>OU015744.1:99561654-99575862 GCA_907169655.1 Acomys percivali
TGTGTGTGTGTGTGTGTGTGTGTGTGTGTGTGTGTGTGTGTGTGTGTCTGTGGCTTTTGTCAATGGCGTAGTTTCCCTAATTTTTTGCTCATCCCATTTGTCATTTTTATACAGGAGAACTACCGACATTTTTTAGTTTATTTTGTATCCAGCCACTTTGCTGAAGGTGTTTATCAGGTGTAGGAGTTCTCTGGTAGAGTATTTGGAGTCACTTAAGTATACTTTCATATCCTCCATGAATAGTGATAATTTGAATTCTTCCTTTCCTACTTTTATCCCCTTGATCTCTTTTAGTTTTCTTATTACTCTAAGTAAAACTTCAAATACTATATTGAAGTGATATTGAGAGAGTGGACAGTCTTGTCTTGTCCCTGATTTCAGTGGAATTTATTTAAGATACTCTCCATTTAGTTTCATATTGGCTATAGGCTTGCTGTATATTGCCTTTACTATATTTAGGTATGTGCCTTGTATCCCAAATCTTTCTAAGACTTTTAGACTTTTAACATGAATGGGTGTTGGCTTTGGTCAAATGATTTTTTGGCATCTAAGGAGATATTCATAGGATTTTTTTCAATGTGTTTATATGATGGATTACATTGATGGATTTCCATATATTGAACTACCCCTGTGTGCCTGGGATGAAGCCTCCTTGGTCATGGTGGATGAGATGTTTGATGAGTTCTTTTTTTAATTTTTTAATTTTTATTATTTTATTCAGATTACAACTCAATTGTCCCAACACCTGTGTCCTCCCATTCCTCACTCCCTCTCACTTTTACCCTACTCCCCTCTCCTGGATCTATGTACAAGGACAACTTCCTCCTGCATGATATGGTCATAGGCTATCAAGTCTCATCTTGTAGCTTGCTTATTCTTTGAGTGCCATCAGATCTCCCTACCAAGAGGAGGTAGGTGGTCAAATATGGGGCACCAGAGTTCATGTCAGATTCTGGCCCCATTCTCCACATAACTGTGGAGAATGTGCTATCATTGGCTAGATCAGAGTAGGGCTTCATTGGTTTGTGAGTATGTTATTGAGTATTTTTGCAGCAATGATCATAAGGGAAATTGTTCTGAAATTCGTTTTCTTTTTGGGTCTTTGTGTAGCTTAGGTATTAAAGTGACTATGGCTTCATAGAATGATTTTGATTGTAATTCTTCTGTTTTTAGTTTATGAAATACTTTGAGGTTTATTGGTATCAGTTCTTCCTAGAAGGTCTGGTAGCATTCTGCGCCAAACCCATCTGGCCCTGTGCCTTGTTGTTGTTGTCGTTAGACTTTTGATGACTGTTTCTATTTTATTAGGGCATATAGCACTATTTATTTTTGTTTGTCTGTTCTTTATTCAGCTTTGGTAAGTGGAATTTATGAAGAAAATTTTACATATCATTTAATTTTTCAAATTTTGTGGCATGTAGGTTTTTAAAGTAAGATCTAATGATTTCCTCAGTATCAGTCATTATGTGTATCCCCAAATTTTCAATTACTTTAGTTAGTATGTGTCCCCAAGGTAGTGGAGAGATATAATATATTTTCTGTAAAATATAACTTCAAGACTCAATTATAACACATAGTGTTAGAGTATCTCTTTGTGCATGTGTAAAGATTGTCTCTGTATTACTTTAATGCTGATTTATGTGCCTGCAGAGATCTGATTTCAGGATGAAGTTTGGTTTTATCCATATAATGAAGCATGTCCTGCTTCAATATCTTGTAATTACTGTTCTCTATCACGTTCTGATGGCTTAAATAAAGAGCTGAACATCCACTAGCGAGGCAGGAGGGGAAGGTTGACCTTCTGAGTCTAGTTAGAGGATATCAGGTACAGAGAGAAAGAAAGTCATCAGCAAGACATGGATGAAAAGGCAGGTGCCAGAACAAGACTAAGATTGCAGTGCAGTTAATGTGCCACATGGTATGACATAGGCTAGGCCAATATTGTCATGGGAACCCAGCTATATTGCCTATAGCTTATAATAAATATAAAGGACTCAATGTAATTATTCCATCCAGTGGTGTTTTCAAAGATTTTCCAATTACATTTGGCACCCGATGTGGTAGGCATGTAATCCAAACTAGACAGATATTCAAGCTTAGAACAAAAAATTCAAGTGCTAGACAAAGTCCTTGTGCAAGGAAGTTTCCTATCTGCTTGGAAGCAGGAAACCACAGAGAGGCCAAGTGCAGGACAAAGCTTCATTTATTGATTGATTCATTCATTTATGTATTTTTAATTTTAATATATATGTGTTTATTTATTCACTGTACATTGTGACCATAGCCCCCTCCATCCACTCATCCAGTTCCCACCCTCCCCTTCTCCCCCACCCCCCACCCCCGTCTCCCTTGTCTTTCGTTTCAGAAGAGAGGAGCCCCACCCCACCACCAACTCACCCCAGCAGATCAACTGGCCTCAGGATCAACTGGCACATCCTCTTTCTCTGAGGCCTGGCGAGGCAGCCTCACCTGGGGGATATGATAAAAAAGCATGCACCAAAGTTCACTTCAGAATAAAAACCTTCTCTACTTACTATGAGACACACATAAAGACTAAGCTGCCTATTGGCTACATATGTGTAGGGTGTTTAGGTCCTTGGTTATTAGTTCAGTCTCTGTAAGCCCTTGGGCTCCTTTCAGAGCCCTGCTGTGCAGTAAACCTGTCTGCCTAGTACTTAGGAAACGCTCACCCATTTTTCGTATTTAGCACAGCAGATTTCTTCTACTTGTAGGAGTTGAATTCCAAGATACCCAATGCATGTCTGAAACCATAGACAGCTTCTATACTACATAAATATGACTTAGATTACCTTGTAAACTATGCATAGTAAAATAGCCTTCATAATTAATAATAAAATAAAATATCAGTGTACTATAATAAAGTCACATGGATTTAGTTAATTTGGAAACTGGGAAAACTATAAAATGACAAATTATAGAAATTGTAATTTTTGTTATAATTTGGATAAAAAATATCCAGAGAGACACATGAATGAAAGCCCCGATTTCAGCTGCTGGAGTTGAGAGGTGATTGGATTACAAGAATGCTAACTTAACTGCTGTACCAATCATGAATGAATTCATAGTTGAATGGGGTATGGGGAGGCAGGGCGTGGTTGGGAGAGTTAACATTGATTGTATGTCCTGAATATTTATCTTGTTGTGAGCCTTTCTTGTTTTTCTCTGTTTTCTAGTTGCCCTAAGTGAGCAGCTTTCCTCCATGATGCTATTTCTGCCTTGCTATAGGCTGAAATCAATGGATACAGATTATCACAGACAGGGACCTCTGAAACCGTGAATCATTAGGAATCTCTTCTCTTGAAAGCTGTTATCAAGTATTTTGTCATGTGTGTGTGAAAAACAGGAGCAAGATAACCACAGTCTTTGAGTAATGGGCTTATACAGAACTGTATGATTCCCATTTCTTATTATCAAAATTTTTTTTTAAAAAATCATCATAATAAAAAAAATAGAAATGCTGGCCACAGCACAGTGAGAAGTGGTACAACAACTTCTCAGAGATGTGGCAAGTAGTCACTGAACCACATGGTACCCTCAAACAAGAAGCTCGACTCTCATGGAAGGGAAAACAGCTTCCAAGCCCAGGGTGGCACAAGGTCCTGGAACAGGTGGCAGAACACACGGCACCCTAAGGATAGGGTTCAAAGGACAGAATCTGAGGCTTTCTTAGTCATCTGCTAGACTGAGCCGTGTGGCTATGGTGGAGCCATTGACCAGTGCAAGATGCTATCTGAATCACAAAAGGAACACCAGAGACAGCATGCAGAAGAAATCCAAGCCCAGACTAGAAAGCTGAAAAGTCATCAGACTGGTAAGATAGTTTGGAAGTACAGAGAGAGTCAAGTAAATTTAGAACGAACAAACCACATAAAGATGGGAAAGAATTTAGAGAAAATTAAATACAGAAAAATATTAATATAAATGATGAAAAAGAGAGATAAATAAGTGCACATAGAAAATAAAACTCTCCAAAAAAGAAAGAAAGAAAGAAAGAAAGAAAGAAAGAAAGAAAGAACAGAAAAATAAAAATAAAATTAAGTCACTAAAGGCTGAGAAAGAAAGGTAATAAGTAAAAAGTTCAGTAAATGTGTATAATAATGCAAAGTCTTTGAAAAAGGAGAAAGGGAAAATAAAAAGGGAAATTTTTATGTTATAAAATGAAAAATAAAATGGTATAGGGCACTTGGACCCTGTATAATTTTGTTTCAATTATCAGCATACAAATAATTATATTTTTGGTAATGATTAAAATTGTATGTTTTGTTTTTAAGAATGATCAGAATAAAACAGTCTTAAAGGAGACAAAGATGAAAACATTAAATGCTAGAATGGATAGAAAAGAGAGAGGAAAATCCTTTGACTCAGAATAAAGCTCTTCAGAGAAATACAATCTGGAATATACAATAGTAGAAGAAAATGGTAGTTTCAAATGAAAGAACTCCTCACAGGCTTAAGGAGATTACAGAATTGCAACCATAAAAATGCTAGATAAAAAGTTCCACCTATGAACCATCATAATCAGATTAGATATTCTATTTATATAGTCAAGAATTAATTGCTATAAAAGGACAAAATGCTGAGTTAAGAATACAGATTTTGTTTAATGATGTCACCTTAGAGCAATATCATACAATGGCTTATGTGTTTTACTTACAGATTTTGAAAAATTAAAGTATGTGTGCAATACCGAAAATACATATTCATAATTTCAATGCACTTTTGCCTTGAATTCTGAAAAGATGATTCTGTGATTGCACATTTATTAGATATGATGGCAATATTAAAGATGCCATTGGATACTGGAGCTGATGATGCTCAATCATATGTATTCAGTTAATTCCAACAAGTTTATAGACATTATGACATAGAAGATGTTACAGATGTATCTTACAGTCTTACAGGACAAACAATTGTAGAGAAATCTGACAGGACTTAAAGGAAATGCTCATAGTCCAGAAATAGGTAATAAAGACTCCAAGAGATAGACAATGTAGTGCTTTATTATCACTAGATTTAAAAAATGCTAATGTGCAAAATTTAAGAGCTGCTGAACGGCATTGTATTGTGGGGGAAATGCTGTATTGAACCTACCTATTTATTTTAGAGATGTCTTAACTTCAGAATTGAAGAAAGGAAATGTGTTGCATTGGGGAAAAGCTTATGCCTTTGTTTTCACAGGAAAAGAAGAGTTAAGGATTCCTTAACAATAAAAAAATATTAGATTTGACCAGAGGAGTTCCAAGAATCTTAGCTGCAGACATAGAGATATGAACACACATGAAGCACAAGAAGATTTAAAATCTGAGGTAATGAAAATGATAATTGAAGGAAGAAAATAAATCACTCAAAGAAATTCAGGAAAATACATTCAAACAGATGAAGGAACTGATTAATCCTATAAAAAATACGGCAAAATTCAATCAAACAGAAGAAAGAAATGAAAGAAATAATGAATAAAACTATACAAGATCTAAAGACTTAATTAGAAACAAGAAACAAAATACACTCTGAGGCAATCTTAAAGTTGGAAAACATAGGGAAGAGAACAGGACCCCCAGACACAAGCAACACTAACCGAATACAAGAGAATGGAAGAGAGAATCTCAAGCATGGAAGTTACACTTGAAGTCATTGATACAAATGTCAAAGAAAGCATTAAAACTAAAGAGTTACTGACACAAAACACCCAAGAAATATGGGACACTATAAAAAGATCAAGAATAATAGGAATAGAAGAAGGAGAAGACACCAAGCTCCAAGGCCCAGGAAATGTTTTCAACAAAATCATAGAAAAAAACTTCTCCAATCTGAAGAAAGAAATGCTCATAAATATATAAGAAGCTTACAGAACTCCAAATAGATTGAACCAGAAAAGAAAATCTCCCTGCCACATAGTAATCAAACTATTAAATGTACAGAACAAAGAGAGAATATTAAAAGCTCCAAGAGAAAAAAAACCAAGGCACATATAAAGGCAAACCTATCAGAATTACACTTGACTTCTCAACAGAGACTATGAAAGCCAGAAGGGTCTATATGAGAGATGTCATGCATACACTAAGAGGCCACGGATACAGACTCAGACTACTATACTCTGCAAAAATTTTAATCAGCACAGATGGGGAAAACAAGATATTCCATGACAAAATGAAGTTTAAATAATACCTAGCCACTAATCCAGTCCTACAGAAGATACTAGAAGAAAAATTCCAACCTAAGGAGGCTAACTACACCCAGGAAAGTGCAGGAAATAAATAACCCTACATCCACAAATCAACACACACACACACACACACACACGCACACGCACACACACACACACACACACACACACACACTACTACTACTACTACCAGTACCACCACCATCAAAATAACAGGTTCTAACAACCACTGGCCATTAATATCTCTCAACATATATGACCTCTACTCTCCATTAAAAAGACACAGACTAAAAGAATGTATGTGAAAACAGGACTCAGCATTCTGAGACATACAAGAAACACACTTCAGAAATAAAGATAAACATTACCTCAGAGTAAAGGGCTGGAAATCATATTCCAAGAAAACGGACCCAAGAAGCAAGCTGGATTAGCCACTCTAGTATCTAATCATATAGACTCTCAACCAAAACAACCAAGCGAGATGGGGAAGGACACTTCATACCCACCAACGGGGAAAAAAAAACACCAAGATGACATCTCAATTTGACCTTGAAAGATCAATTCCCAGATTCATATGAAAAAAAACTAAAAACCCAGAATAGCTAAAATTATCATGTAGAATAAAAGATCCTCTGGAGGAATCCACAACCCAGATATCAAGCAGTGCCATAGAGCGACAATAATGAAGACAGCATGATACTGGCTGATTGATCAAGGGAATTGAATCAAAGACCCAGAAATAAACCCACACATCTATGGACACTTGATTTTTGACAAAGAAGCATGGGAAAGACATGGAAAAAGATAGCATGTCTAACAAATGGTCTTTGTCTAACTGGATGCCTACATGTAGAAAATAAAATAAATCGAATTTTATCACCCTGCACAAAAACTAAAGTCCAAATGGATTAAAGACCATAAGATAAAACTAGACACACTAAATCTGTTAGGAAAAAAAAAGTAGGGAAGAACTTTGCACTCACTGGCATGGGACACAACTTACTCAGCAAAACACCAATAGCTTAGGCTTTAATGTCAGCAATTAATAAATGTGACCTCATGTAACTGAAAAGCTTCTGTAAGGCAAAGGCCATTGTCAACAGCCTACAGACTAGGAAAGGATCTTTAGCAACCTTATATCTGATGAAGAGCTAATCCAAAACATATAAAGAACTCAAGAAATTAAATACCACAAAATAAATAACCCAATTAAAAATGGGTTATATCGCTAAACAGAATTATCAACAGAGGAATGTGGAAGGGATGAGAAACACTTAAAGAAATGCTCAACATCCTAGTCATCAGGGACATGCAAATCAAAAGGACTCTGAAATTTAATCTTATAGCTATCAGAATTGCTAAAATAAAAACTCAAAGGACAGCACATGCTGGCGAGGATGTGCAGAACAGAGAACTCTTCTCCATTGCTGATGGGAGTACAAACTTGTACAACCACATTGGAAATTAATTGGGTGCTTTCTCAGAAAATTGGCAATAGCTCTACTTCAAGAACCAGCTATACCATTCCTGGGTATATATCTGAAACATGCTCCACCATACAACAAGGACATTTACTCTTCTATAGTCTCAAAGCAGCGTTATTCATAAAGCTAGAATCTGGAACCAGCCTAGATGGCCCTCAACCAAAGAATGGATAAAGGAGCTCTGGTACATTTATACAATAGAATACTATTCAGCTATCCAAACAAGGAACTCTTGACATTTGCAGGCAAACGGATAGAACTAGAAAAGATCATACTGTTTGAGGTAACCCAGACCCAGAAAGACAGGTATGCTATATACTCATATGTGTATATTAAACCAACATAGATGTCCTCTGAGATACTCCATCCGATGTTGTATTGGGACAGATACTGGAACTTTCATATGAACTCTGGCCAAAGAGCTACAACTTGTATGGAAGTGTTGGGGGATGGAAGGGAGGGAGCATGTTTAAGGGTGGTCAGGATCTCCACACAGAGAAAATCAAGGCTGGAAGATCTGGACCCAGAGGGGTCTGCACAAACCATAGACAATGCAAGCAGAGTATCAGGACCCCTGTAGCTAATGAACAGCTCGGTCTCCAAATGGGGGAGAGGGAGCTGGAAACTGCCTCTAACAAAATCTGTGGTGCCTATGTTTGATCACGGCCCCTTAGCAGAGAGGCCCTGTGGGAACACAGAGGAAGGGGATGCAGATTATCTAGATGAAACCTGATAGGCTGTGGTCAGACAGTGGGGGAAGAGGACACCACCTGTAGGAGGTCTAGAGGAAGGGAATATCTGAGAAGTGAGGGAGGGTGGGAACAGGAAAATAAGAGCAAGGGGATTACAATCTGGATGTAATGTGAATTAATAACAATAATAATAATAACTAAAAAATTTTAAAAGCAAGAAAAATTATTTAAGTGTGAAACAGAAAGTAAAACTCATAGAGTCAAATTAATTATGTTTGTTAAAAAGTACTGATAAATTAAAATTTTTCTAACAACATCTATCTGGGAAAGAAATCATAGGCATGCAAATAAATATAATTTCAACCTTAGTAAGCAATAAAGCATATGAATGAAATAGCTAGACATTTAGGCACTTAATGACTTTAATATGACTGAATGGGGAAATTCTGAAAGTTCATTTATCATGGTGTTATTTGTTCTTGTGAAGGTAGAGCTATTACTTCCTGCTGCCCTTTTTCTACTAAGAAAGAGCAATCATTAAATGTTAATGCACCTCCCTTTGATATGGTCAGTGACTGAAAAGGAAAAGAAAATCCATCTCTAAAATGAGATATTCACGCTGACTGTAATGGCATGGTGGGCACCTCACTATCACAGGCAAAGGCTTTTGTGCTGGATACAGTCATTGCAGGATCTTCAAGGAATAATATAATATATTCAGAAAAAAGATTCAGAGGTAGAATGACTGATAAAGAAACAGGTTTTACTTAAACTCACATTAGAGATAATGTTGCAAAGAAATAAAATCTGGTAGTAGGACATTTATGTTCTTTTTACTCTGTTCACCTTCAATAATATTCAAACAGAAAATGTGTCAGCTAATTTTCTATTAATTGTAACAGCTAAAGGAGGATTTCATATGTTCTGATATCCATGGTAAGTGGGGAAATATACTCGTAAAAGCCAAAGTTAACTAGAGATGCAAGCCAGGGCAAAATGACATAAGGAAAAAAAGTCAATGTAGTGGTGCCCTGGTATTTGTAGAGAGAACTATAAATATCACTGTGAGATAGCAAGGGTCACTTGTGACTATAGAAGTGCTGACAACACCCTGTCATTAAGGAATCAAAAGAAACAGATTTGAAATAGGCTAGAGTTATTATTTATTTTTCAACTAGAGCTTCAATGAATATTATCTTAGTCAGTGCACATTATTAGAAAGTATGTATTTTAATTTACATATGTGGATCTATGTACTTATGTTGTAGGTTTGCATGTACATCTGTAAATTCATTGTGCCATTAACCTTTGTGTGTGTGTGTGCATAAGTGTTTGTGTGTGTGCATATGTGCAAGTGCAGAAAGATGTACATGTGGTTGTATATGCATATAGAGGCAAGAGGTTTGCATTGGGTTTATTCCTTTTGTTTTACACTACTTTTTAGAGAGGTTATCTCACTAGACTTAGAGGTCAGCACCTACTTCAGACTACTTGTGATTAAGAGTCTTTCTTGTTTTGTTCCCCGGCCTCAGGTTTACTGCCAATCCTGGCCCTTTACATTGCTTCTCCATATTTGAATTAAGTCTGTATGCTTACAGAACTGCTATTTATTATATGAGTCATCTGTCCAAATCCCATTCAATTAACATTTCTTTTTGTCTACTTATCATAAATTACTCCCTTTGAAAATATGTTATTAATATTTTATTTTTATTAGTCTTCTAATACACTGGCACATTTTTCTATTATATTCACCTTCTTCCCTTCCAGTGCTTCCCAGACCCATCCCTCTTCCATAAACAGCTAAATTTTGTTATTTTTCTATTTCTGTTTTTTAATTATCAGTTTTTATTTGTTCATTTTACACCCTGTTTGTAGCCCCCTCCCATGTTACCTCCCACTCCATCCTTCCATATCTTTCCTACTCCTCAAAAAATGGGAGCCCTCTTTCCCTAATATCTGACCTCAGCCTCTCAAGTATCATCTGGGCTGCGTGTATCCTCTTCTTCTGTGGCCTGGCAAGGACACCATGCCAAGGGAAAATAATCAACATGTGGGTGCCAGAGTCCATCTCAGAAGGAGTCCCTACTCCCCATATAATGAGACCCAGAAGGAGACTGTGCTGTCTACTACATCTGAGCAGAGGGTCTAGTTGCTCACCATGTCCTCATCAGTCTCGGCAGCATCCCCCTCCTCTGCTCGGATTTGTTGGCCCCATTGGTCTTCTTTTGCAGCTCCTGACCTCTCCTGTTCCATCTCTTCTCCAACTCTTCCAGAAGACTTCTTGTGTTCCATGCTGAAGCTTGGCTGTGTATCTGGGTGGAGTCTTTCTGAGGACCTCTATGTAGTCTCCCTTCCTGTTCCTTCTCTTCAACTAATTCCAGTGTCTATTCTATTTGTCCTTCTGAATGAGTTCCAAGCATCCTCCCTAGGGTACTCATTCTAATTTGGTTTCTTTAAATCTGTGTATTGTAGTGTGGTTATCCTGTATTAATTGGCTAATATTCACTTATAATGGAATATATATATACATATATATGTGTGTATGTATATATATATATATATATATATATATATATATATATATATATGACCATGCCTGTCTTTTTGGGTCTGGGTTACCTCACTATGGATGATCATTTCTAGTTCCATCCAGTTGCCTACAAATGTCAAGAGTTCCTTGTTTAGGAAAGCTGAATAGTATTCCATTGTGTAAATGTACCAGTTTCTTTATGCATTCTTCAATTGAGGGACATCTATGTTCTTTACAGATTCTTGCTATTCCTAATAAAGCTGTTATGAACATAGTTAAGCAAATACCCTTGTTGTGTGGTGCAGCATCTTTTTGGGTGTATATGCCCAGCAGTGGTATGGCTGGGTCTTGAAGTAGAACTATTTCCAATTTTCAGAGGAAACACCAGATTGATTCCAAAATGGTTGTACTCCCATCAGCAATGGAGGAGTGTTCTAGTTTCTGCACATCTTCCTCAGCATGTGCTGTCACCTGAATTTTGATCTTAGCAATTCTGAAAATGTAAGATGGGATCACAGAGTCTTTTTGATTTGAGTTTCCCTGAAAACCAAGAACATTGAGCATTTATTTAGAAGTTTCTCAGTGATTCCATTTCCCTCTGTTGTAAATTCTATGTTTAGCTTAATGCTCCATTTTTTACTTGGATTATTTCATATAGTGGTGTTTAATTTCTTGAGTTCTTTATATATTTTGGATATTATTCCTCGGTAAGATGTAGCATCGGTGAGGATCTTTTCCCAGTGTGTAGGCTATTGTTTTGTTCTGTTGACAATGGCCTTTGCTTACAGAAGCTTTTAAGTATCATGAAGTCTCATTTACAAATAATTGATCTTAGAGCCTGAGGTATTTGCATCTGTTCAAGAAGTTGTCTGCTGTGCCAATGAGCTCAAGGCTCTTACCTGGCTTTTATTCTAACAGATTTATATGTCTGGATTTATGTTGAGGTCTTTAACCCACTTGGACTTTAGTTTTGTGCAAAGTGAAAATTAAGGTCTATTTGTACTTTTCTGAGGGGAAAATGGGAGGGAGGGAAGAATGGGAGGATAAAAGGGATGGGATAACCATTGAGATGTAACAAGAATAAATTAATTTTTTAAAAAAGTAAAAAAAAAAAAAAAAGTAGACATCCAGTTAGACCAGCACCACATGTTAAAGATGTGATCTTTTTTCCATTTTATGGTTTGGCTTGTCGAAAGTCAAGTGTCCATAGGCGTGTGGGTTTATTTCTGAGTCCTTGATTCAATTCCATTGATCAACCAGCCTATTTGTATGCCAATACCATGCTGTTTTTTATTATTGTTGCTTGCTACTAGAGTTCATTCCTAGAATAAAAGTTTTGATAGTTATGGCAACTGATAAGTAATGGGAGCTATGACAAAAAATGGTCTTTATGAAACATTTTTTAAATTATTGTAGATGATCTTACATCATGCCAATTTAAAACACAATTAAAACATACAAAGGAAGGTAATATTATATAACATTTAGGTATATACACTGCCTTTTCAAAAGACAATTTACCAATTTCTTTTTATAAAAGAAAATGATACAGTATTCTATTCCAAGTGTACAAAAAGCAGTACTTCCTAAAACAACTAACTTGAAATTACAAAAGATACAGGAAACCTAAATTGCATGAAAAGTTAGAAAGTGCACATACTTTATATTTGAAAATCACAAGCAAAGGGCTGCTGAGAATTCTTCTACCACTGAGCCTGAAACCTGAGTTCAATCCCTAGAACTGACATGGGGGAAGGAGGGAACAAATGCCTCCCCAAAGGTGCATTATGGCATTATGGCATGCACAGACATAAATAAAGAAATGTGATATTTAAGTGATAAACATAAAGAAAAGATCTGTTTACTTGAAGTAGAGAAGCAGTAGATGTGGTTAATGTAAAATTTTGTATCCTGGAAGTTCCTATTCTACTTCTTTGTTTAATTATACAAACAAACAAATTTATATGCCATATATTCTTCTGTTATCATTATATGTATCTATCTATCATCTATGTATTATCTATCTCTCTATCTTCTTTTGTTTATCATGTATTTATCATCTATCATCTATATGCAAGAGAATTATGGGAAATTCCTAATCAAGTACAATTCCTTCACTTTACCCTACATACTATTAGGGCAAGTGTTTCTATATAATTTTACCATGTTATACAACACAACATTAATTTTTCTAGATACATTGAATGCACACAATAGCTAATCCCTAGGCTTGCATGATAAGGCAAATCTTACCTTCCTCAAAGGTTCCAACATAACAAAACTGCTTTAATTTAGTGATTTTTAAGAAAAGGAATCCCATAAAAACACTTAACCAGAGGCCACAATATGTGTGCAGATGACCCTGAGAAGATCCAGTGAGGTCCAGTACTTGATGCCATAGTCTCTGTGATTTCGTATTTGCTTTGATGACCTTCATGTAGAGGGCCTTGATTTCCGGGCGTGCTCTAACCTCTCTGGCCCTTACCTTCTTTCTGCCTTTTTTTCTGCAAGGTTCCCTAATCCCTGAGAGGAGAGATTTGATTGAGACGTCTCATTTAGGGCTGAGTGTTCCAAGGTTTCTTATTTTATGGATTTTTATCTGGTTGTGAGTCTTTGCATTTATTTTTATTTACTGCAAGAAGTTTCTCCGATGATGACTAGCAAGGGAGTGAGTGATCCATGTGTGTAGCAGAATACCATTAAGAATCATTTTATTACTACCTTTGTTTTTTTATTTTTTTAATTTTTTTTAATTTTATTAATTTATTCTTCTAACATCTCAATGGTTATTCCATCCCTTGTATCCTCCCATTCTTCCCTCCCTCCCATTTTCCCCTTATTCCCCTCCCCTATGACTATTCCTGAGAGGGATTATCTCCCCCTGTATATGCTCATAGGGTATCAAGTCTCTTCTCGGTGACCTGCTGTCCTTCCTCTGAGTGCCACCAGGTCTTCCCCTCCAGGGGACATAGTCAAATGTGAGGCACCAGAGTACATGAGAAAGTCATATCCCACTCTCTACTCAAGTGTGGAGACTGTTCTGACCATTGGCTAGATCTGAGTAGGGGTTTAAAGTTTACCGCCTGTATTGTCCTTGGCTGGTGCCCTAGTTTGAGCGGGACCCCTGGGCCCAAATCTGCCTATCATAATGTTTTACTTGTAGGTTTCTAGGACCCTCTGGATCCTTCTACTTTGCTATTCTCACATCGTTCTCTCATCTAGAGTCCCAATAGGATGTCCTCCCCTCTGTCCCAGTTTCCTGATAAGTGAAGGCTTTCATGGGACATGCCCCTTGGGCTAGTATGCAGATATAAG
>OU015744.1:99575872-99625862 GCA_907169655.1 Acomys percivali
AGGAACACTCCTTCATTGCTGGTGGGAATGCAAACTAGTACAGCCACTTTGGAAATCTATCTGGTGCTATCTCAGAAAACTGGGAATAGGGCTTCCTCAAGACCCAGCTATTCCACTCCTTGGAATATACCCAGAAGATGCACCAGCACATAACAAGAAAATTTGCTCAACCATGTTCATAGCATCCTTATTCATAATAGCCAGATCATGGAAACAGCCTAAATGTCCCTCAGTAGAAGAATGGATAAAGAAACTGTGGTACATATACGCTATGTTTTTTATTTTTAGAACAGTCATACTTGGTTTTACCTATCAGCAGTTTTTTCCAATACGTTTTTGACATTATACAATCTACTTATAAATTTTAGGTATATGAACTAAAAAAAAAAAATGCTTCTAACTTAGTTTTTTCTGCATGATAGAATTGAAAAACATCATTGCTATTTTCTCTATGGCCACTCAGAAACTCATCCAGCTTAGACTGAGAGAGGGCCTTTAATAAAAAACTATGTACATATTAGAATATGTTGATCACAGAGCAAAGGAAAAGAAAATATAGTAAGAAGCTTCTCCACATAAAGAATGGTAAAATGATTCAGTTTCTCCAGGTATTCCCCACAATTCGTAAACAGCATCTTGATAAACATAACCTCCCAAGAACAGGTACTTGCATCATCTCATAAGTTAGAATATTCTGTCTACTCATAGTGGGTAATGGATAATTTCTGTACTCTTTGGGCAGTTTCTCCTTTTATAGAAGCCAAGAAGATACAGAATCTTGGTAAGTCAGTGTGATTCATGTTGCAGCTACATTGAACCCCTGAGTCATAAGCTAAACTACAGTGTAGTATTGATGAAAAAGGAAAGTATTCTTTTAAGAGAGATTATTGATAGTCTTAAGTTTATTATAACTTGACTCGGGATTTTGAATTATTGATATGCCAAAAATTTAGACATTAATTAGAAATCAGACATTGATGTTTTAAATAAATACTGTGTTATTATTTGGTGATGGTTAACCAAGAAATGTGCTGGGGTATTACTTTCTTACTGAGTTAGATGCCCTACATCAAAATTTAAGGTTTGATATTTTGTCAGACTAGAAATAAGAAGTAGAAAACATGTTGGTCAGCAACAGGAAGTGATTGTGATTTTAGTGGGTGCTGTGATTCCTGAGTATCGTACAGTGTCCCTTTGGGTGGTATTTCCCTTGTGGCTATCTCTGAAAGTAAGACACTAGTCCTGAGTATTTCTGTGAAGTTCTGATTCCATGCTGGATTCAAAGTAAATTCGTTAAAATTTCAACATCGACTCAATTCTATCCCTGGTCACAATGAGAATATATTTACACTCGATCTTCTGCTAATAACTGCCAACACATTTTTCAAATATATAACAACTTTCTTCTGCTGAGAATTCTCTCAGAACATTCTAGTTTTGCAATAAATAGTATCTTACTACAATGATAGCCCTAGGTTGGGGCTATCTGTCGCTATTGTTCTAACATATTTTCTATTATTATGCTATTAGGTTGAGTCATAAGCTTCTGTAGTTCATGAAACACCACTATCAATCCTACTTCTACAAAATACTTTTGAAAATATAGCTTTCCCCACCTTGAGAATCATTTTCCTCCAGACAGCACAATGTAAGCTTCCTACTTGGGGAATATTTTTACTTCTTAAGTTTTATTTACTATTTTGAGACAAGGTTTCTCTGTGTAGCCTTGGATCTCCTGAACTCACTTTGTAAACCAGGCTGATCTCGAACTCACTGAAACTCACCTGCTTCTGCCTCCCAGAGTGCTGCGATTACTGGCTGGCATGCACCACCATACGTGGCTTATTTTGTTTTTAATATTTCCTGATTGCAATGAAAAATACCAAAGGAAGGAAAGTAACCAACTGTCCAACCCAAGTACAGTGACTATGAATCACGAGTTTGCAAGAGTCAGGGTGCAACAGTGGCACACAGACTTTAGGAGTAACCGACATCTCTCTAATTGTATAGAAAGATGGCTTGCTGAAAAGAAGAAAATTCATGCCCCTTACTGGACACTTGCACAACTATCAAGCGTAACTAAAGTCATGGTTCTTGAAAGAGAACAATACAACAATGGTTACTAATTAAACTCTTTGCAGAAGGATAGCATCAACAGAGGAATACAACTAGTCAAAATTCAGAGCTGTGTGTCCACCACCAAAACAACTTAAATGCAAAGTCTGAGACGAAGGCTCAGAGGTCATTGTGGAAGAAGTGTTGCTATAAATAATATAAGAGCCAAAGAAACAGAGAGTTTTCTGTGAGACTGTGTCTCCTAGAAATGTCAGAAAAGATATTCATAATTCCTCACTAGCATGGCTGCTTAAGGAAGAACTAATCCAGAGAACTGGTACTCATGCTGAAATATAAGGGGGAACATTCATAAGGCCTCAAATCTAGACTAAGAAATAGAAGTAACTAAGGAATCATGAGAGCAGGAGATACAGTCTTCCCCATGGGTGAACATATCAATTTGTTATCCAGTACAAAATGGTTAGTTCTAGGCATACAAAATATTGTTATACAAAATCGTAGACATCAAAATACCATTATATGGACTGTTCATGTTGTATTTATATATTTAGGAACACATGCATATTAACATTAATAGCAAAAATTAAAGAAAAATCATAAATTTGAGACAGAGATAGAGAGATATACATAAAGGGTTGGACGGAGGAAAGGAGAAGAAAGACTTGAAATAATTATATTAAAATCTGAAATAAATAAGAGAAATGAGAGGGCGTGGAGTGGTGATCAACTGACTAAGGCATAAGAAGATACAGCAAGGAGCCCCACAAAACTCCAAGCTAACATTACAATTAAATTTTACATTATATTTTTATTTAAATTGACAATATATTTATATTAAAATATGATATTATATTTTTTCCTTTATTGTTGTTCCAACCCCTTTCTCTTTAAATTTTTGCACTCCCTTTCTTTTGTTGTTCACATACACACACACATGCACACACACACACACACACACACACACATACACACACACACACACACACACACACACACACACACGCACAGACACACACACATTTTCCCCTACTACCCTCCCCCATACTGTGACTGAAGAGGACCTCCTCCCCCTATATAAACTCATAGGGTATCAAGTCTCTTCTTGGTAACCTGCTATCCTTCCTGAGTGCTGCCAGGCCTCCCCATCTGTCCTTTTAAAATATAAATAATTAAATTTAATGTCTGGAGAACTTTGATCAATATAATAAATTCAGAATCCTGGTCTCTTATGAGAAAAAAGCAGAGCTAAGCTTCTGAAAGCACAAAAGGCGTTTTGCTAAATGTAGGATTTGATCACTTATGAACATGTAATTCTAGAATGCCTAAAATAAAAATGATTTTCTAACTTTAGTACCTGTTCCATTTTAGCTCCTGTTTTTGTTTTATAATTAAATTGGCTGTTTAGAAGAATGTCTTAAAGAGAAGTCACTTTTTTTGCCAGTCTTAAAATATGCATAAAAGGGAATGTTAGCTAAGATATTCATACAACAGATGGTTAACATTAATTCTGGGGTACACAGGGTTTCTAAAATTCTTGTTTGTGAATAAAGTACCAGACAAATTTAGAAAATGATTGAATATTACAAAGTGAAAGGGAAGAATCACTTAACATTAAACCTTTCCAAGTTTCCTTTTCTGCAAACAATCCTGACATCTTCATGGGAAAAAACCCATAGACTTAAGATATATTTTTTATGGTATACATAAATATAAAGTACAAATTGTTGATATGCACTGTGACACACACTAGTAATTCCACCATTAAAATTTGGAGAAGAAAATGACCAGTAGGACAATACTATTTGTCCAGTGACAAAATCTTGGATTAAAAATATGTAAGATGCTCAATAGTTCTACCTAGCCACAGTTCCAAAGAATGTCAAAACGAAAAAGAAAGTATGGCACAGCAGAAGAGTGATGAATAAAACCTTATGGAGCATATAAAAGAAAAATTGTTGCTATTCCAGTAAATATTCATATTTTAAGAGTTTCCAATTGCAAATATTGTTTAAATGAGCATTTATGAAACAAATTAAGGGTATAACATTTTTTATATTATATACCTAACAAATACATATTTCTTTTAAAAATGTTTCCTTTTACATCCATATCATGAGTCCTCCCTCCTCTCCTCCCATTACCACCCTCCCTCTCTCTTCCCACTGTCCCCTTACCACTGCTCTTTAGATAACTGGCACACCCACAGACACACAGCAACCCACACCAGCACACAAACTTCAATCAGGGTTGAATGCATCTTCTTTTCCTATTGTCTAGGGAGGCAGCCCCACAATGGAGATGTGATAAAAAAGCAGGCAACAGTGTCCATGTCAGAGACAAACCTCTCTGCTCTTTCAAAGGGACCCCACATGATCGCCAAACCACCCATCAACTAAGTGTATGTATATGGGGTCTAGGTCAGATTCATGCATGGTCCTTGGTTGGTACTTCAGTCTCTGTTAGCTCCTGTCCCCTCTGTGTCCTTACATTCTTCCTTCTACTCTTCCATGAGACTCCCTGATTTCTTCCCTATCTTTAGCTGTGACTCTCAGCATCTGTGTTGATGCACTGCTGGGTGGAGCCTATCAGAGGACAGCTATGCTTACCTGCCTTCTGCAAGCAGAGCAGAGTATCCTCAACAGTGTCCTGGGTTGGATCTCTTCCATGGAGTGGGTCTCAGGTTGGGCCAGGCATTGGCTGGACACTTCCTCAATCTCTGCTAATCTTTACCCCTTCCCAATTTGTGGCAGGGGAAATTGTAGGTCAAAATTATTGTGGGTGGGCTGGTGTTCCCCTCCCTCCAATAGGAGTCATATCTAGTTAGAAGACATCCTCCATGATGCCTGCTACTAGGAGTATTAGCTAGAGTCACCCCTATATCCTCCTAGGAGTCAGCCCTGTCATAAGTCTCCAGCTTTTCTCTGAGATGTCCATAGCCAACGTTTCTATTCTCATAGAATATGCCCGACGAAGGTTTCTCTTCTGATATAAGCCCTCTGTCCTCCCACTGCCCCCAACTGACCTCTGATCTCCACCCTATTTCCCTCCATGATCATTTTCCTACCCTGTTCAGATTAATTGGTAAAAACATATTTCTAGAGGAAACATCAGATTTTTAAATAAATTCATATGAATTGGAAATACCGTAGATGAAATGATATTAAGTTCAGGAGAGGTCCAGGACTAGAATAAGAAAACACATTCAGGAGGCTGATATAAGAAACACAGTAAAACAGAAAATAATTCAACAGGAGAACACTATATTTCATACAAACATTATGTGATATTAAAATAGAGAAATGTGCTTGTCAATATTTGCAACATGAAAATGCAAAGTACTAATTACAACTTTACAAAGATATTATATTATTCTTTATTTAGATTCTGGTTCCTAAGATATAAGAAGTTATATTGGAAGACACTGATAGGAAAGTGACGTGTGTGTGTGTGTGTGCATGTGTGTGTGTGTGTGTGTGTGTACATAGAAATTTGTTGTTATGCATATGTGTGCCTATATTGCCAGAAGTTGACTTCAGCTATCTATCTATTTTTCTTTCCACATTACTTGAGAATTTTCAATATACCTAGAGAAAACCCAAACAGCTGGACAGGATTTAACTGCAGTAATGAACTCTCTCTGTAACTACCAGGTTCCGAGATTATAGGCATGCAGGATAGTGCCCAGTTCTTACTTGTGCACTAGGAAAAAATAGGCTTTGATACTTGCACAGGAAGCACTTCATCTATGCCGTCATATACCCAGTATTTATGGTGACATTTTAATAATATTGTTCTAATATTTTAGGTTTTCATGTTTTCAAATGACTATTGCACAAGCAAATTAATACACTAATGTATGCAAAAGTGTTTTATTTTCTCTTTCCTTCTTTCTTTTCTTTCTTTCTTTCTTTTTCTTTTTTCAACAAGCTATCCCTGTGTAGATCTGTCTGCCCTAGCAGAACAAGTGTCCTGGCTGCCTGGCAAAGATGTACAGAAATGTAGTCTTTTACCTGTACTCACAACCACTATATAATACATCCTAGGTATTACAATTTAAAGAAATACCTTATCATATATAAATATGTCATTCTGAATCTATACATTATAAGTTTAGAGAAAAGAAAGAAGTGTAAATCACTTACCTAAACTGATGTAACATCAAACTGCCTTCTAAATCTCAATGTGTGTGCCCATAAAGAAAAGCAATACTCTGAATCTTTATTAGAGAAGCCTCTATTGATTGTGAATGTGATAAATTTAGAGACTTATTGCTGCACAAAAATGCTGAGAATCAGGGGGAAGCACTACTTATTTCATTTGCTGACTTTTCATCATGTAAGGTCACTAAACTCACATTACTGAACAAGCCAAAAACAGAAAAATAAACATTCTTACTTATGCTTAGAAGCTAATACTTCTCTCTGATAAAAGCAGAACATAAAAACCACTACTATCATAACCTGCATATACTGCACTAGAAACAAATGTAAAGAAAACATTTAGTATAGGAAGCTTTACTTCCGTTTTATAGCACAGCAGCATACCCACGTGTATTAACAGTGCATTTTATGTGTGAGAATGGATAGGGAAGTATTTTGGAACACCCGAAGATGAATAAAATGTCTCTGAGTTGAATATATATCCATATACACATACACACATATACATACACCTTTACATATGCATACATTCAGTGTCACACTACACATCATAAATATGTATGATTAGCATCAATAAATACTGTTTACAGTGAGAAAAATCAAGAAAGCTCTTAGAAATAGAAGCAGAAGTGTGCTCGTATTGGGCTGGAGAGATAGGAGAGCTTAGTCAAGTGGTTCAAATGGTAGGTTGTACAAAATAAGTAGGTCTTGGGTCTGTTATAAACACAGTGTACTTGTTCAACACAGTTTAAAATTCTGCATAAAGTAGGCATTACTTTTGTGATTTTCAATTAGAAGTCTTACTGTGAAAACATACATACTAAATATATCTTATGTAAAGGTTAAACTCAATAAAATTGGTATTTGGATATCTAGTTCTGAAGAATAATTATTGAGTGAAAATACTGACTGTGAAGAGACCAAGAAAATTGGCTTGAATCTTGCTAAAACTTATTAATGTTCATGCCATTTTATTAAAATTGTAAACATGCAAATATATTATGCTAACACATACTATTTCTATAAGTACACCAAAACATTTATAATATTATGAAGTCAGAAAAATTAATATTATGATAAATTTACTATATTCCTCATCCATAGAAATAAAGACACCAAATTTTCAAAAATTAAGATAAAGAAAGAAATTTTATCCATGTGTAATGCAATCTAGGTGATCATTTAAATGAGCCGTAACACTTGAAAAGAACAGATACATTAAATTGTGTGATGTATGGTTCCCTGGGAATATGCCAGCTACACAGCCCATGGAAACAGCCTAACTACAGATCTTCACTTCTTCTGCTCCTCCAAATCCAGTCCTCCAGGCTCATTATCAGCTCCACAGCATACTCTCTAATATGGACTTTTATCTGCCTTTCCCTTATCTCCATCGGACCACAGAGATTTTAGCAGCAAACTCTCTTCCTCCAGCTCATGACTTGTTGCTTAATCCAAGCTCTCAACTCCAGCAGGCTTTCAGTGGGAACGTCCAGGTCACTCTGGCTAGCTAAGCACAAAGGCTAACTGCACAACCTCTCATTTCCCTCCTTCTTCCAAGCCCATCCCTGGCTCTGTAATGGACCTCCTGCTGTGGCTTCCATTCCTCTCTGCTCCTGTCTCTAATGGATCACTTAGATCTTTCCACTAATCTTCCTTCCCATCCATCCTACTCGCATACCCTTCAATACCAGCAGGCATTCCCTGGCAACAGGCATGCTAAATGGGGCAAGTACACAGGTAATCTAACTGAAGGTTTTCACCTCTCCCTCCTCTCCTCTAAATCCAGCCCCCTTCGTGAGTCAAGTCTTCTACAGGCAGCAGATCACCTGATGTCATAGTTGTGGCCGCATTCTCATGACACTAAGAAAATCCTGGAGAAACATACTTTGTTCCTTCCTTCTGTGGACACCTTCAGCCCTGCCCTCCAAGCCCATCTTCATTCCTAAGTGTCAGATCCCAACATATCTATCAGAATCTTAGGAGAAAAACCTACCAGGCATCACGGAGCTACAACATTCTGCTAAGGATCAGAGAAGGCAAAGGAGGCCAAGGGACAAAAAACCCATCCAAAAAAGAAAAAAGGAAAACCAATACCTAGATTTACAATCTTTATAAACCTAGATGCCTAGATAACAGCATAATACGATTAGTAATAACAAGGACAAAATGTCTCCACTAGAGCTCAGAAACCCCATCACAGCAGGTGCTGAGTGTTGCAACAAAGATGAAAATCAGGATAAAGACAGTAAAAGGGTCATTATTTCCCTAACGTTAAATAGTAAGTCAGGAGATGCATATAGAACACCAAATAGAGTAGATCAGAAAAGAAGTCCAATTTGGAACATTATAATCAAAACATTAAATGTACAGAACAAAAAAAATATTATTAAAAACAGCAATGGAAAAGGACCAAATTACATAAAAGCACACATCTTAAAATAATATCTGATTTTTCTATGGAAACTCGAAAAGTCAGAAAAGGCTGGACATACGCCATACTTTACTTTTACAAACTTTTAAATAGGTTGATCACAGATGCCAGAAAGTACAATTAAACCCAGCAAAAAATTCTATCACAGTAAATAAAAAACATAAGATATTTCATCATAAAACCGAAATTAAGAAATATCTATCTACCAATCCAGTCATACATAAGGTGCTAGAATGCTTTTTGGCTTCCTGATGCACACTTATCAAAGCTAAGTCAAAGTCAAACAAGAAATTTTAACAGAACAATAATCCCTAGAGAAATAGTAGCTACCATTAAAAGTATCGCAAACAAAAAGAAAAGCCAACGGCCACATTTTTAAGTGTAAATTCTGCCAGATTTTACAAGAAGAGTTAATAACGACACACCTCAATTTATTCCATAAAATAGAAACAGAAAATTTTACACTGATACCCACAGAACATAAAGACCAACAAACAAACAAACAAAAAAGATAGAGAGTATTACAGATAAATTTCCCCTGGAAACATAGATACAAAAGTTCTTTAAAGAAAATTCTTGAAAACCAAATCTAAGAACACATTGGAAATTATCGAACAAGATGAAGTAAGTTTCTTTCCACATATGTTCATCATTTGTAAATCAATAAATATAACCGACTGAATAAACAAACTGAAAGACAAAAATTACATATTAATCCCATTAGATGCAGACAAGACCATTTACAATGTCCTAAACCCCTTCATGAAGATATTCATGGTGAGATTTGGGACATAAAGAACATAACACAACATAATAATGATGGTCTCTAGCAGGTCCATAATCAAAATCAAATTATTTATGTAGAAATTCATAATACTCCCTCCAAAATCAAGAACAAGGCAAGACTTGTCTAATTTCTATGTATCTATTCAATATCTTACCTGAAATATGAGATTGAGCAATAAGATGGAGATGAAAAGAGTACAAATTAGAAAAGGAGTATTCAAAATATTCGTAAGTTGGCCCCAACTATTCTACAGACACTCCTACATCTTAATGACTCTTTCAGCAAAGCAGCTGTGTACTTGATTAATTTACATAAATCAGTAGCTCTCCTATATACAAATGAGAAAGGGACTGAGAAGAGATGAGGGGAACAAGACTTGTCAAAATAACATAAGATATATCTTGGGGTAACTCTAACCAAGCACCTGAGAGTCTTGTATGATAAAAAAATTTTAAGGCACCAAAGAAAGAAATTGAAGACCACATCAGAAGATGAAAATTTTTCCATATTCATAAATCAGTAGGAATAATATAGAAATGACTCTTATCATACCAAAAGCTTAGTGTAGAAATACATACACAACACAACACACAACACATACACACTCACACAAAAAATTCCAAACAACAAAATCAGGATAGATAAAACAATCTTGAATAATAAAAGACCTGCTGAAGATATGACAATCCCTGAATACAAAATGGACTACAGAGCTGCAGTGATAAAAGCAATATAATATAGACATAGAAACAGACAGAATTGAATTGAAAGTCTGGAATAAATGTACACACCAATTGGTACCTGATTTTGATAAAGAAATACATATTGGAAAAAGACAGCATCTTTAACAAATGGTGGTGGTCAAACTTGACGGTTGCATGTAAAAGAACTCAAATAAATGCATAGGTTTTACCCTGAACAAAACTCAGTTTCAAATTGATCAAAAACATTAGCATAAAACAAGAAACAGTTAATCTAGTAGAATATAAAATGTGTCCTGGCTGTCTTGTAAGTCAGTCTGTAGACCATGCTGGCCTCAAATTCTGATATCTCACTGCCTTATGTCTCTCAAGTTCTGGGATAAAAGTTGTGAACCACCATTTCTCATAATGACAAACTCTTATCCAAATTAGCTAAAAGACACAGAGAGTATATCCAAATTCACAGAATAAGAACTGAAAGGGCCACACAGCAACAGACACCAAGGAAGTTCAAAGAATAATTGGGTCATACTAAAATCCTGTACTGTACAAAAATGGAAAATCTAAAAGAAATGGATAATTTTCTCGATAGATAACAATGTTAAATGAATATCAGATAAACAACTAAAATATACCTAGAAACAGCAAAGAAACAGTCATTAAAATTCTCCCAACTAAACGCAGCAGAGGACCAGACAGTTTTAGTACAGTATTCTAACTGATATTCAAAGCTGAGTTAATGCCAATATTCCTTATATCATTCCTCAAACAGATACACAAGGAGCCATGCCAAATGCATTTTAAGAGGATGTAGTTACCCTGACACCCAAAACCACACACTCAACAAAGAAAAAAAAATATGGAAGAATTTCCATCATGAACATCCATGCAAAATACTCAATACAATACTCAAAAACAGAATACAAGAACACATATAAAAGATCACTCACCATGATCACAGAGATGCAGGGATAGTTCAACATACTATAATCAGCCAAAAGAATCTAACACATAAACAAACTAATACATAATACTGCTGTGACCAGCAGTCCCAAATAACCCAAAATTATAAGAGCTAAGTAGAGGAGGCCTACATCAAATAAAGGATGATATACGCACAGCAACGCCAGTAAAATCAGGAAGAAGAGAAAACTATCCACTCTTTCCATATCTATTGAAGTTCCAGCTAGAGAAATAAGGCAACTAAAGGAGATCAAGAGGATGCAAACTGGAGATGTAGAAGTAAAAAGCACTGCTATTTGCAGGTGATATGAATAATACACCCCAAAAATTCTTCCAGGGAAATCCTATAGCTGATAGGTACCTTTGGCAAAGTAGCTAGGTTAACTCAAAAGAACCAAACAAACAAACAAAAGCAGCCTTCATATATACAATTGACAAAAAACAAAACAAAAAACCTGAGAAATAAATGAAGATAACACTATTTACAATAACCATGAATAATATAAAATATCTTGTGATAACGGTAACCCAGCAAGTGAAAACTGTATGGCAACACTTCAAGTGTATAATAAAGAAATTGGAGCAGATACCAGAGGATTTTCATGCTTATTAATCTGTAGAATTAACATAGTATAAGTGACCTACTGGGAACAAGGCATGCTAGATTGGCAAAGGCATGCAAGTGAGCTTCCTGGAGACTGCCCACCTCTTTTAATGGCTGATGAATGGGGTATCACTGGTTTGGGCAAAGACCCAAGCAATTTTTCCTCAATACTGGTTAGTGCTTTCCTATGCTTGTCTCATATGCCTGGTATAATGCAGTTGAGCATGAATAGGCCCTCACTACTTATAGAATAATATGTTCCCTCCATATGTGTTAAGTTCTCTGTTGGGCAGATTTCCTGAAGATTATATTGAATATGTACCTTCATAACTTAGTACTGTTTAAAGGAGTTGATTTCCTAATCCATGTTGATGATTTTATAGAATTTCTGATTAAATTCAAGTAGTTTTATTTAATTTTACTTTGTGATTGATTGATAGGAGCTCCCTATGTTTGTGTGAATGAATGGTTTTCTCTTTCTTCGTGCCACAGTCAGCGGCCCCAAGTAGCAAGGCTACCAGTCTGAAAGTTTAAAGTTCTGCAGGCAGAGCCATCAGCCTAACAATTAAGAGTTAAGAAAGTTCAGAGTTCTCAGTGTGACAAGCAGTCCCAAATAGCCTACAACTATAAGAGTTAAAGTTCAGAGAGAAATGCTAGAAGCAACCAAGTCTTAGCCCCATACATCTAGAGCAAAAGCCTTTAGATCCTTTTTCTCACCAACTCTGCTGTCTCAACCACCCCGGGACCTGGTGATGAAAATCCTGTTTTTTACAGTAGCCAGCCTGCCATAATCAGTCTTCAGATTCAACTCAATCCCCATCAAAATTCAAACACAAATATTTACAGAACTTAATTGGAAAATTCTCAATTTCACATAAAAAACCCCAGATCACTAAATCAATCCTGATAAAAGAACTTCCAGATCTATGATTATCCATGATTTCAAGCTCTCATACAGAGCTACTACTAATAAAAACCGCATTGCATTGGCATAAAAACAGACATATTGATCAATGGATTGAAATTTGATGATCTAGATATATATTCCCACACCTGTTTTTTGACATTAAAACTGTGTCAATGGAAAGAAAGAGACGTCTTCAATAAGTGGTGCTTGTCTAACTGAACGTTGCCTGTAGAGAAATTCAAATAAATCCATAATAATGAAGCAAGTGGATCAAATAAAACCAGACACACTGAACCTGACAGAATAAAAAGTATGGAATACCCTTGAATGTATTGGCACAGGACACAACTTCCTAAACAAAACAACCATATTATAGTCTCTTAGATCAACGATTAATAAATGGGACCTCATGAAACTGAAAAGCTTCTGTAAGGCAATGAATACTGTCAACAGGACAAAATGGCAGCCTACAAAAAAGATTTAAAGCAACTCCACATCTGGCTAATATCCAAAATTTATAATGAACTGAAGAAATGACATCAGCAAACTAAATAGTTCAATTTTTAAAATTTGATACTGATCTAAACAGAAATCTCAATAACAGAATCTCAAAAGACTGAGAACACGTAAAGAAATGTTCAACTTCCTTAGCAGTCAGGGAAATACAACTCAAAACTACTTTGAAACTCTATTTCACATCTTTCAGAATGGTTAATATAAAATAACACAAGTGACAATTCATGCTAGTGAGAATGTGGAGCAAGAAAAATAGAACACCATTAGTAGTATGATTGCAAATATGTACAGCTACTATGGAAATCAATATGGTAGTTCCTCAGAAAATTAGAGATTGATCTACCTCATGACCAAGCTATACAATACTCTGGCCAAATACCCAAAAGATGCTCCATCCTACCACACTTGCTCAACTATGTTAATTGCAGCTTTACTTGTAATAGTTAGAAACTGGAAACAATATAGAAGTCACTCAATGAAAGACTGGATAAAGAAAACATATTACATTTATACAATGGAATATTATTTAGGTACTGCGGGAAATGACATCATGAAATTTGCAGACAAATAGATAGAGTTAGGAAAAAAATCATCCTGACTGAGGCGACCCAGACCTAGGAAGACAAGCATGGAATGTACTCACTTGCAGGTAGAAATTCTATGTTAAGTAATTGATAGTCACGTATAATCCACAGACCCAAAGAGATTAAATAACAAGAAAGGCCCTAAGGAAGATGCATATATTTCCCTGGGAAGGGAAAATAGATTTTGTTTGTGGATAGGGGGGGATAATAGATGGGGTCATGTAGAGGAGTATGGGATGGAGGGAGCCAGCATGAGAAAAGATGTTTGGAATAGGGGGCATTTAGGAGGTGATGTGGAAATCAAATGCAGTGGAAGTTTTCTAAAACTTATGAAGGTGACTCTAGTGATGAATCCTAATAATGGATATATAAAGCCTCAACAGGCTGTTTTCTGTAATAAGACATGGCTTCCAGTGGTAGGAAGAGGACAGCAACCTAAGCACAAAAACGTCTAATGACCACCTGTTCTGCCTGCAAGGTATGCTGGGGGAAAGTGTTGCTCAGAGTTTGTGGGAATGGCCAACCAACGATTAGTCAAACTTGAGGTGAAATTCATGCCATTAGATGGAGCCCATGCCTAACAACGCCTGAACTGTCATCATAGAGGCTTCCTCAGCCAGCTGGTAGGTCCAGATGCAGAGACCCACAAATAAACAGTAGGTAAAGTTGGAGGAACCCATGGAAAAAGGAGAAGGATTCTAGGAGCTAGAAGTTCAAGGACACCAGGAGAGCACAGGCAGCGTAATCAATTAAGCAATGTTCATTGGGGCTGGGAGACTAAAGGAGCAACCACAGAGGCTGCTTTTGTCTGCGCTGGGTCCTCTGGATATGTGCAGTGGTTGTTTAGCTTGGAATTATTGTGGAAATCCTAACTGTTGCTTCTAACTCTGTTATTTCCAGGCTGACCGCTTAGTGTCAGATAACCAAATAGGGCACTCATGCTTGGGAAATACTAGTTCCCCTATTCTCAGTAGTGTTACATGCCTACAGAATCTAAAAGTGAATGAGATTAGTGAAATAAAATGTGAACTATGGGGGTTGGAAAGATGGTTCACTGGTTAAGAGTACTCTGTGCTAATTCAGAGGATCCTACCTTTATTCCTAGCACCCAGATGGTAGCTTGCAACTGCCTGTAATTTCAGTTCCAAGGGACTGCATAATTTCTTCTGACCTCTAATGGTATTGGGTATGTGCTAAAAGTACTTACGCATATAAGATAAATAAATCTAAAATATTATAAAATGAACTGAGTTCTTAAGTTTATCAATGTTTTCTAGTAAAGAATAATGGCGTTTAGAAAGGAAAAAATCTTGAATCACTTATTGTGATCAGAGTGTGGAACAATCTAGCAAAAAATTGCATGGGTAGATGGTAGGATCAACAGAGACCTACTTCGCTTTACATACCTTTGAAACTTTTTTTTCAAATATGGTTTGCTGGCTTATCCTTACTTCAAGCCAATAGAATCTGAAACCTTGGGACTGGAGCCTAAAAATCTGCATTTTAAGAAGATGTCTGTATGTTTTATATGCACATTGGGTTTAAGCAGAAGTCCCTTAGGCAGAAATTTGTCACAGAAACCATTCCACCAAGGAAGATTGTGCTGCCTTTCAAGAGATTATTTTGTAGGGACCTGGCTTTTAATTCAATTGGGATGAACCCAAGGGACATATTTGAAGTCATTTAAATCCTGCAAAGTAAGGAGTTTGATGTGAGCTGCAGATCAGCTCCTGGATTTAATTTATTTTGGATGCTATCAGGAAAAAAGGCACAGAACTAATGGCAAAGTGTCTGGTATTTTTTTCTACAAGTGGCTGGCCTGAAATGGTATTCTTCATTTGCAGAATAAAAAATAATGGTATAATTGGTTTTTTTTCCTGATTAAATCCTCTTGTAACAAACTAATAATACTCTTAAATATTATATTGAGTTTGTTTGAATAATGAGAATAAAATAGTGATAAAATAGTACATTGATAATTCAAACAGCAAACAACAGAGAAAAGGGAGGTAGGTGATAGAGGGCAGGAGAAAAGAAGTCCCCTTTCCAAGATAAAAATTGATTCAAAATCAGACCACCGTGCCACCTTGAAATCTTTTTTAGTTTATTTTTTTCCTTTCATTAGTTCGGCGATGATTTAATCTTTTCCCTGTGGGTCAACTTCCTGCTCCTCCCCCATAATAGTTGGTAACAAAATGTATTAAAATGTAGCATGTGGGACTTCTAGCCCATCATTTCACTGATGATGTCGAACCAAACAATTGTTGAGTATTGTTTACTCAGCAATTTAGCCAATGTAACACACAATTTGTGAATCACAGAATCAGAAGGACTATCAAAATCACTAAATCTATCTTGCTTACATGTTCCCAGATTGAAGTGTTATTATAATTTTCTCCCATCTCTAAACTAATTTCTTTTTCATTGATTTTAGAAATATTCACTCAGCATCCATCAGGAATGATTTATTAAACTTCTAGCGGTAATTTTGGTACATGTTTTTCATTTCCAAAGTAGGCTTCATTTAAAGTCAGTAGTCTGATTCTATAATTTCGATGAAGAGAAGATGAAATTCCAATAGTATAGAAAAGAACTTCGAATGCCTAGCCTCTTTGGAGGGTCGCCGCTGGGGTGAGTTCTAAGATTATAGACTACGGTTATTTTAAGTAGAAAAAATGTAGAAAAATAAACAAAATAGGGAAAGGAAGAAAAAAAAAAAGATTTGCTACACTGGGAAGAAAATCATGGTCATAGATAACCATCCCCAACTGCCTGTCACAAGCAAGTGAGAGGTGAGATTCATGACTGCTTGGTGGCCCCATGAGGCTCACCTCGTGGCATCACTTCCTTCCGCTTTTCAGGACTGATGCACCAACCAGGATAGTGCAAACAGAGAACCTGGACCCCCTTTTCAGGTGTAGCCAATGACAGCTCGTTCTCCACGTGAAGAGGGGTGGGTGACTGGGGCACTGCCTCCGACAAAATCTCTGGTGCCTGGATTTGATCACTCCCCCTTGGCAGAGAGGCCCTGGGGGAACACAGAGGAGGGGGATGCAGACTGAACAGATGAGACATGATGGGCTGTGGTTAGATGTGGGGGGTGGAGGACACCACCTGTCGGAGGTCTAGGGGAGGGGAATAGATCTGAGGCATGGGGAGGATGGGAACAGGAAGTCAAGACGAGAGCAAGGGGATTACAATCAAGTTGTAATGTGAATAAAGTATAATAATAACAAAAAGTAGTTTAAAATGATTTTATGTATAAACATATATAATTTTTATATGTGCTAATGCCATGAAATTCGCATAGGTAAGATATGTGGACCAAAGAAAAAGGCACTATTGTTTATTACATTTCTACATAAAATATAAGAGAATGATGGGTAGTACATTGGTGGAAAATGGCTATACTGATGATATTGTAACTATATTCTTTATCAATATAGTGTTATATGAGCTTAGAGTGAAATTAATTTTATTTCATACCTTTTTCATACCTGAAGTAGTTGAAACAATCTCATACTTTCTGGATTATTATCTCTCAAATTACAATTTGAAATAATACAGAGAATTTAAATGCATGAACTTTGTTCTCGTATAGTTTGCTAAACAAATTTACCAAACCTTGCCTTTGAGAACTTGTCAAATCAGTTAAATAAAATTCAACTGGTCACTTAGCATTAGAAAATTAAGGTCAAGATAACTGTCAATTGATTCTTAGAGAATATCTTTCTCAGTGACAGAATGTGATTTACTGGAATTATCTTAAGATTCACTATCTGGTATAGTTTGACATTTCAGATTTTAACTTCATCATTTTGAACTGTTTTCTTATACTTTCTGTACCACAATCAGTTCCTTCAATCTTGATTTTGCTACACAACTAATATACCATGATCATCGTGACCATTTCTGCCACCATTACCACTACCTTAAACCATGCTGACAGGCAGATTGTCAATTATTCTGAACTTCTGTACTGAAAATTATACAGAAGCTTTATAACTGACCATGGTATTTGCTTCCAGGCTCTGAAAAGCTTTTAATTTTGGTCTAAAATTGTTCATTTTATAACAATATTTTTTATTACTATAAGTTAGCTTCCCAATTCTGTCAATACTTTAATGTACCAGAAACAATATTCTTCCACTTATTCATAATTCCTGTGGTATAATTATCAGTCATTTTAAAATTTCTGGTTAATTATAAAACTAATAAAATTAAAACTCATTAAAAAAAACTTCATTGTTTCATTTGTTGAGGACATACTATATCCATACTGGAATACATGAGCAGGAAAAAACAAGAATGAAATGATAAAATACTATGAATGAAAATATAGGAAATGAATAAAATATTATAGTGTTCAAAGAATGAGTATGTTAAGGACTGCTTATGAGGAACTGAATAAGCATCTTCCCCCTGACCATACACTCACACAAGTTGATTTGGAAGGCAGTAATTTTTGCCAAAGGTACATTTGGAAAAATTGCACTTTTCTATTCACAGGACATGAAAAGATGAAACAGCTAGAACACTGAAAACACTAAGGACCAAAAAATGATAGTATTAGTCTCAACCAAGGAAGCACCATAGAAAGAAACCAACAACTTGAAATCTCCTCCATATAAAACCCATAGTTTCTGACAAAAAAAGCAAATACTCTCAGCAAAAAAAATAAAGCCTGTTAACTCTGACTTTGTAAAGAATTGCCTTTTAACTAGTGGGAAGCAAGTACAAAAATGAAAAGCAATTAAAAATTCTGTCATTTGGTCTTGTTAAATGATAGCAGAAGATTTATGGGCATTTTAGAACTTGAGAACCACAGAGAAAGTGAAGAATTAGAAAATGAGGACAAAATGCTTTGAATATTCAGCACAGGCTAGTGGAGAAGTCTGTTGGGGGAGGGGATCATTCAACTATTTAAAGATTGGTGAGCTAAAATAAACTACTTTGACTAAATTTTAAAGCTTCCCAGAGCCTAGAAGCAGAAATTTTTTTGTGTAAAAATCAAGTAAACAACATCCATCATGATGAAATAAATAAAAAATAAAGAACATCCTCATCAACTATCAGAAATCAAAAACAAAAAGCAAAGACTGAAAATGCTGAATAAAATATAGCGTTTTTCATGCCAGGTGAAGAACAGGCTAATTTAAAATACATGAAGGATAAAAGAGGATAAAAGAAAGTTGAGGTCAGTAAACCACCAAGCAGAACACATTGGAGCAATTTTAAAAGAATATTTATTTCATATATTGATTATAAGAGAGTATAACTCAAGAATTTGTGGAGAGAGCATTTAGAGGTGGAGTTAAAATTATCTTCCTAAATCTGTGTATACAGCTTATAGATATTAAAATTTATAAGTCTAATGCACATTATTTTCTAGTTATTATGGATGTTTACTCATGTTTATGGTTATATAATCTTTTTATAAGTCTGTGTTTTATACAACAGAATAATTAAACAGTATCCTTTGATATTAGAATAAATATTTTTCAGGAGCAAGCTCAAAGCTTCCAACATTTTAAGTTCTACTTAGAGTTTGGGGGAATTTATTCCTGTTCATTAAAGTATAAAGATAGATGTTTCAATGTACAGTGCAGCCCTTTGTGACACTGCATTAGAGTAGTGATTAGTCTGTTAGATCCAGGGTACATTTGGATAAGATTTTTTCGTTATGGAAATAATAAAATTAAATTCTTACGTGACTAGCATAGCAGACATTTAACTACAGAATTCAGACATCATATTGATGGATATACAAAGTCACTTACAAGTAATTTGGTCAAAAAATTATGATGTTTGTATTTTTATAATGCACAAAATTACATGAATTCACATCACTTACAGCTGACACATTCTATATTATTTAATGAAAGTTATTAGTTTCATATTAAAATATGTTATAATTGGTAGTGAGATACTTTCTGTCAATGTAACATATTTTTCTATGGCTATTTATACCCCATGTATTTTAATAAGAATTATATAGAATATTTGTAAAAAGAGAATACTTTTATGTGCCAGCTTGTTTTATAAATTGAATATATACTTAAATAAAGTTTAAAAAATAGACATTTATCTATTTACATTTATATAAATGACAGAGAAGACATTACTGAACCGTTTTTAACAGAAATATCTTTGCATTGATAAAATGGGAGATGAAGGGTAGAAAAGGAAACTGTATAGAGAGCTTTAACCCTTCTTGTGCAGAACAAACTAGGTGATAGATAGCAAGGTGATAGATGATTGATTTACCGATTAAAAAATAAATAGATAAATAATTAGATGATAGATTTCAGATTATATGGCATTAATAGACAAAGCACAGTTAACATAGAGATGGTAGATAATAAATTCATAGGTACAAATATGCTCCCACACACTGGTTTATTATTTAGTCAGTGAATTAAAAACCTGCAATACTTCTTTTCACATTCTTAGATAATAAAATGCAGCTTCCTCTCCTTGTTATGTTTATTACTATGTTTCCTTTATTTAAAAATTATTTTTTCATACAATATATTCTGGTTATAATTTCCCCTCCTGCAATTCCTTTGAGATCCTCCCCACTTTTCTAACTATCCAAATGCACAACTTTTCTGCCTCTTGTTAAAAAATATGCATTAAAGAAAAGTACCAAAACAAACTAGATTAATATAAAACAAAAACAATCAATTGGGATAGGACAAAAATAACAAATAAGCAAAAGGAAAAGAATCAACAAAAGGCATTATGACCATATATAGGCACAGTGACACATTTGTACATTCAGGAATCCCATAAAAGCAGAAATCCAGAAGCGGTAATATACATGAGAATGACCTCTTGAATTTATTTTGAGTTTGTTTGAATTTAATATATTAAGTTTGTTTGGCATTGAGTATTTACTGCGAGGCATGAAGACTAGCTTTGACAGTGTTTGTATCCCAGCTAGACTCTATTAGAGAGAACTATACTCTCACTTTCAGAATTACCTGCAAAACTCTAATCCAACAACCATAACATATATGCAGAAGACCAAGCCCAGACTCATGCAGGCTCTGCAATTGCCACTTCAACTCAGCCCTGTTGAGTTTGTGGATAGTGCTTTCCAGATATCATTGACTCCTCTGACTCTAAACAATTGTTAACAATCCCCATCTTCAGGAGGCTTCACTGAGCTTTGAAAGGAGTGACATGAGAGAGACCTCTGATCTGGGTTCTCTCTTCTAATATTTAGCTGTGGATCTCTGTATCTGCTGTCATGAGCTGCTGGAGTCACTTTCTCTGATGATGACTGCATTAGGCACCAATCTATGAGTATAGCAGTACACCATTAGGAAAGATGATGAAGAAGAAGAAGAAGATGATGATGATGATGATGATGCTTGTGTATGTGTGTGTAGGTCTCTAGGCTATATAACCTCTGTTTCCTGGTCATCCATGAAAAATGCAGCATGAGTTCCCTCTTTTGGCATGAGCTTCAATTAGAATGGTCATTGTTTGGCCACTCCCACCAGTTCTGTGTCACAATTGCCCCAGCGCATCTTACTGGCAGGACAAATTGCAGGTTGAAGGGTTTTTTAGACTGGGTTGGTGTCCAAGTTCCAGCACTGGAAGACTTGTCTGACTCCAGAAGATGGATATTCCAAGCTCTTGTACTCTCCATTACTAGAAGCTCTTGCTAGATTCCCTGCATAGATTCCAGGAAGTTTACACTGCAGAGGTTTCTCATGTCCCCCAATTCTCCCCAATACCAATCATCTCTGAGCTCTCTCCCTTCATCCAGAACTCCCACCTGATTCTCCCTGTTTCCATCCTCATCTCCCTCAGTCCACCTGCTGAGTCTACTCTATTTCCTGTTCTCAGAGAGATCCATGTGGCTTCTCTAGAACCTTCTTTGTTACTTGGCCTCTCTGGGTCTGTGAATTGTATGATTATTCTTTACTTAAGAGCACTATCCACCTATAAGTGAGTACATACCACGTTTACTTTTCTGGGTACTTGTTTGATCACCCAGGATGTTTTTTTTCTAGTTCCATCCATTTGCCTGCAAATTTCATGATGCCATTTTTTACAAAACCTGTTGTGTAAATGCACCACATTTTCTTTACCCACTCTTTGCTTGGGCAACAAACAGATAATTTCTTTATTCTTGGTTTTAGTTAAAGTGCATTGAGTTTCTCTGATTTAAGATTCTATTATGATGATGGATGTTCTTTTATTCCTACCCTCTCCAGGACATTTATTATGAAGGGGTTGTTGTATTTTGTCAGTGGCCTTTTCTGAATCTAAAGGGATGATCGTGTGTTTTTTGTTTTTCAATCTGTTTGTATTTTAGATTACATTTATTTATTTTCATGTGTGGTGTCATGCCTAAATCTTTGTTATGAACATCACTCACTCAGACTCAGGAACAGTTATGATTCTGAAGCCATATGATATATATATTATATATTAATTTTTTATTTCACCACTGTCCATGTAGGAAGAGTAGACTAAATCTAAGTACATATTCAAAATACATATAAGAAGCAGAAAATAATCAGGTTTAAAAACTGAAATATTTACAGAGAATGACCTGCCCCTCACCCGCTAAAAAGAACCAGGTTCCTCATCTCCTTGGCAGTAGAATATAGTCTTGCTACTGTGTTCGGACCTTTTTATGGATGCTCAGGATAGAGCTTTGTTTCTCACACTGCATGCGAAATACATTACTGATTTAACTCTCTTCCCAGTATCCACCAACAAAATTTTTGAGAGTTTTTTTTTTTTTTTTTTTTTTGGAAATTTCATTCTGTTTTTTTAAAAAACCTTTTTCAGAGAGTTAAATATATGTGAAATATATCTAATATCACATTTTTCAACACTGTAGAACTGATTATTTTAATAGTTTAAAGGAGGTGTTTCTAAAACTTACAGAACAACAACAAAATGTAAAGTATTTGATAATCCACATGGAAAGGCCCCCACACAGGCACTGTTGCTAGTTCCTGTAGGATATTAGTGTAATTTAAGACCATTAAATACTCATTGGACTAGACTCCAAAAAAGAAAGTTAATCCAAATAAATACTTCTGTCTGAAGAAAATTCTTTAACAGTGTTAACACAAGCTTATACTTTTCTACTCATTCAAGAATTTGTAAGAATAGAGTGAAAATTAAATAATCATATTAGGAAATACTAACTTATTACAATCTTTTACTCTGAATTATATCACTTGTGCTCTTGACACAAAACTGGGACAAGCAATCATGATTGCTTTAGTGTATTGCCAACTACTACTCTGATCCTTGCATATAATGGACAGTTTGTCAATGGAAATTTTAAGGCAAATACTTAAATTAGCTGAAAAATCCTCATTTCTATTTGCACGACAGAAAAGTTTGACTCATGTGTAAGTCACCCAGCTGGTCTGTATAACAAGCATATTAATAATTAGTTGTTTAAGAGAAGAAGCTCTAATGATACATCCAGACCAAAAAAAAAAAAAAAAAAGAAAAATGCTTATCTCTGTTCACATTTTCTGAAACAAGTTTCCCCATCACTCTTTGCTTATAAAACCCAAGAACACAGAATCTTAATGGAAGTGCCAGATTGATGTGACAACTAGCTAACTGTGATAGCTATGCATATTCTTTTGAAAGAGAAGTATAAGATAAACATATCTTCTTTTTTTGTGTGCGTGGCATATTATGTTTATGCTGCTAAATAGTGACAGTTATTCCATCAATGTTTTAGTCTGTTTTCTTGGATTTTTAAAGAGAGTTAGTAACGTCAAAAAAGATATATATGCAGATATTTAATCAGCGACACAGTCCTGTTCCTATTCAGTGACTTGGCTCTTCTTTACACCATATATCATAATAAGAGTTGGACTTTAGTAGGAGGCTCTTCTTTACATCATATATCATAATAAGAGTTGGACTTAGTAGGAGACTTTCTCTTGCTGGTCTGGGTCATTATTGAAGTGGAAAATAAAATAATTTTTTCTCAGGACCATCTTGGACCTGGTATGCTTTTTCCTTTCCACTCTATCAGCTCTACCAACTCTGAATTTCTTGACTTTTAAGGCGCAATGCCAGCTCCATCTGTTTACTCACAGATTGCGAGTAAAATTGGTTTAAGAGGAATTTATCTGTGAAGGGATTATTTTTTAGTTTTTGGTTGCTATTACTGGTACACAGTGTTCAGATTTTTGTGTCTTCAATATGCACTTATTCATATGTTTGAAGGAAAGATGATAGAATAGATGTGTGTTTAAAGCAACATAATTTGCATTAATTAATTAGACATGTGGGTTCACAGTTCAATCATCACCAGAATTCCAATGAGAATACATATTTTCTTTAATGCCAATAAAATAAATGAGAAAATATGTCTTTGAGAATTTCACTAGATATTTTTGAAGTGTTTTACGTCTCAGCAGTCACTATACTTAACGCTTTATTCATATGTTCTTTATATTTGTAAATGAGTTATTCTAATATACTATAAGCTAAAGAATCTAATTTATTAAGAATTCTGCTTAGTAATCAATATTAACATGATCTTCAGGGCCAGCTGACCCTGAAATCCTTGAAATAAGTTTGATGTGCTTGCAACTCTTGCATACATTCAAATCAACAAATCATCTATAGTTTTTACATAATTCAAAGAAATCTATAAAAGTATAGTAAATATATAAGTAGGGATGGAGAGTAAATATAAAAAACAGAAATGTTAAATTCAAGATAATTTTCGTACTCCTTTCTTTATAAAGAAAAGCTGGTAGTCATATGATAAGCTGTAAAAGTCACAGTTACAGCTGTTTGTGGAAGCACGGTAAAAGAGAAGTCTTCAAATACTAATTAAATTTCACAAACAGCTAAAGCAACTAACTTAATAGTTGATATTATGAAACAATTTACTTCATATTTCATGAAAGAACACTTTCTGATCTATAAAATAAGAGGATTAAGCAAAATGTAATTTAATTTTCCTATGAGTCATAATGAATAATGTTGGTTGTAAACTGTTAGCTGTTTTGTTTATGTGGTATAGATGTATAATGATATAGGGTTATACACATTCAGTTGACAGTATCAAAGTAATGGTCATGTACTCCATATACCATGGATGGTAGGTGACTGATGTGAGAATCCTTACTTTTTCAAATAACAGTTTAATTGACCAATGTGCATACTTTCTTGGATAAGTCACAATACTTACTTTCTACTTTTTGTTTCTTTGGTTTGTTTGGTCATGGTTATATTTTATTTGTTTTTCAAGACAGAGATTTTCTGTGTAGCATTGGTTGTCCTGGGCTCACTTTGTAGCCCAGGCTGACCCGAAGCTCATAGAGATACATGAGTCTCTGCCTCCCTGAGTACTGGATTACAGTCATGTGGCACTGCATCTGACTTAATTTTATACTGTTAATTCATTAGGAAGAAGACAGTGGAAATTCATACAATTATATAAAGGTCATTTGAAACATTGTGCACTTTGAGTAATGGGAAAAATTATTTCACTAAAAGAAAAATTTCTCATTACAAGATAACAAACACACACCAATTACTACTTTCTAGCTTTCAAAACCCAGTACCAATAGTAATGACAAAAATCTATTTTGTTAAATCCTCTTATAATTTAAGAAAAAGTACAACTGCTGAAAATTCAAGTAACAAAAGCTTGCCAGATAGAATGACAGTTCATATTCTAAAATATGTCACACTTATATTTGAATCTAATTTAATTTTTCTTTAACCAGCAGGCTATCTTGAAACAGAGCTCTGAAGAAATTCATAGATATCTATTCTGTTTAATCTCATGTTGCTTGGATTTCTTTCTTCCTTTTCCTTTATTGATTTTCACACCCTAGGAGTAGTCTTGTAATTCCTCACTGGTGCAGTAATTCCATGACTCACCAAATAAACTAAGTGTAAAATTTCTTATTCCATCAATCTATATGCTACTGAGATGTTCACATATTAGCTCTGACAGATGAAAAGTATCACAGAATTAAATTTAGTATCCCAAAGCAGTTGTAACACTCCTTAAATGAAACTTCACTTTATGAATTTAGTTTAGGGTATTTACCTTAATATTTTCAGATGTTTTTTATACTTGCTATATGTGAGGGTTGGGTAAAATGTAGGTGACAGACCTCCAAGTAAAAAGTTTGAATCAATGGATACTGTCATTTAAATATAAGAATGAGATTTTTTTGTATATCAAAATAAGTTCTAAATTGTTTATCTGCTAAAATTTTATTTTATAATCCACTATATATACACATATATATTTACTATTGGTCTTCTGTATATTTATAACTATTTTATAACATTTTCTAAAGCAAAATATTGGACTATACTGCATACAAAGAATACCTCTTTGTTAATAATGTAGCTAAAAGAATTATATTGACTCAAGTAAATGTTTGGTTATTTTAAGTGGTTATGGGTAAAAAGAAGTTTTATTTTTTTATCAATCTTAGTTAAAAATTATGCCAAAAGTTATCATTATAAAACCATGATCCATTCTCATTTTTATATCACATCCAAAGAACCAACAGAGAAAATTATTTAGTTCCTAACCATGAGAAACAGCATAATTGAGGGCTAAGTGAGTAATCTTGAAAGCTCATGGTAAGAACTAGAGTGAATTTAAATTACTGGAAGTGCAATCACAGTGCACTTCTGCTTCCATGCTTACATCAAAGTCATTCTGGTCAAATATAATGTGATGAACTTGCATTAGAGATTTGAAATTGTTTCATATTTACAAGTTCAGCATTCAGCCTTGTTTCAATCATTACGGAATATGAAGGTCCTTTTAGAAGAACCTTGAATTCAATGTGGAACCAAAGTTCATAGGACGTCAGGAGAAAATCCTAAGAAATTGGGTGTTTTCATTGCTAGTGTTGTGTGAACCTCACAGTCACATTTGCTGCCACTGAGTTTTCTAAAAGCCTTTAATTTACTTCTTTTCCACCTTGGTAGTCTCAGAAGTAATATAAAGAATATGTTTCCTACTATGAAGTGATTAGAATATTTGTAAGGTTTCTGGAACTCAGCTTTAAAGATACTTGTTCTGTGTGATGTTGTAAGTGTATGTGTGCATTTCCACATACATAAATCCTCCAAGTAAGCTCCTTTACATGTTCTAAAGGTCTGTTTTTCACCAAATTTTATTCACACTTACATGTCTTATTAAAGCTCATTAAAGAAAGTGCTAGTGGCAAATATTTCTCAATTTTGTGACATTATAAAATTACATCATAAAAAATACTAAATAAAATACTTGCAAAACTAATACAGGAACACATCAAAGAAATCATTCATCATGACCAAGTAGGCTTCATTCCAGGCATGCAGGGATATTTTAATATATGGAAATCCATCAATGTAATCCATCATATAAACAAACTGAAGATAAAAAAACCACATGATTATTTCTTTAGATGCAGAGAAAGCATTTGATAAAATCCAATACCCATTCATGTTTAAAGTTTTAGAGAGATCGGGGACACAAGGCACTTTCCTCAACATAATAAAAGCTATATACAGCAAGCCAATAGCCAAAATCAAAGTAAATGGTGAGATAATCAAGGAAATTCCTCTAAAATCAGGAACAAGGCATATCTCTTCTCCATATCTCTTCAATATAGTACTCGAAGTTCTAGCCAGAGCAATAAGACAACAAAAGGAGATCAAAGATGTCCAAATGGGAAAGGAGGAAGTCAAACTATCCCTATTTGCAGATGATATGATAGTGTACATAAGTGACCCTCAAAATTCCACCAGAGAACTCCTACTGCTGATAAACACTTTCAGAAATTTGGCTGGATACAAAATTAACTCAAAAAAGTCTGTAGCCTTCCTATACACAAATGACAAGCTTGCAGAGGAAGAAATTAGGAAAGCCATGCCCTTCACATTAGCCACAAGCAATATAAAATATCTAGGAGTTACTCTAACTAAACAAGTGAAGGACTTGTTTGAAAAAAAATTCAAAACTCTGAAGAAGGAGATTGAAGATGACATGAGAAGATGGAAGGATCTTCCTTGCTCAGATATGGAGAATTAACATAGTAAAATGGCCATCCTACCAAAAACAATCTGCAGATTCAATGCAATCCCTATCAAAATACCTACACAATTTTTTAAAGACATTGAAAGTTCAATTCTGAAATTCATATGGAAAAACAAAAACACAGAATAGCAAAAACGATTTGGTACAATAAAAGGTGCTCTGGAGGAATCTCCATACCTGATCTCAAACTGTACTGTAAAGCAATAGTAATTAAAACAGCATGGTACTGGCACAGCAACAGGCTGGTTGATCAGTGGAATCGAATTGAAGACCCAGATATGAATCCACACACATATGGTCACTTGATTTTTGAGAAAGAAGCCAAATCCATTCAAAAGGATAGCATCTTCAACAAATGGTGCTGGTCTAAATGGAGGTCTATGCATAAAAATATGCAACTGGACCCATATTTGTCACCTTGCACAACTCAAATCCAAGTGGCTCAAAGACCTCAACATAAAACCAGAGACACTAAGTCAGTTAGAAGCAAAAGTGTGGAAGAGCCTGGAACATATTGGCACAGGAGACAAATTCCTGAACAGAACACCAACAGCCCAGGCCTTAATGTCAACAATTAATAAATAGAACCTCATGAGGCTGAGAAGCTTCTGTAAGGCAGGAGACACTGTCAAGAGAGCAAAGTGACAGCCTACAGACTGGGAAAAGATCTTCACCAACCCTACATCTGACAAAGGTCTAATATCCAAAATATATAAAGAACTCAAGAAATTAAACACCACCAAACCAAATAACCCAATTGAGAAATGGGACTTGGAACTAAACAGAGAATTCTCAACAGAAGAATATCAAATGGCTGAGAAACACTTAAAGAAATGCTCAACCTCCTTAGTCATCAGGGAAATGCAAATCAAAACAACTCTGAGATTCCATCTTACACCCATCAGAATGGCTAAGATCAAAAATTCAAGCAACACCACATACTGGCAAGCATTTGGGGAGAGAGGAACACTCCTTCATTGCTGGTGGGAATGCAAACTAGTACAACCACTTTGGAAAGCTATCTGATGCTATCTCAGAAAACTGGGAATAGGGCTTCCTCAAGACCCAGGTATTCCACTCCTTGGAATATACTCAGAAGACGCTCCAGCACACAACAAGAACACTTGCTCAACCATGTTCATAGCAGCCTTATTCATAATAGTCAGAACATGGAAACAGCCTAAGTGTCCCTCAGTAGAAGAATGAATAACGAAACTGTGGTACATATACACTATGGAATGCTACTCAGCTATTAAAAACAAGGAATTCTCGAAATTTGTGGCAAATGGATTGAGCTAGAAATGATCATAATGAGTGAGTTAACCCAGAAGCAGAAAGACTCAAATGGTATATCCTCACTTATATCTGCATACTAGCCCAAGGGGCATGTCCCACAAAAGCCTTCACTTACCAGGAAACTGGGACAGAGGGGAGGACATCCTATTGGGACTCTAGATGAGAGAAGCATGGGAGAATAGCAAAGTAGAAGGATCCAGAGGGTCCTAGAAACCTACAAGTAGAACATTATGATAGGCAGATTTGGGCCCAGGCGTCCCACTCAAACTAAGGCACCAGCCAAGGACAATACAGGTGGTAAATTTTAAACCGCTACCCAGATCTAGCCAATGGACAGAACATTCTCCACAGTTGAGTGGAGAGTGGGGTATGACTTTCACATGAACTCTGGTGCCTCATATTTGGCCATGTCCCCTGGAGGGGGAGACCTGGTGGCACTCAGAGGAAGGATAGCAGGTCACCAAGAAGAGACTTGATACCCTATGAGCAAATACAGGGGGAAGAAATCCCCCTCTGACATAGGGGAGGGGAATAAGGGGAAAATGGGAGGGAGGGAAAAATGGGAGGATACAAGGGATGGGATAACCATTGAGATGTAACAGAATAAATTAATAAAAAATTAAAAAATATATAAATGAAAGTACATCATAGCATGTAAAAGGAAATAACTTTATAACTACTAGTTTTCCACAAAATAATCAAGTGGCGATAACACTGTAGCAAGTAATAGAAGTAATAGCTAACTTAATGATATAATGGTGAACTGATTTGAGGTAATGAAAGATCATATTGGGATGGAGAGATTGGTCAATAGATAAAAATTCATACTATTTATGTAAAAGAAGCAATTTCAGTGGCCAGCTCTCATGTCAAGTGACTCACATCCAGATGTGACTCCAGCATCTCTGGATCTGATATCTACTGGCTCTTGTTCCTTTACAATTAAACTTTATTTTGAATTTATTAAACAAATGTATTTTTCTTACAACCCAACTATCCTAAATAGGAGAGAATATTAATGAGAATAAAAATGAAAACCTCTGGGTAGTAGATCTGCAGGGCAAATCCCTTAGTGTAATTCTCTGGGTTTCTCCTCTACCTGTCAGAAGTAGTCCACACACTTCTTGCCTAAACTCCAACCTCTTCTCCTCCTCTGCTCACCCATGTGTGGTCCGGAACCTCTGATCTCTCTCACTCAAACTCCCCAAGGTTCCTTTTCTCCTAATGGATGGTACTTTGTGTAATACAATCCCATTGGTTGGAGCTAGTCACAGGAGCTAGTCTTTTGTCTTGGGCTGAAACTTCCTTTCTCTCTGAGTGTAAGATCTTTTTCTCAGTGGGTCCTTTTTTTGCATCATAATTTTTTATTAATTCATTCATATTACGTCTCAATTGTTATCCCACCACGTGTATCCTCCCACTCCTCCCTCCCTCCCACTTTCACCCCATTCCCCTTCCCTATGACTGTGACTGAGGGGAACCTCCTCCCCCTGAATATGACCGTAGAGTATCAAGTCTCTTCTTGGTAGTTTGTTATCCTTCCTCTGAGTGCCATTGGGCCTCCCTGACCAGACAAGGCTGCCTACTTTCTCTATATTTCTGCAATACAGTTCTTGAAGTTCTAGCCCAAGCAATAAGACAACAAAAGGAGATCAAGGGGATCGAAATGGGAAAGGAGGAAATCAAATTATCTCTATTTGAAGATCATATGAACGTGTACTAAGTGACCCCCAAAATTCCACCAGTGAACTCCTACAGCTGATAAACAACTCAGCAAGTTGGCTGGATACAAAATTAATTCAAAAAATCAGTAGCCTTCCTATATACAAATGACAAACAGGCAAAGGAAGAAATTAGGAAAACTACACCCTTTACAATATCCACTGGCAATATAAAATATCTAGGAGTAACTCTAACCAAGCAAGTGAAGGACTTGTTTGAAAAAAAAAAAAAACCTTTAAATCTCTGAAGAAAGAGATTGAAAAAGACATCAGAAGATGGAAAGACATCCCTTGTTCATGGATCGGGAGAATTAACATAGTAAAAATGGTCATCTTACCAAAACCAATTTACAGATTCAATGAAATCTCTATTAAGATACCTACACAAATTTTTAAAGACATTTAAAGCTCAGTGGGGTCTTAGTAGGGTCACGCTATCCAAGACTACTTTCACCCTGGACCCAGCCTAAGATGAGGTCATGCCTGTCTCTTGTTTTGGACTAAAATTTCCTCCCTCTAAGTCTAAGATGCATATCTCAGTGGTGTCAAGCCAGCCAAGACTACTTTCACCTTGGCAACAGCCTAAGACAAGGAGACATTCTTTCCACAGACATCCTTTTTCAAATACTTTAGGCACCTACATTCACACATGAATATACCTAAATATATACACTCTTATAAACATATTTCCTTCATTGTATGTGCTATACTTTTTAATAAACACTAATAAATTCTCAAGCTTTAGTTGTTTAAAACTTTAGACTAACTATGAGTAACGCAGCTTCAAATCCCAAACACCCAACATTCATACATGATTTTCACCATAGGTTCTGTTTTACTTTGAATTTTATACATTAGTATTGATATTTTAATTCTATCATCTCAGGATGCTTATTATGTATATACCATGATATACTGTATACTCTGGAATAGATTTGAAAATCCTAATGGTAAAGAGATGCAAAGCAAAGATACCAAAGTAACTGCTTCATGGATCTAAGCATGTAGGTTATTTGAATGATGAAAAGGAAAATCTTTTTCAGGCAAAAATTATGTTTGGATTTCAAAATATATAGAGCTCAATAAAACCCAGGTAATATTATTTGTATAGCCAGGTAGTTCCTGATTTGTCATGTGAGGAATAATTTGAGAATAATGAGGACATTTAATTATATAGACTATTAGGTGTAAGGAAATTAGTATCAGTCATTGAAACTTTATAATATATAGATACAGATTTCAAAGATTAATGCATCCGTTCAAACACATATATTGGATTTTCTCAGTCATCCAGGCAGTGTGCTAGTAATGCACCACAATTAATATATTCTGAAAAGCTATGGCTGTAGGCTGATTTTAGAAAAATGTCCTTGATATGATTTAGACTTATTACCACATTTGACAAATTTTTATCTCAGAAATCAGAACTCTGATATTTGTACTAAATTCTAATGTTATTTTATTTCTTTATACACAGAGTAAACATGGAAAACAATTTTTGGTTATATTGTTCTATACAATTAAATAACGGAAAAAGTCCTACAAGAAAGTTTGAATAAACAACACAACACCATATTAACAGTTTTTCCCAATGCTTCATATAAATCTTTGGAAACAGTAATGAAAGTTCATCTTAAAATGTTATCATATATTTCCAGATTTTATTATATATTATTGATTCATAATAACCTGTTTTCACACAGATTAAACATATTAAATGTATGATATATATATTTGTAATAAATTTAAGAACTCATTCTATCAGAGTTGTTAATTAACTAAAGCTATTCAAGTTAAATATTGTATGCAGAAAGCAATTTAATCAAGAACATAAAATTACTTTAATGGTTTATGAGAGAAATAATGAAGTAAAATATTTATTTTATTATAGATATTATTTATTTGTAGTGAGGGATAGTGGTGCATTTGTAAACAGAGGTGTTGAACGTGGGTGTTATGATTAAGACTAGCCTAGGACACATAATATTTTAGACCACCTTAGCCTACATGATTAGTCATTGTCTAAATATGTGTGTGTTTCTGTCAATATGTATACACAAATACTATGAGAATGGCTGTGAGTATAGATAATTTGGAACTTTGATAATAATTCTTAGAGTATTCATTAAATATTATTATGCACAAATATTCATATGCGATATGCTTGTTATCAGTATGTATCAGAGTTATATCAGCATGTAGAATTTTTTTAACATCTATTTACAGTACTTTAAACTTTGATTATAAGCACCAAGGTTTTATATGTGATAGACTCAAATAAATCTATGTCAATTATCTGTACAACTGCCAACTTCTAATTATCTTTCACCGTTGGAACATCTGTGTTCCTGGTTTCTTTAATTTAAGCCATACATCCCTAACCTTCATGTTTTATGAATTTGAACTTCCTCTCTTTGTCATCTAGGTTCCTGCTTTTTGACAAGAATAAATTTATTGGAAAGCAATGCCATCCTATACATAAAAAAATCAGCTTTTATTATGTTTGCAATGTACAATGAATGTTCTATATGTTTAATAAATGTATCATTTATGTCTCAAATCACACAGTAATTTACTTAACATTATCATTTGTATCTCATAGTATGAATCAGTTTAATTTAATTTTGTATTATACACCTAATTCTATTTAAAGCCTGAATCTATCACTCCCCAACTTCTATTCATCAACAGCTAAAAGGCATAAAAATAGTTATTATCTTTGAGACAAAAAGGGAGTGGTTTTATTTTTTATTTTTTGGTTTTTATTTATTTATTTGTTTTGGTTTTGGTTTTTTGGGGGGTAGTGGTTTTATTATTTAGCACATTTTATTAACAAAACCACCATAATTATTTTAGAAATTATAAAAGTACTGAAATTTATTTTTACATATTATAGTATTTTCTTACTATATATTTCTTAGTGACCTTTTCCAATATTGGGGCAATAGAAGTATTAAAAGTCTTCAACATAAAAAATCCTTGGAACTCATTGGCTTTACTGCTGTATTAATGTATTGATACATTTCTAAAATCATAGTATTCTTTAATTATTGGCATTTAAAACTCTATGTAAATGCCTTTCATATGCAAGTCATTCTGTCTTTTAAGAATTCTTCTTTCCTATATGACATCCTGACTGCGGTTTTTCCTACTTCCCTTGTCTGCAGTCTTTCCACTGCGCCTCCCCTTTCACGTGGGTCTACTTTGCTTCACCTCTTCTTAGAAAAGGGAAGGCCATCCAGGGACAGAAATGGGATATAATGTTGAAAGCACTGGCATAGGAGACAACTTCCTGAACAGAATACCAATAGCTCAGTTTCTAAGATCAACAATTAATAAATGGGACCTCATGGAACTGAAAATCTGTAAGGCAAAGGACACTTTCAAGAGGGCCCAGCCTATAGAATGGTAAAGAATTTTAACCAACCCCACCTCTGAGAGAGGACTAATATCCAAACTATATAAAGAACTCTTACAAGTGGATATTAGCCATATCCTATAGGATAACCATACTAGAATTCACAGACCAAAGAAGCTAACTCACCCTGATGGGGAAGGAGAATAGACATGAGAAGTGGATGAAAAGCAGGAACTGGGAAGGAGAGGGTGTGAGGAGAGAAATGTTTTGGGGGATCAGATATGGAGAGAGTGGAGAGGAGAGGCGAGAGGGCTTGGAGAGAAGAGGGAACCAAGGGTGAGGGCATTGCTGAGGCAAGCTGAAGACTGTGACAGGGTGGGCTGCAGGGATGGCTCTAGCTGGGCCTCCTAGCCGTGGGCGATACAAAGAATGAGGAAACCAACTCCTAGTGATGCAGGACTTAGAGTGATGAGCGGGCAACAAATATCCACCTACAGAACCTTGGATGCAACTTTAACATCCTGTCTCATACCTAAAAGAAAGGCTAAGATTTAAAAAAGAAAGAAAAGAAAAGAAAAGAAAAGAAAAGAAAAGAAAAGAAAAGAAAAGAAAAGACCCCCCCCAAAAAAAACCAAAACAAACAAACAAAAAACAAAGCAAAGCAAAACAAAACAACAACAACAACAAAACATTGACAGGAGCTGTCGGCAAGGATATGGTGCACAGGGGAACACTCCTCCTCCGTTGTTGGTGGAAGCGCAAAGTTGTACTACCACTTTTGAAACCTAATAGTCATCTTTCTTCGGCTATTCCAAATATTTAAGAGGAAAAACATTTTCATACTCCTTTGTAACATCATTAACCTTGTAGCCAAACCAGAAAGCCTTCTGTGGCCTTCAGTGCACGCTGACTCTGTCTTCTTGTTTCAGCATTATGATAAAGGACACAAGCTCTCAGCATCCAGGTCCAGCCTCCACGCCTTCTGCTTGTTGCCGTACTTGCCCATCATATTGATGCCTTATCCTTTGGGACTATAAATGGAAATAAAATAAACCTGCTTCCATGAGTTGCCTTAATCATAGATTTTATCAACACAACATAAAAGTAACTAGTAGCCATGTACATATATAAACATATATGCAGGCTTATGTGTGCTCAGATCTCTGTATTTGTGATGAGAAAAGATCAATTTATGTACTTTAATGAAATATTTTAATACATCTTTATATTTATGAATTGTTATGATTTATGAAATGTTAGGACAACTCAAAATTAGATAGGAAGAAATTGAATACTTAAAGTCTGAAGTTATGAACACACTACAGAGCCAAAATAGGCGCTTTATTTTATTTTTTTCTTTTGCTTTTGTTATTGAGGGTGCAAGATTTTATTCTATAATTTAAATTTTTATTATAATGTATTTATATTATGTCAGATTGCCTGTATTCCCTTCCTCTGTATGGCTGCTAGGCAGCCTCACTAAGGGGAAATGATCAAATCCAAGGCACCAGAGTTCATGTCAGAGGAGGTCCCGGCTCCACCCCTTAACTCCTTCCGTGTGGAGGACGAGTTGTCTATTGACTACATCTGAGCAAGGATCTATGTTCTCTACACACATTGTCCTAGTTCGGTGTATCAGTTTCTGAATCACCTCCTGGGTACAGATACACTCGACTTGATGCACTCTCTGTTGAGGTTCTCACCCCTCCTCTGGGTCTTTCCATGCCCCCATGCTCTTCCATAAAACTCAGCACTCTGCTCAGAGAGCAGCTGCTATTCCCTGTATCTGTCATGATCCCGGCTGGGTGGAGTCTTTCTGCAGACGTCCATATTGGGCTAACATCTACTTATAAGTGAATATACGCTACACTTGTCTTTCTGGGTCTGTGTTACCTGACTCAGGTTGATTTTGGATCACTCCATTTAATATTTTCCTGCAAATTCAAAGAGTTCCTTGTTTTTAAATATTGAGTAGAATTCCATTTGTAAAGGCACCACTGTTTCTTTATCCATTCTCATGTTGAGAGACATCTAGGTTGTTTTCAGATACTGGCTATTGGGAATAAAGCTTCTATGAACATAGTTAAGCAAATGTCGTTGTATAGTAGAGCATTTTTAGGGTATATACCTAAGAGTAGAAAAGCTGGGTCTAGAGACAGAACTATTCCGTTTTCTGATAAAGCCCCAGATTGAATTCCAAAGTGGTTCTATACCTTTTCACTCCCACCAGTAATTGAGTAATGTTCCCCTTATGCACATCTTCTCCAGCATGTGATGTCCTTAAATTTTTGATCTTAATGATTCTGGTAGGTGTAAGATGGAATCTCAGAATCATTTGATTTGCCTTTTGATGATTACTAAAGACACTGAACATTTCTTAAGTGTTCCTCAGCCATTCTATATTCCTCTGTTGAGAATTCTGCTTAGTTCTGTGCCTCATTTTTAATTGGGTAATTTGGTTTGATGGTGTTTAATTTCTTGAGTTCTTTATATATTTTGAATATTAGCCCTTTGTCGGATGTAGGGTTGGTGAAGAACTTTTCCCAGTCTGTAGAATGTCATTTTGTTCTGTTGAAAGTGTCCTTTGTCTTCCAGAAACTTTTCAGTTTCATAAGGTCTGATTTATTGTTGACCTTAGAGCCTGAGCTATTTGTGTTCTGTTCAGGAAGTTGTCTCCTGTGCCAATGAGTTCAAGGCTCTTCTCTGCTTTTTTTCTAACAGATTTAGTGTGTCTGGCTGTATATTGAGGTCATTAATCCAACTGGACATGAGTTTCGTGCAAGGTGATAAATATGGATCTAATTGCATTTTTCTATGTGTAGCCATTTACTTAGACCAGAACGATCTGTTGAGGATGCCAGCTTTTTTCAATTGTATGGTTTTGGCTTTTGTCAAGAATCAATTCTTCATATGTTGTGGGTTTATTTCTGGGCCTTCAATTGGATTCACTTGATTAACCAGCCTATATCTAAGCCAGTATAGCGCCAATTTTCTTACTGTTGCTCTATAGTACAGCTTGAGATGAAGAATGGAGATTCCTTTGGAAGATATTTTATTGTACTGGATTGTTTAGCTATTGTGGGCTTTTTGGTTTTCCATGTGAAGTTGTGGCATTCTGAGATCTGAAAAGAATTGTTGTGCAGGCATTTTGATAGGAATTGTATTGAATCTGTATATTACTTTTGTAAGATGGCCAATTTTAGTATGTTGATCCTCTTAATCCATGAGCTTGGGAGACCTTTCCATCTTCTGCTATCTTCTTCAATTTCTTTCTTCAGAGACAAAATTTTTTTCATACAAATCTTTCACTTGCTTGGTTAGAGTTATACCAGGATACTTTATATTATTTGTGGCTATTGTGAAGGGAGAAGTTTCCTAATTTATTTCTCAGCCCATTTGTCACTTGTATACTAGAGACCTTCTGATGTTTTTTGAATTAATCTTGTACCTGGAAACTTTGCTGAAGGGGTTTATCAGCTGTATGAGTTCTCTGGTGGAATTTTTTGGAACACTTATGTACACTATCATATCGTCTGCAAGTATAGATAATATGACTTCCCCATTTCCTATATTGATCCCCCTGATTTTCTTTTGCTGTTTTATTGTTCTAGCTAGAACTTCAAAAACTGTATTGAAGAGATTTCCAGAGAGTGTGCATCCTTGTCTACTCCCTGATTTTAGTGGAATATCTTTGAATTTTTCTTAATTTAATTTGATGTTGTATATTGGTGTTTTGCATATAGCCTTTATTTTTAATAGGTATGTGCATTTTATCCCTGATATCTCTAAGACTTTAAACATGAATGGGTATTGGATTTTGTAAATGCTTTTGCACCATCTAAGGATATGATCTTGTGGGGTTTTTTTCAGTTTATTTATATTGTGGATTGTATTGATGGGTTTCAGTGTACTGAACCACCCCTGCATGCCTAGGATAAAGCCTACTTGGTCGTAGTGAATGGAATTTCAGATATGTACTTGGATTTGGTTTGATAGTATTTTTGCATCAATGTTTATAAGAGAAATTGGTCTGAAATTTTCTTCCTTTTGGGGATCTTTGTGTAGCTTAGATATCAAGGTGACTATAACCTTACAAAGTGAATTTGGTAATATTCCTTCTGTTTCTTTTTTTATGTAATAATTTGAAAAGAATTGCTATTAGACTTTTTTTGAAGGTCTGTCAGAATTCTGCAATGAAACCATCTGAACCTAGCCTTTATTTGGCTGTGGGATTTTGATAATTGCTTTTATTTCCAGAGGAGATATGGGACTATTTAATTCATTAACTTGATTTTGACTCAACTTTGTTAAATGAAAATCTATCAAGAAAATTGTCCATTTCACGCAGATTTTCAAAATGTGAGATATATAGGCTTTTGAAGTAAAACCTAATGATTCCTTGGATTTCCTCAGTGTCTGTTTTCATGTCTCCATTTTCATTTCTGATTTTGTTGATTTGTATAGAGTTTCTCTACCTTTTAGTAAGTTTGGCTAAGGGTTTGTATAGTTGTCTTTGAGTAAAGAGTTGTTCAATTTCCATGTGTGTGTAGGCTTTTGTTATTTCTGTTGTTGTTGAGGTCCAGCTTTAGTCCATGGTGGTCTGATACAATACAAGGTATTATTTCAATCTCTTATATCTGTTGAGGCTTGCTTTGTGAGTTTCTACTCAATTTTGGAGACAGTTCTGTGAAGTGGTGAAAAGAAGATATAATTGTTCACCTTTGTGTGAATAGTTGTGTAGATATCTGTTAGGTTCATTTGATTCACAACATCTGTTGATGTCTTTATTTCCGGGATTGGATTCTGTTTCATGGCCTATCCTTTGGTGAGAGTAGGGTGTTGAAGTCTCTCTCTATTATGTGTGGAGATTGATGGATGGTTGAAGCTTTTTTAATGTTTCCTTTACTAACATAGGGCCCCTTGGATTTGGGACATAGATGTTCACAGTTGTGATATAATCTTGGTTGAATTTCCCCTTGATGAATGCAAAGTGTCCTTCCTCATATCTTTAGATTAGTTTTGGTTGAAAGTCTACTTTATAACATATTAGGATGGCTACTCCAGCTTGCTTCATTTGTCCCTTTGCTTGGAACACCTTCCTCTAGTCCTTTACTCTCAGACAATGTCTATCTTAGTGGCTGAGCTGTGTTTCTTGCGTTCATCAGAATGTTGGATCATATTTATTTATCCATTCTGTTAGTCTGTATTTTTATATTGGAGAGTTGATACCATTGATATTGATAGAGATTAATGACCAGTGACAGGTCCTTTTGTTGTTTGTGATAGTGTGTTTGTGTGCTTATCTAATGTTTTGGGGTTTTTTTGTTTTTTGTTTTTTTATCATTTATTTTTGTTGCTGTTGTTGTTGGTGGTTTATTTTTTTTCTAAACTGAAGTTATCAATTTCCTTGTTTTCTGGGGTGTAGTTAGCATTCTTGGGTTGGAGTTTTCCTTCTAGTATGTTCTATAGGCTTAGGTTTGTGGATAGCTACTGTTTAAATTTGTTTTTGTTATGGAATATCTTGTTTTCTCCATCTATGCTTATAGAAATCTGACATCTGTGGCATCTGTGGTATCTTAGGGTTTACAAGACATCTTTCCAGGCCCTTATGGCTTTTATGGTCTGTGCTGTAAAATCAGGAGTGATTCGGATGGGTTTGCTACTATATATTACTTGGCCTTTCTCCCTTGCTTCTTTTAATATTTTTGCATTGTTCTTTATATTTGGTGTTCTGATTGTTATGTGGCAAGAGGTTTTTATTTTCTGGACTATACTATTTGGTGTTCTGTGAGTCTGTGTATTTATAGGCATCTCTTTATTTAAATTGGGGAAATTTTCTTCAATGATTTTACAGAAAATATTTTCTGGGCCTTAGAGATGGACATCCTCTCTTTCCTCAACTCCTATTATTTTTAGTCGTTTCATGGTGTCCTTGATTTCTTAGAAGTTTCATGTCAGGAAGGTTTTATACTAAACATTTTCTTTGATGATTTCATCAAATTCTTCCATTGTATCTTCTACAACTGAGATTATTTTTCCTTCATCTCTTGTATTCTTTTGGAGATGCTTACCGCTACAGTTTTTCTTCTCTTTGTTCTTTTTCCAGGACATTATCAGTTCCACCTTTATTATTGTTTTCATTTTCATTTTCAGATCTTGAGCCTTTGTACTGATTTCCTTCACCTAAGTGCTCTTTCCTGAATGTCTTCCAGTGATTCTTCATTTCCTTTCTATAGATCACTCTCAAAGTCCTCTCTAAGAGCCTCAAACTGTTTGGCTGTATCTCCTTATACTCGTTTATGGAATTTATGTGTTTCTTCCATTATCATCTTCCTAATAAAATATTTAAGGATATTTTCTTGTGTTTCAGTTTTGTTAGAGTATCTGGGGCTGAGTGCTTTGGCATAACTGGGTTCTGGAGATGTCATATTACATTGGTTTTCTTGTTTTTATGGTGGCCTTTAGCCATCTGGCTGTCTCTGGCTTGTTATGGTAGTTTCTGTTGTCCTTAAATGGCTATTGAAGGCAGTTTGTAAGTGGGTACCTATAAGATGATACTCCTCACGTGCAGGGTTTAGAGAAGCCCTCCTTGGATTATCTCAGTGACCTGAGGTCAAACCCTGGAACTTTCTGTGAATCAGCCCTGTGACCTGAGGTCAGGTCTTACTGTGTTCCATACTGTGGTTCTATCACTTGGCAGGGAGAATCAGACATTGGTGTTTTGTGGCCTACAATTCAGTCTGAGAGACAGAGCAAAAAGTTCTAAGTGCAGACAGACCTGTGACTAGTCATGGGAGACTATGTCTGTACCTGTGTGGACCCAGGAACTTTCTGTGGTTTAAATTGGTTACCTGAGATCAGCTCTACTTGTGTTCCATACAGTAGGGTCTCTTCTAGTCTGGAAGACTCAGACACTGATGTTTTGTGGCCCACAGTTCAGTCTGAGACATAGAGCACAGGTTCTGTGCATAGGCAGGCATATGGGTGGATGCTGGAAAACATGCCTCTGGCTCCTGGACCCACGAACTTTCTGTGAATTATATGAGTGACTTGAGGTCAGATTTACTTGTGTGCCACACCATGGGTTCTTTACTGTGTTGAGAGACTCAGACACTGGTGTTTTGTGGCCCTCAGATCAATGTGGGACACTTGACACTGTGTGCTATGTCTCAGTATGTGGCTCGATATTGGAAATTATGCACGTGTAAATAGGGACCCAGGGACTTTTATGTGGATTAGCCAGGTGACCTGAGGTCAGACTCATCTGTGTTCCAGACCATGTGGTACCCTCTTACCTGGAAAGCACCAGCAGTCCAAGCAGAGTGTATGATTAGTGCAGCCATCTTGGATGCCTGTTGGGTTTCTATTATTTATAATAGACTTAAAGTTATGTCAGTCAAATACACAATAGTTTATTGAAAATAGATTTTTTCACATAACACATTATAATTACGGTTTGATTCTCCCCTAACTTCTCTCAGATCCTACTCACTCTCCATCCACCCAAGTTCACTTATTTCTTGTTCTCTTTATTTAGAAAGTAGACTTCTAAAAAGAAGGTAAAGAATAAAATACAAGCAAACAAACCTCAATAGGACAAAACATACAAACAACCTGGAAAAAAGCCAAAGAACATACACAAAAGCATATATAGACATGGATTGTCTATGAACACACACACATTGACATGCCCAGAAATCCCCTAAAACATAAAATAAAGCAAATAGAAATAGCATAAGAAGAAAATAGACAGGCATTATGAAATAAAAATTAATAATCATAATTTGTAAAATCCTTAAAAATAACATTGAGTTTATTTCACACTGGCTATCTACTCTGGGCATGAGGCTTAATATTAAGAATAATTTACATCTGAGTGCAGTGATATGTGCCTATAATCCCAGCACTCAAGGAAATATAGACAGATAGATCTCTCTGCGTCTGAGGCCAGTCTGGTCTACAAAGTGAGTTAAAGACTACTAAGGCTATACAGAGAAATTGTGTTTTGAAACCCATTCTCCCATAATAGTTTAAGTCTTCAGTGGGATTTTGCTTTAAAGGACTAATTTTTCATTGGCAAGTGATTGCCAATTGAATATAGCTTCTAGGTTAAAGTTGGGGGCTTGTGTCCATCTTTTATATTCAGTACTAGGATGCCATCTGGCATAGACACATAGAGTACCTATGCATACTGCCACAGTCTCTGTGAGTTCATGCACGTTTTGGTACTGCTATGTTTGGAAGGTCTGGTTTCTTTGGCATCTTTCATATTCTCTCAGTCTTGTGATCTTTCTGCCTCTTCTTCTGCACGTTTCCTTGAACTGTGAAGAGAAGTAATTGATAAAGACTTCTCCTTTAGGAGCAAGTGTTCCAAGATTGCTCACTCTTAGACAATATTATTTCTAGTAATTGTAACTGTGATTACCTCAGTGTCTGTTGTTATGGCCCCATTTTCATTTATGGTTTTGTTAATTTTGATAGTATCTCTCTGCCTTTTAGTTAGTTTGGATAAGGACTTGTCTATGTTGTTGATTTTCTCAGAGAACAAGCTTTTAGTTTAGTATTTTTCTCTTTGTTTCTAAGCTATTGATTTCAGTCTTGAGTTTGATTATTTCCTGCCTTCTACTCCTCTTTGGTGTGTTTGCTTCTTTTTGTTCGAGAGCTTTCAGATGTGTTGTTTAGTTTCCAGTATGAGATCTCTCCAATTTCTTTCTGAAGGCACTTAATGAACTTTCCTGTTAGCACTGCTTTCATTGTGTCCCATAAGATTGGGTATGTTGTACTTTCATTTTATTGAATTCTAGAAAACTTTCCTTTTTTTTATTTTATTTCTTCTGTGATCCAGTGGTAAATGAGTAGAGAGTTGTTCAGTTTCCATACATGTGTAGCATTTTTCTTATTTCTGTTTTTGTTGAGGTCCAACTTTAGTCCATGATGGACTGATAAACTACAAGGGATTATTTTAATCTGTTGTATATGTATTTCTAAAATTTACCATGGCTACAAGATGTGCAAGGATAAAGCTAGAGCAGAGACTATGGGAATGGCCAAACAGTGACTGACCCAACTTGAGACCAACCCCATGGGGAAGAGGCAACTACTGACATTATTGATGATACTCTGCTGTTTTTGAAGACAAAAACCTAACATAACTACCCTCTGAGAGGCTCCACTCAGCACAAGATTGAAGACAGATGCTGTGACCCACAGCCCTACCTCAAGAGAAGCTCAAGGAATCTTGTGGAAGAATAGGGGAGATAATAGAGGTACCTGGAGTGGACAGGAACTCTATAGAAGCCCAACAGAGACAAAAAAACTTAGGGCCACGGGGGCTCACAGAAATTGAACTACCAACCAAAGAGCAATAATGGGCTGGACATAGGCCTTCTACACATATGTGGCTGATGTGTAGGTCATCATGATAGTCCCTTAGTAATTGAAGCAGGTTCTGTGTCTGACATGGATTCTGTTGCCTGCTTTTGGATCAGTTTCCCCTGTCTGGGTTGAATTATCTGGCCTCAGGGGAAGAGGATATGCTTAGTCTTGATGTGATTTGATGTTCAGAGTGGGATGGTTGTGGGGTACTCCCCTTTCCTGAGGAGAAGGAAAGGGGGGTAAGAAAGAAAATGTTGAGTCTAGGAGGAGAGCATGGAGAGTGCTGCAATTGTATGTTAAGTGAACAAATAAATTAATTAATGTGAAAAAAGTAAAAAGTAGTAGCTTCATTAACCATAATAAATCATCTTATGACTCAAGATAGACAAGTGCTAGAAATCAAATGCTCCATAAATGAACTACCGGCAAAGAGGTGGTATGGTACTATACAAAGGAAGCATACTTCTGAAGGATGTCTCCAGACTTCCTTCTTACCTCTTTTGAATACAATTGTATTTGCATTAAATGTCTTGCCTGCCTTTTTAAAAGGATGATTCTCTTTTCTAGGCCTCGTTCTGTTCCAAATGTTGAAAGTATACCTATAGCCTGTATCTCATAATTCATCGTCACCATGGATATTAGTTTGCTAGTTGATAAGAAATAAAAGCATTACCATATTAGTACACCCTTTCAAATGTAAGGTTTGAGTTTTCATTAATATCATTTATATATGATTCAGTATACCTTAAATCAGATCAAGGAACAAATTAGAGAAGACTAAGGAAATTTTGATAACAGAAACAATGTAAAAGTAGGGGAGTTACAAGAAAGCTTTAAAAGAATTTGATTCATTGGAGTGAGAAAAGAGTAGTGCAGAAAGAGTACGCAGTAACTTGTGAGGTGACAATTAGATTTAGGTGTATAAAATTAGCTTAAATTGTGTCAATATAAAAGAGCAGTGGTGTTCTACTGTACAAAATATAAATGAAAGAATTTAAAAGGTTGAGTAGAGTGACTATCCAGTATCCTATACTTTTTAGATTTGTGTCATTGGGACATACCAAATCTGAGGCGAGGCTCCTTTTCTTGCACTCTAATTGCTGCTGCAAGGTCTAGGCATTGACAAATCATTCCAAAATGACCCATAAACATTTCCACTACTGTACTCATTTCCACCAATTTAGTCATCCATAAGAGCAATGCTGTGTTTAACTGAAACACAGTATGAAAAGATATGGAGAGCAAATGTTTTTCATGGATTTGTTGTGGACAGTTTTGTTTTCTTTCTCCCTTTATGATTCACTGTAAGTTTCAATGAATATATTAATATTGTGTTTCTGAAATATGGTTTCCATGTTGAGGTATGCTGCTCACAAGGGAGTTCTACACAACCTTTATTTTCCATATATTGACAATTAATTTTGTTGAAACTTAATCTAAATGTGCAACAGCCACCTAGGTAACTCTTAACCATCAGGTATAATTTGGTAAGAAGAAACTGGTTCTTGGGAATCATGCAGTGCTCAAGCACCTGGTCGGACTTCATGCCTTAGGTTATCATTTCTATCATACCTATTTAAGTGTTTCTTGTTGGATACAAAGATAGACATATTTTTATTGTTTAATAGTTACTAGCTTCCTGCAGCTAAGTCCAAGATACTGAGAGACAAAAACTGCACACCAAAATTTGCCTCCTTTCAAGCTATCCTGAAGAAATAAATGAAAGAAAACTTTCTCCTACCTCATCCACTATGCCCACTGCCTTGTTCAGGGCCTTCTGAGTTATCTGTCAACTTTGTGCTAGAAAAAAAGAAAGAAAACAACAGAAAAGAAAGATAAACTATTTTCAGTCATTTAGTCTATGACTTGAAAACACTACTACATTTTTTTATTCCAAGAATACTAAAATTTTCATTTTCAAACTGAATATCTGTTGTGAGGTAAAGTGTATTTATATCAAATAATATTTAAAATGCAAAGATAATTTTAAAAATTAGTTTACATGTCTTTCATTTTACATTTTGTATTTTACTATTGACCAATTACATATTAAGAAAACTATGTACAAAATAAAGGATACAACATGAAGTAAATGTTTGCCTCATCTTACCACAAGATAGAATTCATAAAGAGCTTTTTTGCATCTTGACCATCAGAACCTTTATTGCAGTTTTAATTTGGCCATGTATATTTATAGTGAGGTCTCTGCAATCTTTATCTTGTTTGTGTGGTTTTCTCAGGAAAACACATCTAAAGAGGTAAACAAACAACTATTACTGAGATGATTTTTGCCTTCTTCCTCTCTCTCACTATGAAGTGATGTCTAGGGACTTGAGAAAATGTACAATGTTTATTTAAGATTAAATAGATATATAGAGTATTAATAAGTGTCAAGGATAGTTACTTTTAAATGTTATTATACATGATCTTTACTACAGTTTTAGTCTTACAGAAATGGTTAAACGGGAAATAAATATGTCTTTATTTACAAGTCCAGATGTCCTGATATATTTGGCATGTCCATTCTATGTTACTTTCTGTTAAATTAAAAGAAATTTAGAAATTTAAGTATTAGAATGCTGAACTGAAATAAGATAGTAAGCCTCACATTATGATTATGTTTTACTAAATAATTCTTTTATTTGAGTTAGTTTTGTCATCAGTTGAAAATTGTATTACAAATCTTTAAACTGAAACACATTGAATGGCCTATTCAAAATGGCTTCCCAGGTAAATATATATACTTGAAAACAGGATAATACATATTCTTTCAGTATCAATTGCAAATAGCTTCCTGATTAGAGGTGAGCATTTGGTCTATTTATCCTTCCAGTCCTGAGTTTTATCTTTTTAGGGCTTGTGTGTGCTGTCACAGTCTCTGTTAGTTCTTATGACTCCAGTTCTGTTGTTTCTGGACAATGTTCTCTCCTTGTTGACAAAAAAAAAAAAAAAAAAAAAAAAAAAAAAAAAAAAAAAAAAAAATGGCTTTGCAGTCTTGCTGCTCTTCTTCCACATAAATCTCTGTGTGTTAAAAGAATGAATTTAATAAAGATGTGACTGTTAGGGCTATGTGCTCACATTCTGCACAATGTTCCAGGTATGGATATCTTTGTTAGTTAGCAAGAAGAAACTTCTTTGATGGGGAGGTTGTATGATCTTTTGGTTGTTATTTTTAAAATTATGTCATCTACATATTAGGGTACTTGGCTTTTCCCATTCTTAATTCTATCTCCTTAATTTTATTTAGTTCCTTTTTTGTTGTAGCTAAGACTTCAAGTGGTGTGTGTGCATGTGTGTGTGTGTGTGTGTGTGTGTGTGTGTGTGTGTGTGGTGTTTATGTATATGTGTTTATATGAGAGTGATTGGCATCGATTATAGATTTATTGAAAAACGAAGTTGAAATAGGACAGTATATTATAAAAAGATCTCCCATGCTTTTTAGTGCATTTTTATTTGTCTTTTAGAAGTTATTTTTGTTGTGAACATACCCTTTGTGGTCTCCTGTTACGTAACTGTGGCATCACTGATATAACCTCTTACTGCTTAATTATTATGTTGGTGTATATAGACTATTAGTTGGAAGGGAGTCATGGAGATATAGGAGAAGTTGGATGAAGATAATGGAGGGGAAAGAGACTATATAAATACAGCATTTGTACACATACTTTCCTCAAATACAATATAATAAAATATTACAAAGTTGAGCTGTTGCTTTATAACTATTTAGCCATGAAAACCTAAAATATTTACTTCATATCCAGTCACATGAAAGTTCAGTGTCATAAAAATTTTAGTTTATTTACTTTACAGAACACCTTTTCACTCCTGTTTTTATTTTTAATTTGCAACGATGCCTGAATTGTGTGTATTATAGCATATTTCTTTGAAATTGTCAAGCCTATTTTCTTTATTTTTTTGATGACAAAAATTTTAACACAATATATTCTTATCACAGTTTCTCCTCTCCATCTACTCCTGCCTCAGGGCCTGCCTTTAAGTGTGATTTACATACCTCTTAATATTACATTGGAGAAAACTACATTTTCCTTTGCAACTACTTGTCATTGTAGATAGTTTCTTTGTTAAGGATTGGGACTTGAGTTTATGTTCTCTTCCTTGTGCTGGAAGTGGTCTGCCCCTGTTTAGGCCCTGTGAATTCAGCCATAATCTCTGTGTGTACATCTATGTGTCAGTCCTGTGTGTCTGGAAGGGACTGTATCTTTGCTGTCATACATTTCCTCTGGCTCTAACAATCCCTCTTCCTCATCTTTAGCATAGTTCCCTATGATCTGAGTTCTTGGCTTTGATGAAAATATCCCATTTATGATTAAGTGTTCCAAAGTCCTTCATTGTGTATACATTATTCAGTTATGTGTCTCTGTATTATTTATAATCAAGTGCATGAAGAAAATTCTAAGATGATGTCTAAGAGAGAAACTTATGTATGGGTAGAGCAGAATGTTGGAAAGCAATAGTATTTGGCTTTCTCAGATACCTATTGTTTATGTAGTCTTGTGTTCTTGGTCACCCAAGTAGTGTCAGGCATGAGCTCTATCTTGTGGAATAAGCCTTAAAACCAATCAGAGTGGTTATTTACTTCCACAAAGTTTTGTCATTATTGCACTAGCATATAATGCAGGCAGGTCATCAATGTAGATCACAGACTTTGTAGTCAGACTTGTATTTCCATTTCTCCTTTTGTAGCATTCATATTATCTTCTAGTATCTTTAGGACTAGTAAATAGTGGTAAAGAAGTCAGAAATAGCTTGAATTCACAGTACTTAATGAAATATGTATTGTTTTCTGCAATGGGGCCTTGTAATTGTGTTTTTGGAGAACAAGCAATGCCTTACAAATAGCTTGAGTTAAACATGGGTTGTGGTTACCACAGGATAACTTTGCTCTAAGGCTCAATAAGATGTAATCCATTCCTGGCATTGGAAGTTTCACTTCATGGAAGAAGTGGTCTAGTTTGGGCATTGTCTCCTTTTGTATTTGGCTACTTCACTTAGATTATTTTAATTGAAAAGGATATCAGAAGATGGAAAGATCTTTCATGCTCATTGATTGGTACAATTAACATAGAATAATGGCCATCGTACCAAAAATGATCTATACATTCAATGTACTTTCTATCAAAATTTCAACACGATTATTTACATATCTTGAAAGAGAAATTCTCAACTTCATATAGAAAAACAAAAAACCCAGAATAACAAAAACAATCACGTACAATAAAAGAGCATCTGCAGGACTCATCATCACTGATTTCAATCTCTACTACACAGCAGTAGAAATAAAACCTGAAAATTATGGGCATAAAAACAGACCAGTTGATCAATGGATAAGATGAAGACCCAGGAATACACCAACACATTTATGGACGCTTGATTTTTGAAAAAACGCAAAAACTATACAATGGAACATAAAATACATATTCAACAAATGGTGCTGGTCTAACTGGATGTCTGCACATAGAAGAATGAAAAATAAATCCGTATTCATCACCCTGCACAAAATGCAAGTCCAAGTACATCAAGGATATCAACATAAAACCAGATACACTAAATCTAACAGAAGATAAAGTGGGGAATAGGCTTGAATACATTGGTACAGAGACAACTTCTGGAAGAGAACACCAACAACTTAGGTGCTAAGAGCAACAATCAACAAATGGAACCTCATGAAACTGAAAAGCTTCCATCAGGCAAAGAACACTGTCAATAGGACAAATAGCAGCTTACAGATTGTTGGAAGATCTTCACCAACCCTATATCTGACAGAGAGCATCTTCAAAATGTATAAAGAACTCAAGAAATTAAACAACAAACCAAATAACTCAATTAAAAATAGGGTGCAGAGATGAACAGAGAATTCTCAACATAGGAATCTCTAGTGGCTAAGAAGCACTTAAAGAAATGGGCAGCATCTTTTGTCATTAGGAAAAGGAAAATCAAAATGACTGTGGGGGTTCTATGTTACTTCTATCAGAATGGCCATATCGAACCTCAAGTGACTGCACATGCTGGCAAGGATGTGGACCAAGGGGAAAACGCCTCTACTGTTGGCAAAAGCACATACTTGTACAACCACTTTGGAAATCAATTTGCCCAATCTCAGAAAATTAAAAGTAGTTTTACCTCAAGACCCAGCTATAATACTCCACGGCATATACCCAAAGGTTGTTCCACCATTAAAGATGGACATTTACTCAACAATGTACTTAGCAGCTTTATTCATAATAACCAGAATCTGGAAACAACCTAGATGTCCATCAATCAAAGAATGAATATGGAAAATGTGGTATATTTACAATGGAATACTATTCAGCAATGAAAAGCAAGGGCATGAATAAGCTTCCATGCAAATGTATGGAACTAGAAAATATTATCCTGAGTGAGATAACCCAGAAAGACAGGCATATATGTAGTCACTGATG
>OU015744.1:99625872-99742573 GCA_907169655.1 Acomys percivali
ATATGCTCAACCATGTTCATAGCAGCCTTATTCACAATAGGAAGAACTTGAAAACAGCCTTAATGTCCCTCCACTGAAGAATGGATGAAGAAACTGTGGTAAGTTTACACTATGGACTACTACTCAGCTATTAAAAACAAGGAAATCCCAAAATCTGTGGACAAATGGATGGGACTAGAAATGATTATAAGGAGTGAGTTAATCCAGAATAAAAAAGATATGGCATATACTCACTTATAATTGGGCACTAGCCCAAAAGGCATGTTCCATGAAAGTTTCACTTACCAGGAGATTGGAATAGAAGTGAGGACATCCTACTGAGACTCTAGGTAAGAGAAATATAGGAGATTGGAAAATAGAAAGACCTACAGGGTCCTAGAAAATTACAAGAAGAGGGTCATGATGGGTGGATCGGGGCCCAGAGGGGTTTGCTCAATGATTGCACTAACCAAGGACAATACAAGTAGTAAACATCGAATCCTTATACTGATCTATATCACGATATTAAGTGGGTAATCTTTTTCTTGTTTCACAGTGTTTTTCATTACTTGTATATATTAAATATCAATTCTGATTTGAGTGTTTAATTGGTAAAGTTACTTTCCCATTCTATATCATACCACTTTGTCTAAACAATGATTTTCAGTTTCATAAAGTGTTCCCTTTGTTAGTTGCTGGTCTTCATACTTTCCTATTATTGTCTTGTTAAGAAAGTCTAATACTGTGCCAACGAGAATTCTTCCAAATTCATCTCCTACTAGGTTTCATATATGTACCTTCAGTTGAGGAATTTGATGTATTTAGAGTTGAGCTTGAACAGGATAATAAGACATCCAATTTGACTAACAACATTTATTGTAGATGCTGTCTTTTATTCAGTTTGTATTTCTAGATCCTTTGTTTAAAAAATCTGGCATTTTGTAGGTGTGTACACCTATAACAGCATCCTCCATTCATTTCCATTGATCAGCATGTCCGCTTTGATGCCAGCACCATGCTGTTTTGATTGCTACGTTTCTGTAGTGCAACTTGAAATCTGAGATGATAATACCACCTGCAGTTATTTTTTTTTTACTGAGGATTGTTTTAGTTATTCTTAAATAATTTGTTTTCACATAAAGATGAAAATTTTCCTTTCAATTTCTGTTAAGAATTATGTTGTAATTTTGTTAGGTATTTGTTTAATCTTTACATTGCTTTTTGCAAGATGATCATTTTCACTGTATTAAGTGTTCTCCTTAAGTGTAAAAACAGACAAATTTTATTCAATTCTTCCTGTGTAATTTATTTCTAAGATAACATTAAGCAACAATAATGAAATTCAGTACTTTTGTGTTTCTATTTTCAATTTGATCAGACTACAAGAGGAATGCTTGCTTGGCTTCCACACGAACATTCATAATACAGTATAAATGAAAGACTTTTAGTAATGGGGTTTACTTCTTTCAACAACCAAACCCCAGTGATTCATATTGAACCATTCCTGAAAAACTTCATCCTGTGTATTTTGTTCTGTGTATGACTACCATAAGAAAGTAAAATAAATATAATTACATTATAGTATCAGAAAGCAGATCTGTGATTATAATTTAATATTTATTTGGGAAGTTTAAATTGTGTTCATAGTTTTTATAGTTAATTACTAAGATTTGGATCTGTATGGAAATATTCTATTCATAACAATAATGAATGGAACTATTAAAAATAATATCAATAAACAGAGACTCAGATAGTTAAGGATTATAATACTACAAGATTTATGAACCAAGTTGTGAAGGTATAAGGCAAATATCTAAATAATATATAGCTAAAATTTACTTTGGTTCTATTATATGTATATTTTCTTAGGTAGTTTTTCAATCAAGTATACAATATAGTTTAATTTATCAATCATGTATTCTAAAAACCTGGGTTTTTTATTATTGTATGTGATAATAGGCTTGCATAATGTATAAATTAATTCAAGATGTTAAATTTGAGTTTTCTAATAAAATATGTTTGTGTTAATAGCCACTTTAAATATGATGAATGTCAAAACTAACCACTGATAATTACATACAAAGAACTTTGTCAATTTATTGCAGAATTGGAAAGATGGAAAATTATAGCTAATGGAAATAGTTACATAAATGAATTCTACATTAAAATGATGGAAGATTTGTTTTTTACAAAGGAAAAACTACATTTGTAACTAAATGGACTTAGTCTCTCGTTTTAAATCACTATATTTAGTGGCTATGTCCAATATCTATGCAAATTAATTAAGCATGTTATGTTTACTGTAATTATATTGTTGAAATATCCCTAATTTTGAGCATTATAATCTTCATATTTTGAAGGTATAACATACTAATAGTAGGCATTTTCATGGAGTCCTTCAATATTCTTCAAAGATCCAAGAATAATTAAGTAGGCTGTAGTTTATGTTCATACAACAGGCATTCAAAGTTTGAAAAATTTGTACCTTTATAACATATCACAAATTTTTGAGTTTTTAGAGCCTTTGAAGATAATTAGGATAATCTGACTAAACTGATAATATTTTATAATGGTTACTTTGTTAACCTGGTTCATTAGTTTAAGAGCTCTCAAATTGGATTCCAATTTAGAAGACTAAAAATTATCCAGTTCAAAACGTTAATAAGTAGCAACCCAATATCTGTTTAATATAGTTTTAGTGTTGTCTCAAAATTCAAATAAAATTTACTTCCTTCTATATCATGTCTTTTAAAGTAAGAACAATAACCCAAGACTGAATATCAGGTTGTACAGATTCACCAAGTGGGAGACGTCTGCTTAGTCCTACCTGATAAAGAATACAATATAAACACAATAATTGAGCTGCCTAAGCATTAGCTATATAAGGGGTGAACATCAGCAAGATGGTAGCCTAGGACATTCTAGTTCATATTCTCTTTCTAAAATGTAGTTTTGAGTAAGTATCCATTTGTAAATAAGCCTTCATTAAAATTAAGAAAAGTGGGCTGTTGAGATGCTCAGCAGGCAAAGACACTCACCAAAAAGCTGACAACCTGAGATTTACTCCTATACCATAATATGTGGTGGAAGGAAAGAACCAAAAACTGACTACTGAAAGTTCTCATCTCTATGTGAGTGTGCCTTGAGACACATGTATCCTCCCTAATACACAAAATAAATAAATGAAACCAGATCAAGCAAACTAAAAATAAGTGAGAATTAACAGGACCTTTATGCATTACACAGATAAAACATATACTTTTTAAAAAGGAAGGAAAGATTTACAAACTTCTGTCATCCCCTATTTATTCAGTCTCACAGCACAAAATGAAGCAGAGAGGCTTCTAGTTCCAGACTGTACTTGGGATGAAATTGCAGTGTACTTTAGTAATGCCATCTTAAGTCACGTCTCAAAGCACTAATATGGCTCCAAAAATGTTGTCTTTAATACTAACAACTTTACTAGCCCCACTACCAGGCCAGTTTACATAATCTCCCTTACAAGCATGCTATTGAGATTTCACACTCCAACAAATTATGGATTCAGGACTATGTTATCAGACCCAGAGTTAAGGAATACACAAGTGTATTCCATTATATGCCAAGACATTCAAAAGGCCAACGGATTATCAGAAAGCATTATGGGCCTAATAAAACAGGCAATTTCCTAACAACGTGCAACCTACCAACACTAAGTCTAAAATAAATAGGAATCCAGTACCAACTAACAAACACAAAGTTTAAATCAAGTCTTTAAGGCCCTCTCAGCAAACATTCTAAGTACTGATGGTTTTTTCACTACAGTCCACCAAACTCCTAAAGAAAAAAAGTATAAATATGATATTTTTATTTCCTCAGATGATGTGATGAGAGCAGGCTTTCTGGCTGGCTTCACTCAGCTGTTTTTGCCTAAATTCTGCTCCAAGCTAACTGATTTAAACGGGCTTTTCCTGGCTTCTGACTGAATTGTTCTGCCTGGTCTCAAATTAATTCGGGCAATGTGTTTTAATCTTCTGGCTCCTTTTCACTCCTTGGCTTATTCTGTTTTTACCTGTGTTTAGCTTGTTCTTTCTACAACCTGTCTCTGTTAAACTATCTCAATAAGAAATTTATGGTAAAAACTTTCTCCCTGCATTGCTCTCTTTTTTGTTTGTTTGTTTTTAAATAATTAAACTTTTTTATTTTTTACATATACATTTATATTATTATTATATACATTAAATAAATTACTTATAGCAAGAAAAATGGTGCCACAATTACAAATCATATAAATTTTACCTTCTTAGTGTTATGCCTATTTGTATTTGACAGCCTTGAAGAAAACATCTTTCCTATCTTGGTGTGTCTAAAATTCTGAATGTAATTCAATCTCCATCACATCTTGTAATTATCAATTAAAACATCTCACTAAATATAAAAACATCCTAACCATTAAACAACTAAGCTTCATTGTAAAACTAAGCTACCTGGTCTTCATCTCCATCAAAGACCTGAGAAGGAATAAACTTAGTATCTGAGTATACTAGAAGTACAGATTAGTATCTTTCCAAATGAGATGATAGACAGTTTTCTACCTGAATAGTCACCCAAAACTCTCTATAATGTTGGACGATATTCAACCTTCTGGCCCAATATATCTGACAGAGGACTTGCTTTTTGAGGACTTGCTTACCTTGACTAGATAGAATTTGACTGTTGACTCTGCCTGCATCCAAGCTTGCCTTTTTTAGTCAGAATTCTTTCTATGGTAGAAACAAGGACATTTTTTTTTTCCACAGTGGCTTGTTTGCCCCATTTGAAGCCATCTCCATAAGAAGGTTCTTTGATGCTCATCATCCTCTTTGAGGTAGGCTGGGTGTTGCCAGGAGTTAACGTTTCTCATTGTCAGTATATCGTTAAAATAATAAAAAAAAGACATTTTAAAATGAATTTTCTGCATGTCTCTAAGATTTTTGAAGACCTTATCTAACTATTCTACCTTATTTTTCCATAGAATCATATCTGTCTGTCACACCTAAGATGTATATTCTTGTGATAAAAGCAGACTAGTAATTGACATGACCATGATTTGATCAAATAACAATTAACTTGTTTAACTTATTTATCCTAAATAGACTGCAATAGCACTTTCAAAGTATTGGAAGTAAACCTTACATTATAATTGAGTTATATGGGTATAATACCTCATATTAGACTAGAAATATATATATATATATATATATACATTATAATGTATATGAAGAATAATCTTACATTTGAATTCTATATCACTGTATCTAGAATTAAACTTACTTTGCATCTATATATGAAATTCTATACCCGTGAATTAAAAGTAACCTTGTGAGTGACAATTGAGGCATTAAGTTGAGTAGATTCACTAATCTACTTTTTGTTTTATCTTCCCTATATATTTCTATATTCCCCCTTCTTTCTTTTCAATCCCTATCTCCAAACAATGTAAGGTAATGGAAAAGAGAGACATCACTGAGTCTAACCTTGCTTTCTCTCTAAATAAGACCAGTAATAACTTGTAACCAACTCCCATTGATAATAACGCTCCTTAGCCCAAGTGAGCAATCAAAAACCTCCCCGACCTCCCTTAAAGGAAATGAAGGTGTTACTCTTGTAAGATTTCTTCCAGCTGATTGGTGATGAATAATACCTTTGTAGTGGCCCAAATAAAATTGAGGAAAGGTGAAACAAGCTAAGAATAGCATTGTCGTCCAATTTCTAAATGTTGAGAAATTCCAGGCTTAATTAGAGTCCTTTGTGGGACAGTCAGGAATGCTGGACCAATTGGGTTTAGAAGCTTTCTTAGGAAGTGTCCTGGGAGCTGTCTTGTTATGTTGAGGAACAGCAATTGAAGCACTTGGTGCTGGAGCATGAAGGATAAAGGATGTCAGCGTCCAGCATGCTGAGAGGAATGCACCCTGTCAGGCCTGATCCAATGCCTGTGTCCTGTATTGCTCTTAACTAGCTTATTTCCTGTTCTGTTCTCATGAGAATTGGAAGTATCCTATCTCTGCCTCATTCTGTCAGATCCTTCTCTGATTTGGCATTTGTCTGCCCTTTAATTAGTCATCACTTTCAAACATGTCTGCTTCCTTCTACAAACTAATCTTACCTTCATTGTTTGAGAATAAAGGAGTGTATTAAAGGTGTGTCTGTATTCCAGACAGATCATAATACAATGTAGAGCATGTCTGCACTCCAGCTGGACCACACAGAACTAGAACCTTTGCCAGAGGAGCCGCGTGGCTGGATTAAAATGTCTCTAAATTTAATGGTGAAGATATAGAGAAAATCCCCAAATTCCTTCTAAAAAGAAAGCATTATTGTCATTGATATCAAAGCCAACTGCACATATCATAAGAAAGAATTGTGCACTAATACTAAAAAGCATGAATGAAACAATTTTTAAAAAGCCAATCAAAATACAACAGCCCAACAACTGTTCCTCCTCTCCTTAAAAGACATTGGATTAACAAATTCAAAATCTGCAAGAATTATGTTCGAGGATCAAGCTTATTGTCTTATTTCTACAGGCAAAATATAATTTAGCATATATACATAAATAAATGAAGTGCATGCATTCGAAATCATATCTGGCAGTTCTTGCACACACACCCCTTGCTCCAGCCCTAACATTTATCACTGCCTCTTGGTGGGGAAGCCCTATGGACATGCAGAGGAAGGAGATGGAGATCCTGAGGGAGACCTGGTAGGCTATGGTCAGTTGGTGGGGCAGGAGGACCCCCACCCACTTCCTGTCAGAGGTCTAGGAGAAGGGAAGAAGAAGGTAGAAGGAGGGTGGAATGGGAAGAAACAACCAAGGAGATAACAATCAGGATTTAATATGATTGAGTCATATTAAATAAAAATAAAAAAATAAAAAATAAAAAACAAATGAAGTACATTATGAGAAAAAAAAATAAAGGTTAAAACTCATGACCATCTTTTTGTCCATTAGCTATTATACAGTACTTCTACAGAAAACAATAATAGGCAAGGCCTAATTATCTTAATGTCAGTAACATTGAGCTTTCAAGCCTACTTCCCCTCAGTTTTGAGTGTTACATCTCAGGGATCTTAGTAGAAGTGCAGTTAGTAATCACTTACATGGAGGGTAGGGTATATTAATAAGATCATATAAAATTGTTGTTGTATTAGTGAAATACGTTCAAGATATATGTGTTAAATAGATGGTTATAGTTAATAGCAATTAATTATATTAATGAAAATTGGTGAGCATAGATCTTAATTGCTTTCATCACAGAAAAAGGGTGAGTTAGTTATGCAATATATATGTTAACTAGTTCAATTTACTCATGCCTTCATATTTTACCTCACTAGACTATATATGATGAAAGTAACTATCACATTATCATTAAAATAAGTATTATTTTATTTTATTTATTTTTTATTAGTTTATTCAGATTACAACTGAATTGTTATCCCATCACTTGTATTCTTCCATTCCTCCCTCCCTTCCACTTTCACCCTATACCCCTCCCTAGGTCTATGATAGAGGGAGACCTCTTCCCCCGCTGTGTGGTCATAGGCTATCAAGTCTCATCTTGGTAACCTGCTTATTCTTTCTTTGCGTTCCATCAGTCCTCCCCACTAAGAAGAGGCAGTCAAATATGAGGCACCAGAGTTGATGACAGAGTCAGTCCCTGCTCTCCACATAAGTGTGAAGAATGTCCTCTCCATTGGCTAGATTGGAGTAGGGGTTCAATGTTTACTACTTGTGTTGTCTTTGGTTAGTGCAAAAGTTTGTGCAGACCTCCTGGGGCCCGGTCCACTCATCATATTGTACTTCTTATAGGTTTCTAGGACCCTCTGGGTCCTTCTACTTCCCCATCTCCTATATTTCTCTTACCTAGAGTCCAGTGGGGTGTCCTCACATCTATCCCAATCTCCCGGTAAGTGAAGACTTTCATGGGACATGCCTTTGGGGCTAGTGGCCAATTATAGTTGAGTATATACTATGTGAGTCTTTCTGCTTCTGGGTTAACTCACTCAGTATGATCATTTCTGTTTCCATCTAGTAGTCCACAAATTTCGGGATTTCCTTATTTTTAATAGCTGAGTAGTATTCCATAGTGTAACCATACCACCGTTTCTTTATCCATTCTTCTACTGAGGGACATTGAGGCTGTTTACAGGTTCTGGCTATTATGAATAAGACTGCTATGAACATAGTAAATTAAAATACTCAGGTGAATATGCTATATCATATTTAAGACTATAAGACTACATTCAATATACAATATTTCTAGATATTATAAATAAGTATACAAATGTTACTCTTCCAGAATAATATAATTTTACATGTGTGAGTGTAATATACTTGGAAATTTCTTCAAGTTGTAAAGGTCTATTGGGATAAATTGGAATGAAAATGCAAAACAGGGGGTTTTAGGATATTGATAATTATTAGCATGTAGAGGATGTGCATTGTCAGTTATGAATACTTTCAATATTATTTGACCAATATGTAATGTTGATAAATAAAATTGGAGGCTATATTGTTTCCATTTCTGGTGATAGTACTTAGAGCTGCTACATAGGCACTGATAGTTTGATAATATCACACATTTATCATGTAAATTAAAATGGTCTGTATATAATTCTGTAGTCTCTGATATTTCTTAGTATTCATGCCATTACCTACTATTGGAAAGCTATTAAATTTTTACATTTTAAATTTGCATATTAATAGATGTCAAACATATTTACCAGCTATGGGAGATTTTTGGTCCTAACTTTAGGGTTGTAACATATAGAATCAAATCATCACATAAGGCAATTTTGGCTTCTTCTTTTCATATTCATATTCCCTTTATCTTCTCCACTTGTTTTATTGTTCTAATAATGCAAGTGATGTGTTGAAGATGGAGCTGAGTGGATATAGTCTGGTTTAAGGTTCTGATTTTAGAGGGGTTGGGTTTGTATCTGGTAGGAACATGATTGCTGGAGGCATCCTGTATATTTCCATTATTATGTTGATATATGTTCCAGATATACCTAGCATCCCCATGAAGTTTATCTTGAAGGAAAGGAGGATTTTTGTGAAAGACGTTTTCTGTATTCAAAGAGGTGATTATTTTGTTTTTGCGCTTTAATCTACCTATATAGTGGTTACATATTTTTATTTATATGTGGTGAAATATTCATGGAGCTCTAGGATGAAGCTAACTGGATCATGAATGACAATGAATTGATGAGTTAATTAATTCAATTTATAAGTGCTTTACTGATTTGTTACATCTATGTTCATCATAGATATTGGCATATAATTTTCTTTTCTGATTTATCTTTTTGACTAGTTTTGGCATAATGATAAGGCCAGTTTCATAAAAAAAAAAAAAACCACATAAATCAAGTAATAAAGAAAAAGGGTGTACCAACTTTAAATTGAAGGGATGGAAGAGGCTCAAGGGGAAGAATTTGGGAGGGGCTGGAGGGAGAAAATGGAGGGAGAAAGGGATGCAGTTCTAGTTCCAGTAAAATATTTTCAAAAAGAGTTTGAAATTATTTTTTCTTTTTATGTTTTGTGGAATACACTTAAAGTATTGTTTAAGTTCTTCTTTGAACATCTGGTAAAATGCTGCACTGAATGAGTCTGTCCTTCCACTCCACATAGTTGTTAGATTTTTTTTTTTAATGAATGCTATCACACTGGACGTTATGGACATATTGAAATTATTTATTTTTATTTATAATATGTCTCAGACTTTTCTCAGTTTGTGTTGTAATGCAACTCTTTTCATATCAAATTTTATTACGTGTAACTCATACTCTCTTCATTTTGTGTAATTTGTACAGATGTTTGTTATTGTTGTTGATCAAAGAAACAGCTAAACAACTGAAACAAAAACAAAATCTAACTCTGGTTCATTGACTACTGGTACATTTCTTGCCTTTCTAATTCATTAATTTCATCCTTACTTTTATCACTTCCCATTTAATATTTGCATGCTATTTTTGCTTGTTTTCTAAGGCTTCAATTATTAAACTGATATTTTTAATGTAGGCTCTTAGTGTTCCACAGATTTTGGTGTAATTTATTCTCATTTTCATTTTGTTATAGAAAATGTTGAATTTTATTTTGACTATTTCTTTGGCTCAACTGCTGTTCAACAGTGTTCTTTTTAGTTTTCATGAGTTTGCATGCTTTTTGTGGTTTCTACTGCTATAGAGGTGCAGCTATATTACACTGTAATCAGATTAGAAGCAGCATGTTGTATCAATTTTATCATATTTATTAAGACCACCATTGTTCCTGATATGTGGAGAAATTTGAAGGAAGTTCTATTGGCTGATGAGAAGAAAATGTATCCATTAGTGTTTGGGTGGCATACATACATGTCTCCAAAGTAATTATTCAAGCTTGTACTCAGATGAAAGTTTCATTTTTGCTGGCTATGTTCCACACTGTTGGTGCTGTGCACATTACCAGAGGAGAAAAATAGTCATCAATCTTCCCCTCTGTGAGCTCTGAGAGCTACGATGACTGCCCAAACTCATGAGGAAACCCACCAAGGCCTACCACTCCACAAACAACTACAGAAAGCTGAGTAGGGCTAGGAGTAAGACAGGAGGCCCTCCACAGAAGAGAACACACCAACTAGTTGCCAGGTGTCAAATGGTCAGCTAAGAAAATTATATAATAATAACATTATATTATTCAGCTGTTCATATTTGGGAATTTATGTGTATATAAATAAATCTAAATGAAGTAATAATTATTAAAGAGGTCATTACTTTAAAGAAGAGCCAGTGGAGATATATAGGTAGGTTTGAGAGAAGAAAGAAAAAATTTAAGAAAATACAATATCAGAACCAAAACCTTATACTCATAAGTTAATGTATTTCTCAACCCTCTTCGTAGAAACTTCTAATTGCATTAGACGACAACTACTGCAAAGACTCACAAATGGTCCAGGTGCAGATAATAAAACAGTGGGCAATGTTCAAGCCTAAGTGAGACCTCTACATCACACACTTCCTCTCAGAGCTCAGAGAACAGAAGGAGTGTAGAATAGAACAAAATGTGTAGTTGTCTACCAGACGTGGTAGATAGTTACAGTGGAAGAGTGTCGTTGAGCCCTAACAGGACAGTTTTACATTGCACATATGAGCTCACAGTGCATTGACAGTGTCCACAATATGTTAATAAGCTGAAGGCAGACAAAATTCACAGCATGGGTAGGGTATGTGGGCTCCAAGCCCTACCCTTTCTAAGGGGCTATTGGTACTTGTGAGAGCTTCTAAAAGAAGAAAAGTTGGTTTTCCTTCAGAGTATAGCTACTAGTGTGTCACTATGATTCAGCCAAAGGCTCCATATCCAAAAACACTGTGACGGCACAAACTGAACTGGAGTTAAAAGAAAAGAAAAACATGACAGAAAGAAAGAAAGAAAGAAAGAAAGAAAGAAAGAAAGAAAGAAAGAAAGAAAGAAAATGTAAGGAAAAGTAAAACAATATTGGTTAGGTAAAAAAGAAATGAGTCAGATCTATGAGTATTGAGGAAAAGCAATGAATATGTTCAATACACATTTTATGAAGTTCGTAGAAGAACCTATTAAAACATTTCATCCTTGAGCTGACAAACTAGTAAGAATTGTATATTAGAGCTCTTTTCATTTAAATCCAAAGCATAGATCCAAAGCTTCAGCAAAAACAAAAGAAAAACAAACTAACATCTCAGTATTTTCTAGAAAGTGACCTACAAACAGAATTTCTACATAAAAATAGAAATGTGTAGTATTCAACCAATCAAGTACTCTGGAAAATTAATGTGAAAACATTTTTTAATTAGAAAAACTACAATTTTCTACTCAAAATATGATGAATGAATTCAGTGACTAGAAGATTAGTTTTCTCTACACCTGCACCTAGCAATTACAGCTGTGATTTGAACAACTTTTCTTTTCTTTGTTCTGAAAAGCTACATTTTATATTGCATCCCACCTGCATTCAATACAGAATAAGTCTGAATAGCAATTATGTGGCTGCATTTAAAAGACAAATAAAGCCTATAATTATAACTTTAAAATTCACTAACATTTGAATTTGTGCTTGAATCTTAACAATGCATGGAATAGAAATGGAAGACAGAAAACTTTCCTTGTACAATGGAGTTATCTCTGAGAGAGAATAAAGGCTCTTGGGAAATAATACATTCCGTGAAAGCACTTAATGGTTGATGCTATGACAACTGAACATGAGAGTTTCCAATAGCTAAATTCATACCTGTTATGTCTAGGGAAATCAATTCCAAATTTATATTTCATCTAGGATTTGACAAGGAAATAAAACCAAAGAAATTTTAGACACAGGTGCATGATTCTTTTTAAATCACAAGCTAACATTATTTTAAATAATGAAGAATTCTGTGTCAAGAAAAGTTAAAGGTCTTTTTCAAGTTCATATTACTCATTATTTAAAAATGAAATGTGAACCCAAGGCTCCTGGTTTTCAATTGAAGAATGTCTTGAATTAAAACATTAATTTTTAAGAAGTGCATTTTATTTTAATATTAATGATAAATAGAAAAGTGATGTGCTCGTCAATAGAACTCTTCATCATAAAAAGTTAATGATGATATCAATAGTTTTTTTATTTTAGTAAGTTATTCAGATTACATCTTCTCAATTTTTATTCCCTCACTTATATCTTCCCTTTCCCTCCCCCTCCTTCTTCCATCTTAGTCTCTTTAAAGCCACAATTTTCTCAAATTTGAGAGAAGCTAATAATCCCAATATGGGGCCTAAAAATCTCTCTCTTAATGGCCCATAAAAAACCAAATCTCTGTCAAGAATATGTAAACTAGAAAGGAAGAGCTAGCTACTGGTAAAGACAAGACCTCTTACAGAAGTATTAAACAGTGAAGTAAAGCTGAATTTTAAGACGAATCAATTACTATTTCCTAAATAATTAATTGGTATCTTAAAAGCATATAGTATTAGTTGATTATTCTGAAAATTGAAATTTTAAGATATATTTTCATATATACGTGTGTGTAATTATATTTACATATACATGTATATTGTATAGCTTCTCATCTATGGAAGTATGGGATCAGTTAAATGCTGCTGAAGGTTGTGAAATGAATGATCTTTAAAAAGATAATGAAGTCCAATTTAATGTTAAAATTTTCAACAAACATCAGTTTATCTGGGAGTTTTTCACTGAAGTAAGCACGTCCACTAGCATTTTTCTAGAGTCTGACTCACCCGTGTAGAGCGCTCATTTCATCTGGCATTCTGGCTATTTATGTTTCTGTCTCTCCCCTGGTAGTTTTTTAAAATCCTGAGGGCACTATGTACATTTATTAGTTTATATAAACCTTAGCACCTTAACTGTATTATATACATAGGAATTAAGTATGACAAAGTAAGGAATGGAAGTCATTAAAATGTCTGTGCATCAAAACACAGAGAATACAAATTAAATCAGCCTGTCATATGTGTAGCACCATGACACTATTATGTTTTCCCAAGAACCCAGGTTATATGTGATGAATCATCATATAAACTCTGCAGCTTTTCCATACGTTAATTAATGTTTCATTTAATAATTTAGCTCTAAAAGTTTATAAGAATTATACAGAATATAACCAATGATGATTCAAAAAGAAAAATACGTCCACAGTTTATGGCTCTACTACGGCAATCCATATACACTAACAAGGCCAATACAGAATTCAGTGAATTATCTATCTCATGTACAAAGACAAAATTACACAAATTATAGATAAATAATTACCATCAATATTATTACACTAATAATATTTTTGAGAATAAATGTTTTGTATCTTCTATGAGTTACATAAAATGAAACCATTTCTATTTTCATGTAGAATACTTAGTTTGTACATACAGAAATGCAAAATAACAACTAAAAACAGAATTCATTTGACAATAACACTGAAAAAAACTTGTAAGCCAAAGAAGAGTAGATGTTTCTAAATTGTGAATGAAATCCTAGTTATAGAAAATATTTTATAGGATAATTAATGCTACAAAAACATATTTAGAATGCTATCTTAGACAGCTCTTGGTTGCCACTGACATATGATTGCCATGATTGCATGTTTAGAGTTCTCATGATATGTGGTATATAAACAGTACATCTAGGTAAGACTATTGTTTGTTCCCTCCCTTGGATACTTACCACTCACCTCTGGTACTATGAAAGCACATCCCAAAGAGAGGAGTTTTTTTCAAGAAATATCCACCTCTAGTAGTCTCAGTTTTGTGTTCAAAGTGCATGGTGTCATTATCAATAGGGATTTAAGTTTTACTGCTGGGTAACATTAAGAACAACAATATTAGCATATTAGCAAATTTTTTTTCATATTTGGTAATGGGCTTTTTTCTCTCTATGGCTATTTGGGGAGCATTTTCATCCCAAGTGGTATAACTTCATGTATGTATATGTAAATACATAAATTTTATATAGAGACATATTTAGCATATATCATTTTAATTTTTAACAATAATATAATTCCTTATGAATTTTCCAGACATTCTTGGCGTTATTTCACCCTCCTCTCTAAACCCCCTTCTTATTGACTTCTGTACTCAGTTCTCAATCAATTTACTCCACCTTATAGAAATTCGTTTTTTTTTTTATTTCTGGGATATATGTTTAGGAATATGTTACTATGTATCATTTACCTGCTGTTTATTTTGCACTACACAACGATGCTGGTGATCAAATATAAGAATAAACCAGTGCCACCAAAATATCAAATTGAAAAGTCTATATTTATATATGATTAAATGGTCATACATATTTTCACATGTATGATTTGTGAAATAATACATTTTTTGGTTTTTTGAGACAGGGTTTCTCTGTGTAGCCTCAGCTGTCTTGGGCTTGCTTTTTTAGACCAGGCTGGCCTTGAACTTACAGCCATCCACCTGCCTCTGCCTCCCATGTGCTGGGATGAAAGGCGTGTGCCACCACTGCCAGGTGAAAGAATACATTTTTAACAAATAGAAATTCTTGTTTCTTATTCTTGTTATTTGCTGTTCAAAGTTTTAATACCTCCTAAAACATGAATGTAATGAATACTCCTTGAACTTCCAAAGCACAGTGTTCAAAAAAATTAAGGAATCTTTTTTTAAAATTATCTCTTGTATCTTGGATGGAAAAGTACACTGTCCACATTTATAAGTACTGAAGTCTAAAGTGAATATGATAATTCATTTTGGGTGGAAGTCACTTGAAGCATATTTAGTGGTCACTGCATTTGTGTACTTTATGAGTATAAAAATAGCTGTTTCAAAATCTATCCACAATCTATATATTGCATTTATTTTATTTTCCAGTTTAACAACTCATCCAGCTAATTAAGGATGTAATGGACACCTATAATTTCATTTGATATTATGTTGATGTGGTGATTTGAATAGAAATACCATCCCCCAAAGACTCATGTGTTTGCATGCTTGACCATTAGAAGTTGCAATATTAGGAGATATGGGCTTATTTGTTTCATTAATTTTATATAATTCAAAGGTATTGTTATATGTAGATGATGTGGCCTTCTTGGATGACATGTGCCATGTGCGACTGTAGAGGCAGCTTTGAGGTTCTATATGTTCAAGCTTTACCCAGTGTATGGGACACAGTCTCCATCTTCTACATGAGGATGCAGATATAGAACTCTCCGTTCCTATCCAGTACCACATTTGCCTGCATGCTGCTGAGCTTCTCACATTACGATGACAGTGGATTGCACTTACGAAACTGTAACCCAGTCCAAATTAATTATTTTTCTTTATAGGAGTTGCTGTGGTCTCCTCACAGAAATAAAAACCTAACTAAGACAACTGGCATGAAGAGGTGGTAACCTTTACTGTTTTCAGAATGTTTGCCATTTTAAAGTGCTTATGAATCTAGCAATAAGCTTATAATTCTTTTTTCACATGTTTTCATGAGGAAGTCAAATACCAAGGATTTATTATTTTTCTAGGCAATGTAACAATTATCAACAACTCTGATATGAAGACTCTTTATTACTATATGAATCACTATTAAAAGTGAGCCAAATAAACTAAAAAGTAATAGGCCTATGATTCATTGTTTGAATATCTAATTATACTTATAATCTCTTGGGTATGGGTTCTATAAAATAAGTTGCTTGTCATAACTGGGACTCTTATTAGTCAAAATAAGAAAAATGTATAAGTAATGAACTTGGATTAAATAACAAACTAAAGAAGTGATTTTTTTAATATAAAGACAATATAACTGACATAGAAAAATCATTGAGCCATAAGCTTAAACTTTAAAATAATGAAAGAAATGTAGTAATCACTTGTCCTGTTTACATGGCATGAACAGCACCATGAAAACCTAGGAAATTTCCTTGTTCCTTAATAATTTTGAGTAAAGAATTAGTTCTCCACATGTAAAAATTAACAGGTGACATATGTAAATGTAAGTGAAATGAAATATCTAATGAAGCTCTAAATATGCTATATAACATATGTAATAATAGGAAAAAAGATGCACTTAATATGTACACTGCAGTGGTATTTCCAGTTTACAATTTATTAGTGAAAAGTAAAAGATGGCACCCAGAAAACAGCTTCCAGGAAGGATATCCATTGGAAAGGAGCTCAGAAGACCAATAACTGTCTTACTCAGACTTGAGTATCATCCTTGAGGGTTCTACCTTCACTGACTGTTATAGATAAAAAAAAAAAAAAAAAAAAAAAAAAAAAAAAAAGGCATGCCTCCTTTGTTCTAACACAAGATAGCTCTAAAATATTCTTGGTGCTCTGCTGATTTTCGCAAAGTTACCTTTTCCCTCATTTTTACTTTCTGTTAACTTATTGTGTTCCTTAATATTTAACTGGTCAAGGATTTGTAGTATGTGCAGTATTAGTAAATTAATTATTAGAAATTATCCAATAACAATATAGATAAATCTTCTGGTAAACTCTGTTCCTTATTACAGGTCTTGGAATCTCAATACATAACTACCATTGTGAAATTGTGTTGAAAATTGTATGAAGTTTTATATCATTCAAAGGTATTATATGCAGATGGCATGAATCCCTGAGAATAAAATATGTGCCTTTTTTGTTTTACTAGAAAATATAACTGAGAAATACTTTCTTAAAATACTCTGCTGGAGAAACAGACACAAAGTTTGTGGGAAATAAGTAAGAAATCTCAATAAACCCAGGAGTTCTGTCACAATGAGGGTGGAAGAAAAAACTAACATGAAACTTGAAAATCATGATAACAAATACATAAGCTGAAAAGAAAGCAAACATGGAATCTGTCACTGGGTATGCTGAAATTGTGTACAAATCTGGCCCTGTAAGGCACAATTTCACAGTAGAATTTTATGTGACAACCACAGCTGTCAAATGTCCCCTTTCTTTCACAAAAGCAATCTTAATTCTGGAATCCTTATTTCAGCTTTTCCATCCTCTCTCTGTGGTATGAATTAAAGTTACATTTAGAAATATAGACTCTCTGTAGTCTGGGCATAGAATAACTCACATAATGGCAAATATGTTTGGAACAATAGCAGAATTATAATCCCTTTGAGAGGAATATAATTTTGGAATTCAGATAGTAATATGAAATAGTGACTAAAAGATGCAAAATAGAAACTTTGTGCTAAAACAGAGTGAAACACCCAATTTAGACAAAAATACTTCCATATATACTTTGTTTTCTAATATTCATCAATAAGTTGTACAATATCAGACACTTTAAATCTGTAGGTGCCTGATACGGTCTTTCAAAACCTATGCATAGAAAGACGACAAAAACATAAATGCTTCTTATAAGTACTTTTTACTACAAACATGTAAATGCCCCATTAATTGTATTAGGAATCAAAATTTCACTATGGAAATCAGACTTCCAGTCCTTAGAAGCTGATTTCCTTTCTTGACAGTAAAATCTTAGTGACTATAATACAAAAATAGCTCCTGGAAAGGAAACAAATGATGTTTCTTTCTTCTATTATTTGACGTGCGTACATGTTAAGTTGCTATTCATACTTACTCTACGAAGTTCTGCCCACTGCATTGGTGCTTCACTGGGAACTGTGGTTTTTAACGTTGACCACTGATACCTCATCAAACATTTCTGCCCTCATGAGTTATGGTTATTCTCTTTACAAGGAGGTGGGGACTCCCACTACTGGGATTTTTATGATTATTCTACCTCAGATCTACAAAGAAAGGACATTACCTACACCTCTGCATCACTTATAATTATTTACAGTGGAGTACTCCTTGATACTTACTAACTCTTTCTGCCATTATAGTTTTGTTGATGTAGTTTTAATAAAACATAGGAAATAATAGTTTGATTAGTTAAGTTTTAAATTTGTTGTAAGTTAATATCTTTAGTGTAAAACCTATTTATTGTATTGTATGGACATTCTTCACCTTATTTCAATTCTGAAATGCTTCCTTTCCTATGAACTAGTTATTTTAATGCTTAGGTGTTTTATGTTTAACAACCACTAAATTGTTTACAATGTGAGATTTCCCCCCATGCCATTCTTAAATCATAACATTCAAACGGTTCCTGATATTTTTATTATATTTATGTATTTTCAAGGAAATATATAAAAATTTTAAATACTTTTATGTCTTACAAAGGAAAAAGGTCAAAAAATATATGGGCAGATATATTAGAATTACACCTGATTTGGCAATGGAGACTCTAAACGACACAGGGGCCTCAAAAGAAGTACTGCAGACTCAAAGAGACCATGGATGCCCGTCCAGATTCCTATAGCCAGTAAAACTTTCAAACACCATTGTTGGGGGCTGGTCTGATGTGTTCTGATGCTAATTAATGCTTGCTCTGCGACCCACCAGTACCTTACCTAGAGTCTAACCTATTTGATCAATAAAAGACCATCACACCTGGGCAAACCAAATGGCATAGGCATTCCCAATGTTCCCTGCCTTGGAGAGACAGGGAGAATCTTGGGAGGAAGAGAGACTGGAGGAGAAGGGAGAAGAAAGCTCGTCATCATGGGTTAGATGGGGAGAAGCCCATGGCTAGAGGCGTGGATGGAGGATTTGGCCCAGATGATGATAATTAGCAAGTATTTGGGATTCTGGATGGGAGGTAGCTTGATAGACATTATCAGAAGCAATGGCATGAGATTGGGGCAGGTATGGGATACCTGTTCCACTATAGGAAGTAATTTAGGGGATTAATTTCTGCCCTGCCCTAGCTTAACTAAGGCTATTTAAATATATAACAGGTATCTATGTCTTGCTTGATTGCTAGCAGGTTAGAAAATCCTGCTGTAATAATAATTATAGGTCTAATAATAAAGATTATTAGACCAGACTGGTAAGTTAACTGCAAGTTAGATGGAGAAAATAAGATATCCTATGATAAACTCATATTTAAACAATATCTTTTTACAAAAACAGCCATGCAAAAGGTGATAGAAGAAAACCTCCAGCACAAGAAGGTTAACTATATCAATGAGACAAAGGAAATAAATAATCTCAAATTAGTAAAACGAAAAAAAGAGAAACACGCCATAAAGGAATTCTAATCCAAGAACATGGCTACCTTTACAAGGAATCTCATCCAATGACCTAGGTCTGTGTGATCCAGCTGGAATATAAACACACCCTTAACATACTCTTTCATTCCCTCTGTCTAGAATATAGACAAGACACGCTTTTAATTCATCTGGCTGGAACACAGACAAGCTTTTAATACATACCTCTACTCCGAACAGTGACATGTAATTGAGGGACAAAATGAGGAATCAGAGAAAAATTTGACAGAATGAATCACATAGGTGTTTTTGCCAACTTTATGAGAACAGAGAGAAGGAAGTTAAGAGCAGGAGAGAGAGAGAGAGAGAGAGAGAGAGAGAGAGAGAGAGAGGGAGGGAGAGTTTAGGCAAACGTTGCAGTAGAGTTCAGAAAAAGAGTGCAGTTCAATTGAGTGCAGTTGGGCTTATGCAGTTCAGTTCATGGAATGCAGAGGCAGTTTTTCCAAGCAGAGCAAGTCAGTGGGAAGCAGAGAGAAGGAAGTTTTGTATTAGTCATCTTGGAGAGGCGTTTTGAGCCAAAACAGCTGAGTTGAATCAGCTATTTAGAGTTCAGAAATAACTAGGTAGTGTGGGCTTATTTAGCAGTAAGTCTCAGAGACTGGAAACATTATATACCTAAGTTAGCAGATGGAGGCTAGAAACTGTAGACATAAGGGTCCTGACTTGCAGAAGTTTAGCATCTATAGAGGCTAGAAGCTTTCATGCCTAGGCCTAGAAATAGTTAGATAGAAATGCTCTGGGCTCAACCAAAGCCATGTATTCTTAAGGCTTGAGTTTAGTTCTTATCTCTTCTGAGGAAGTAACAACATTTACAACACATACACAGACACATCACATCATTATCACCACCACCACCAACAACAACAAGAATCATAAAATGACAACAACAAAACATGAATCAACAATTACTGATTATTGATATCTCTCAAAAATGATGGTCTCAATTCGTGTATAAAAAGACAAAATCTAACATAATAGAAGAAAACACAGGATCTATCCCTTTTTCCATCCAAGAAATACATCTCAATATCAAGGATAAAAATTACCTCAGCATAAAATGCTGCAAAACATCAGGAGATAATCAAACTGAAATTAATAAAATTGAACAAAGAAAGCAAGACAAAAAAAATCAGTGACACAAAGAGTTATGTTTTTAACAAGAGCAACCAGATAGACAAACATTTTTCCAAACTAATTAAAAGACACAGAGTATCCAAATTAACGAAAGCAAGAACAACAACAACAAAAAGAAACATAACAACAAGCACAGAGGAAAGACAGATAATCCCAAGAAATATTTTTAAAAATTGCATTCCATCAAATTAGAACTCTAAAAGAAATGGGTAATTTTATTTTTTGGTATCACTCACCAAAATTAAATCAAGACCATACACATAATTTAAATAAACTTACAATGCCTAGTTAAATAGAACCAATCATCAAAAGTTTCTCAACACCAACAAAAATATAAACAAAAAACAAAGCCTATGGCTAACAGAAATAACACAGAATTCCACTAAACTTTCAAAAGAAAGTTAATGCCAATACTCCCCAAATTATTCTGAAAAGTAGAAATACTGTCCAATTCATTTTCTGAGACCACAGTTACCCAGATAACCAAACCACCTAAAGATTCAACAAAGAAAGAGTATTAGACATATTTTCCTTTAAAAACATAGTGCAAAAATACTCAATAAAATAGTTGCAAATTGACTACAAAACAACATCAAAATGATGATCCACCATTTTCAAGTAAGCTTCATTCCAGAGATGCAGAGATGGTCAAACGACAAAAATCAGTAATTTTAATCTACTGTATAAGCAAATTGGAAAAAAAAAACAAACACATAATAATTTCATGCAATGCAGAAAATGCCTTAGACAATCTCCATCACCACTTCATGCTTAAAATTTTGGAGAGATGGGCATAATGGTCCACTGATCGGGGAGGCAAAAACAAGTGGATCTGTGTGAGTTCAAGGTGAGCTTGGTCTATGAACTGAGTCCAAGATAGCCAAGACTATACAGAGAAGTCCTGTCTCAAAAACAAACAAACAAACAAACAAACAAAAAAACAAAAACAAAAACAAAAAACCACCCTAAATAAATATATAAAATTTAAAAATTAAAATAAAAAAACATTAGAAACTTTAATTAAAAGCAAAATCTTGGGGTGATTAATGATACAAGGGACTTATATCAACATAATAAAGGCAATTTACAGAAAGTCTATAGTTACCATCAAATTAATCAGGAAGAAAGGTAAAGTAATTCCATGAAAATCAGGGATCAACAATTTTGTCCACTCTCTTGGTATCTATTTAATATATTATACTTGAAGATTTATCTAGAGCAACCAGACAGCTAGAGGGTATGAAGGAGACACAATTTGGAAAAAAGTTAAATCATCATCATTTTCAATGATACGTGACCCAAAAATTGCACGAGGGAATTCCTGTAGTTGATGAACTCATTAAGCAATCAAATATAATCCATATCCTCCTATATACATGTAACAAATAGACTGAGGAAAAAAATCAGGGAAACAATACCTTTTCTAATAGCCTCAAATGATATAAAATATCTCTGGTTAATTCTAACCAGGTTAGTGAAAGGCTTGTATAGCAAAAACTTCAGGTCTATGAAGAGAGAAATTCAAAAAGATATCAGAAGATGGAAAGATCTCTCATGCTCATAAATAAGTAGAATTAATTTAGTAAAAATGGCCACCCTAACACAATAAATCTATAGATTTAATTAAATCCCTATAAAAATCCAAATACAATTCTTTACCGACCTTGAAAGGATAATTCTGAATTTCATATGGAAAAAGAGCAACAACATCAACAACAACAACAATAGCAAACCCTAGGATAGCTAAAAAAAATCCTAAACAGTGGAAAAATTGACTTCCAGTTGTGCTACATAGCTACAGTAATAAAAAACCACCTAGTTACAGCAATAAGACAACTGAGAATTAAAACAGGCATGTTGGATTAATGAAATGAAATGAAATTGAAGATTCAGAGATAAATTTCCACACTATGGATACTGGATTTGTGGAAAGAAGCCAGAAAATATACACTGGAAAAAATGACAACATATTCTACAGCGGGTGCTGGTCGAACAGGATGAATGCATGTAGAAGAATCTAAATATACCCATGCTTATCATTCTGGACAAAATTCAAGTCCAAGTGGATCAAAGACCTCAAGATAATACCAGATTCATTGAACGTGGTAGAGGAGAAAGTGGGAAAATAGCCTTGAAAATATTGGCACTGCAGACAGTTTTCTCCAAGGAATGCTTGTAGCTCTGCTTTTACGAACAAATGGGACCTCATAAAAGTGAAAAGCTTCTGTAAGACAAGGAACAAGTCTCTTCTCAGTGACCTGCTGTCCTTCCTCTGAGTGCCACTAGGTCTCCCCCGCCAGGGGACATAGTCAGATGTGAGGCACCAGAGTACTTGAGAAAGTCAAATCCCTCTCTCCACTCAAGTGTGGAGACTGTCTTGTCCATGGACTAGATCAGGGTAGGGGTTTAAATTTTTCCGCCTGTATTGATACCCTATGAGCATATACAGAGGGAGGTAATCCCTCCGAGGAACACTCATAGGGGAGGGGAATAAGGGGAAAATGGGAGGGAGGGGAGAATGGGAGGATACAAGGGATGGGATAACCATAGAGATGTAACAAGAATAAATTAATTAAAAATAAAAAAATAATTAAAAAAATTAAAAAAAAAGACAAGGAACAAAACATCAGACTACAGAATAAAAAGTGTTTTACCAAGCCTACATGGGAAAAGGGACTAATATAAAAATAGATAAATAATTCAAGACACTAGATGTCAAAAACCAAATAATCCAACTAATAAACGGGGTATAGATCTAAACATAGCATTCTCAAAAGAAAAATCTCAAACAACTGAAAAAATTTAAATGTCCAACATTGCTAACCATCATGAAAATGCAAATCAAAACTACTTTGGGGTTCCATTCACACCTGTCAGAATGGATAATTCAATAACATAAATGACAACTCATCCTGGTAAGGATGCGGAGCAAGGGGAATAGTCTTCTATTACTGGAGAGATGAAACCTACCACTATTATTAATATTTTGATGGCCATTCTTCAGAAAATTCATAATAGATCTACCTTCAGACCCTGATATTCCACTATTGGGCATATCACCAAAAGATACTCTATCATACAACAAGGTCACTCCTTCAACTATGTTCATTGGGACATATTTATTTATTCACAATAGTCAGAAACAGGAAATAAAATAGGTACCCCAATCAAAAAGTGGATAAAGAAAATGTCTATTCAAGAGTCTATTCTCCTTTATCAGTACATTTACATACAAAGATAAAATTTGTTTCTCTTTCAAACTTTTTCTTTTCTCTAACTGCAGCCTCCTTGCTTATATTTGGAAATCCACCGAAATTCGAGACCTAATCTCTCCAAAGAGACACTGTGAGAATTACTCAGAGGCACCTGCAAGCACCCAGTGTCCATGGCTGGAGAGCTGGCTCAGTGGTTGCTCCTGCAGAGGGCCTGAGTTTCCTTCTGTACAGCCATGTCTAACTCTAGTTTCTTCTTGGGAATTAGGCATACCAATGGTGCACATGCATACACAAAGTCAAAATAATCATACACATAAAATAATAAAATAAATACTATTTAAATGATATAACTGGACTCAATCCGCATTTACAAATCTAGATTTCTAGGAAAGTGTCCAGAGAATTTGTACTTTTAAATATAACCTACAGTGAGCAACTCTTATATAAAATGTAAAGACTCACTAGTATAAATCATCTCTTCAAATGAGACAGTATCACAAAATGACACTTGAATATTTCAGGTGATGTATAATCCTGTAATATCCTTTTATGTTCACAGTAGACATCTGTGGACACCAGATTTATAAACCTTACCTTGGAAAATGACTAGCATTTTTTTCCTAATGTACGTATAGCCTGAAAAAATAGTGGACACATTTTGTTTTAATTTTGAAAAATAAAGATATTCCTATAAGCATTCAATCAAAAATATAGAGTATATAGTATTCTTGATTAGTATATAGCATAAAATACAATACTATATAGAGTAATACTGTATATAAGGAATTTAAGACAGAATTGTTAATTCCTTTAACACTTATAGATATCCTTTGGTTTTTTGTTCATTTGATTGCTTTTTGTTTTGTTAAAAAAAACACATATACCAATTAATAAAGAGCAATACAATGTAAAAAAAAGAAATAAAATGTGGTGTATATATACAATACCAAATGACTCAGTTATTTTTTTAATGGAATAATGAAATTTGTTGGCAAATAAATGGAACTTTGAAAAAATTATCCTGGGAGAAGTAACTCAGACCCATAAAGACAATATGGGATGAATTTACTTATAAATAGGTATTGTCAGTTTAGTAAAGGATAACCACAGGTATAGAAGGAAACTCTAAGGAGGGCAAATGGATCTCCCTTGCATGTGTAAATAGAATATATTTTTCAGGTGGACTACAGGTAGATTAGGACAGGAGTGAAAGGAGTCAAGTTCTTCAAAAAGGTTTGGAGGGAGAGAGTGCAGAAAGACACAGCTGGAATTCTGAGGAATTGGGGGCCAGGAGTTGTGTGGAGAATCAGTGCATTTACATCTTCCTAGAACATTTGAGAGTCATCAAAGAGGGGATTCCTAAACACGTGTGATCTGAAGTCTAAATTAGCCATCTGTTGTAGCCAGGCAAGGCTTCCAGTGGTAGGATCAAGTTGCATTCAGGCGCATTTTTGCCTGAGGGGATCCCATGGAGATCCCAAAACAACTCAAGATGATGCTAAAACAGTGGATTCCTCTCCCAAACTTATAGGAGAACCCCATTGCCAAGGACAAAATCCACACAACTCACGGAATGTGGAGAATTAGAGTGGTGTTGAAGCCTTTACCACTACATTGTAGCCTCTTCGGTGCAGGAAGGTACTCTGTAGGCTACTGAGAAAGGACTGTGACTATAAGCCTAGCCACAAAACTTTTGACCTACAACTGTCCTGTCTCCAAGATATGCTAGGGCAATGATAGCTCAGACCTTGTGGGAGTGGCCATCCAGTGTTTGATTTGCCTTGAGGCCCATGCCACAAAAAGGAGTCTATGCCGTACCTTGCCTGCACGTCCAGGAAAAGAACACTGGATATTCCCAGAGATCTAGGTAGAACCAAACAGTACTAGAAAAATAAATAAATGTAATGTTCCGAACAATGTTCTACTATATTTATTTGGGTCAGTTCCTTGTCCAGTCATCGTCAGAGAGGCTTCTTCTGGATACAGACACAAGCTGATGCAGAAACTGACATCCAGACTTCTAGAGAGAGTCTAAATTGGAGATTTCCATGGGTCCCTCCCTTTGGAACTCAGGGAATCCTGTGGAAGAAGTTTGTGAAAGCTTGTCAAAATCAGAGGCGGTGGAAGACACCAAGAGAACACCTCTGTATATATGTTATAGCTGGTAGTTTTGTGGAACTCCTAACTGTGCAAGTGGGTGTGTCTTTGACTTTTTGCCTGCTCATTGACTCTTCTTATTTGTGTTGCCTTGTCCAGCCTTGACATACTGGCCTCTACCTTGTCTTATTGTACCTTGTTTCCTCCGGTCTGGCTGTTGTCTCCTGGAGCTCTTTTCTTTTCTGAAGGGAGCAGAGAGGAGTGGAACCAGGAAAGACCAGGGCTGGAGTGGAAAGAGTGGATGGAGAGAAAATTTCAGTCAGGATATAATTGGATAAGAGAAGACTTAGAATCTTGAAAATTAGAAGCTTATCAAAATGTTCAAATTTTCTTAAAAATATTTTTTACATATTTAAAAAAATAAGGAAATGTATTCATTTTTAACAGATTAGTCCACCTGGCTTGTTACTAGTTAAAACTCAGCTGCTGATTTTTTTTTTTAACTTTTCAAATAACTTGGTGATGTATGAAGTGAGTCTTAGTGAGCTTATAATTCTCAGAGGGAATTATAAACAAAGGACAAATCTTTGTTCATAAGTTTGGGCTATGTTCCACTTGGTGTATTGCTTTTGAAGAATCATCTATTAATCCCATCTGAAGCTGCCTGAATGCTTTTGCTTTGAAGAGGATAAATGACTTTTTGGCTTTTTGCCCTCTCTTTCAGCCACTCAGGAGCTCAGCCATCTATTTTCTAGTTGTCCTTCCTTGCAAAAAAAATTTTTTGGATGAGATGATTCAAGATGAGTCACAGTATTATCTACCTCCTTCTGTAAGGCTAAATGGAAAGGCGTCTGGGCACAGAGGGAGGTCCAACCAGCGTTGTCTTACACATGAGTCAAATAGGAATATTTATGCCCCTCAAGATGCAGGGCTCATATAAATTGGATTAAAGCTTTTCTTGATATATGTCTTAAAATTAAAGGAGAGGTCTTCTTTGCAGCCCAGTTTTTGTTTTTGTTGTTGTTGTTTTATGTTATATTTTTGTGTGTATGTGTATAACAGAACTATTAGAAAAATCTCATAAATTCCAAATAAAGGTGTGTCAGAAAATATGTTCATGTAGAAAATAAAACATGGACAATAAATCCAGACTGGTAGGTTTTAAATCTAAACTCTAACATTTAATAACTTTATAACTATGGTTACTCTGTCCTTTTAAATTTTATTTCCGTCACCTGAAAATTAAAAGTATTTTAAAATGTCTGTATGTTTAGCAGATTTTCTGGTGTAGTTATAATTTCTGAGTGTAGATCACTCTTAAAAATTCAGAAATGACTAATTTAAAAATAGGATCAAAGTGACAATAAAATAACTAATGTTAATGTCAAGGTTCTTGGATCCAGGCGAGACAAAAAGAAGTAAATCGCTGTTGCACCCCAGGGAGGTTTAGATCTAAGGGAGTGCATGATACACGCTCTGGAGCACATCTTTATTAAAATTGCACCTACTGCTAAATAGCACTACAGTACCTTCAGTGATGGGAAAAGGAAAACAGGCCACCATAGCTAAATATACATTCAGTTTACATACAAAAAATATCTTAAGTACAGGGCATCATAAGTATTTAAAAAAGGTTTTATTTTTTTATTTGGCATGGAGCATGCAAGACAGTCTAGTGGGTAAAGGCACTTACCACTCACATTGATGATCTGACTTGGATACAGAGTCTCACGTGGTAAAAGGAGAGAGCAGATTACTGTAGTCACACTCTACATGCACACTGTGCAATGTTCATACACACACGCATCTTTCCCAGCTAAATAAATACATGTAATGAATATTCCTCTTTGATAATTAATGGAGACGAGACTTTGATATTTGATGTATCAAACAAGATATTTAATATCTGTTTATTATTTGGAAAAGTAAATTGCTGGTGAATCATTGTCTTCCACCGTAGACTAATTAATCAATAGCTTCCAAACTAACAGTAGATTAAGAGTAAAGATAGGAATGTGTTTTGTGTCTCACCTTGGAAGCATTTTAAAGCCAGTGCCTGGGTTATATTTAGTCTACCAACAGTATCAAAAGTAAACGGAAGTACATATGGGATCCAAAGCTCAATAAATAATTTTTTTTCAAAAATAAAAGGTATTTCACCCAAGGATGGCAGAGTTGTAGCAATGAAAATTAGTCAAAAATTATTCAGGAAACCACTAAAATAAAAAATTTAAGGTCATAGGGATATATACTTTGCAAAAATCCATTTATAAAACTATACCTAGGCAATGTAATCAATTAAAGTTTCTGAGCACTTTCCTAAAAGTTAACCAAATCATTCTCATTAGGACTTATTCATAATATGTAAATAGAAGTCAAGGCATGTTTTCTGTATCACAAGTAAATTTTTTCTATATTCTACTCATATTTCTTTTCTTATTTTATTGAATGATAGGATAATGCAAAGTATTTCCTTGAAGCACATAAAGGCATAGGATTTGAGTCCAATAATTTCTTCCCCATATGAAATGAAATCTCACACATTCTAAAAGCAATTCAAATGAATTTATTAAAGCAAGGTCTTTTATTTCTGTGAAAGACTTGTTACAAAATCATTATCAGTGAAAGGTTAAATAACAGAGATTCATTTAGTTTTGATCTACTGAACAGCAAATCACTTGAAATATTTGGAGCTTTTATGCAGGGAAGAGTTGTGCTAAACCCTGAAATTAATCAATTGTCTTTCATGCATTGGACAGGAATATGACACCTTTATGTATTTCTCATTTTATCAGTTACTGTTTTATGAACAGCTCAGTCTGAATAAAATTACTATAAATTCAGAAAGAATTTTACACTGCCAAGGTGTTAAGAATCTTATATTAAAAAACCAAAAAGGTGCTACTGTTTTCCATTGTATAGTTTTGGCTTCTTTCTCAAACATCAAGTTTTCATAGGTGTGTTGGTTTATTTCTGGGTCTTTAATTCAATTCCATTAATCGACCAGACTGTTTTATGCCAATACAATGCAGTTTTTTATTAATGTAGCTCTGTAGTACAGCTTGAAATCAGTGGTGGAGATATTTCCTGAAGATCTTTTATTGTATAGGATTGTTTTAGCTATTCAGGTTATTTTGGTTTTCCCTGTGAAGTTTAAGATTGTTCTTTCAAGGTCTGTAAAAAAAATGTGAAGATATTTTGATGGCAAGTGCCTTGAATCTGTAGATTGCTTTTGGTAAGATGACTGTATTATGTGAATCCTACCTATCAATGAGCATGGGTTATATTTCTATCATTTGACAGGCTCTTCAATTTGTTTCGTCAGTGACTTGAAGTTTTTATGTCATTCAGTTCTTTCACTGCCTGGTTAGAGTTACGCCAAGATGCTTTATATTATTTGTGGCTACTGAGAAGGGTGATGCTTCTCTAATTTCTTTCTCAGCCCATATGTCTTTTGTATACAGATGGGTTCCTGACTTTTTGTTTTGTTTTTTGTTTATATATATATATTATTTTGTATCCAGCCACTTTACAGAAGTTTTAAAATCAGCAGTAGGAGATTTTTGAGATAGAGTTTTGGGAATATATACATATATATTCACATCATTAGCAAATAGAAATACATTGGCTTCTTCCTTTCCAACTTGTGTCCGCTGGGTCTCCTTTAGATGTTTCATTGTTCTAGTTAGAGCATCAAGGACTGTGGTGTATGGATATGAAGAGAGAGGACAGTCTTGTCTTGTCCTTGATTTTACTGGAATTGCTTTAAGTTTTCCTCTATTTAATTTGTTGTTGGCTGTTGGCTTGCTGTTTATTGCCTTAATTGTGTTTAGGTATGAGACTGTATCCCTTATCTCTTCAAGGCTTTAAACATGAAGAGTTGTTTGATGTTTTTCCAAAGGGGTTTTTAGTATTTAGTGATATGATTATGTTCATGTAACACTTGAGTTTTTGACAAAGAAACAAAAACCATACAGTGGAAAGGGGATAGCATCTTTCACAAATTGTGCTAGTCTAAATGGAGGTCTATATGTACAAAATGCAAATATACCCATACCTATCACTCTGCACAAAACTCTAGTCCAAGTAGATCAAAGCAAATATACCCATACCTATCACTCTGCACAAAACTCTAGTCCAAGTAGATCAAAGAGAACATAAAACCAGATACACTAAATCTATTAGAAGAAAAAGTGGGGAAGATCCATGAAATCATTGGGACAAGAGATAATTCCCTGAACAGAATATCAACAGGTCAGGCTCTAAAAGCAGCAGTTAATATATGGGACCTCATGCAACTGAAAAGCTTCTGTAATGCAAAGGACACTCTATAGAACAAAATGACAGACTACAGACTGGGAAAAAATCCTCACCAACACCACATCTGACAGAGGGATAATATCCAAAATATTTAAAGAGCTCAAGAATTTAAGCACCAACAACCCAAATAACCCAATTAAAAATTAGTTACATAACTAAACAGAGAATTCTCAACAAAGAAATCTCAAATGGCTGAGAACTTAAAGAAATACCCAACATCCTTAGACATCAAGAAAACACAAATCAAAATAACCCTGTGATTCCATCTTACACCCGTCATGATGACTAAGACCAAAACCTCAAGAGACAGCGTGTACTGACAACAATATGAAGCAAGGGCAACACTCATCCATTGCTGGTGGGAATACAGTCTTGAACAACCAGTGTGGAAACCACTCTGGAAGTTTCCCAGAAAAATGGAAATAGATCTACCTCAAGACCCAGATATACCACTCCTGGGCATGTACCCAAATTATGTTCCACCTTACCACAAGGGCATTTAGTCAACTGTGTTCACTGTAGCTTAATCATAATAGTCAGAAACTGGAAATAACCTAGATACCCCTCAAGTGAAGAAAAGGTGGTACATTTACACAATGGAATGCTACTCAGCTATTTAAAAAACATCATGAAATTTGCAGGCCAATGGCTGGAACCAAAAATATCATGCTGAGTGAGGTAACCCAGGAAACACTTAGTATGTGTTCACTTTTAAGTGGATATTAGCCATATAGTATAGGATAATCATACTACAATCTACAGAACCAAAGATGCAAGGAAAGCACAAGAGACGATACTTAAATCTTACTCAGAAGAGAAAATACAATAGTATCCAAAGTAGATGGAGGAAGAACACTAGGTGGGAGATGGGGTGGGGTGGATAACAGGAGTGGGGATGAGGCAGGCAGAGAAAAGAGGTGGGTATGAAAAAGAAAAACTTGAAGAGAGAACAGAAATAGGTGGAGAGCATCTCTGGGACAGAGAGGCTCCTGGGAGTCTCTGAGGGATTACCCTAGCTAGAATCCAAACACTAGGTGTTATGGAGTGTAATGTCCACACCTCTGTAGCCATGAGAGATTCCCGCCAAAGGGAGTGGGACACCAACTCACATATAAACCTTTTGACCAAAATGTGTCTTGTCTACAAGAAATGTAGGGGCAAAGATGGAACAGAGATTGAGAGAGTGTCAAACCGGTCACTGTCCCAGCTTGAGACCCACCGCATGGGAGAGGGCAGATCACTGTCACTATTAATTATACTCTGCTATTCTTTCAGACTGGAGTCAAGGGAGCCAGAGAGGTCAAGCATACCACAAGAAGACCTATAATATAATTAGGCTCACCTAAGCTTCCAGAGACTGAACCACCAACCAAAGGTCTTACTTAAACTGAACCTAAAACCATTATATGTGTGTAGCAAATGTGCAGCTTGGTCATCATGTGGGTCACCTAACAATAAGAGTGGGGGCTGTCTCTGAATCTGTTATCTTCTTCTAGGTCACTTACCCTTAGCTGGACTGCCTTGTCACTCCCAGGCAGGAGAGGATGTGCATATCCCTGCAGTGACACAGCAGATGACTAGTGATTCAAGAGGGTATGGATATTTTGATGCACTTTCTCATTACTTTTGACTTCTAAAAACTTACTGCTACAATGTTTCTAGTGCCTTGGGAGAGAAGGAAGTGTTATATAGGTGTCTATGTATTGCCCAGCTTTTCATATTTACTTATTCTGTGCACTTTGCTCATCTTTTTGTCTTTGTGTTAACTGTGGACACCACAAAAGAAAACTTTTTTTCCCTAATGGTAGCGTCCATGGTGGTAGAACTTGCCTTGACAGTCACTGACTTGTACAAATCACCAATAGTCTTACCAATTGTGAACTATGCATGCTGCAATGCTACCTGCCAGGAAAGGTCTTCCCTTTCATACAATAATGTGAAGATTAAGTGTCTAACCAACCATCTTGGCCTTAGAGCTGAGGCAGGATCGGTAGAGTAAATTCCTGGCTACTACTTTAAACCAGCTCTAAAAATTAGCTTGAGAGTCTATAGGCACTGTTGGGGAACCCTCTACTGTTGTCTTGTTTAATAGACATATTTTCTAACTGGCTTCTACATTTTTTATATACATAAAATTCCTTGGACAGACACAGAAAGAAAATAAAAGCTGAACATTAAATGATGAACTGCAATCAATAGTGTTCTCTGCTTTCAACATGCATCCTCACACATACATAAACATCGCCAAACGTACAAAAGGTTAAATTTTACAGAGAAAGAGAGAGAGAGAGAGAGAGAGATAGAGGGAGAGAGAGAGAGAGAAGAGAGAGACTGACAAATGTGTTTTCTCTATATTTACACAGAAACAAAAATAAAAAGGTTTCTACAAACTATAACTAGATGTGAAAACATAGATAGTTGAGTAAAAAATGAAATAAAAATATAATGAGGTATATTAATGAATTTGATTGAACACAATAAGCAAAACAAAGAGTCTTCCAGGAGAAAAGTCTCTATGAAGTTGAATATTTACATGGACAGAAATATTTATTAACTTAAATGGTGTCCTTTTTTAGCTCTCAGTCATTTTAAAGGGTATAACTTATTAATACTTTGACTTTTGTGCTTACAAAATTATGAATGCTAAAACCATCATTTTTCTGGAAACTATAATAATTATTTAAATCTTGATAACTCTACCAGCTACAGAATTCTCTGTCAGACATTGATGAAGCAGTAAAAGTTCCCAGAAAAATTTTACATCACTGCCAATGAGCCACAAGGATCAAATATGGAGACATAACAGAAATAATTACTTCATATGACTTTATACTATTTATGACAGCAAAATATTTAAATAATGTCATGTTTCCCTGAAAAAAGATTGGTCTCTATGGGAGCATAAAAATTTTAACAAATACTTCATAGAAGCTACTGCTTCATTGTATAATAGGAAAGAAAATGATTTTCTAAGTTCAAAGGAAACTGAATGTGACTGTAAATAATTTGGACCTGTATGCAGAAGAGCTCATCATTGTGATTATACTTGAAGAAAGAGCAAATATAAACATAATAATGCTCTGATAATACAAATGGAAGCAGACAGCTCTCTCAATATGAATATATGAACAGGTGTAAATTGCAGAGATTGTGCGAGGATTAAAACATATACGGCAAATATTCTCAAAGCATCTAAGTTTTCCATTTATTCACCTTAGATTCTCATTTTATGTGAGAGAAAAAATAACTTGATCCTAAAATGATAAGCTACATGAACATTTTAATGTCTTCTCACCTCCTTGACTGTTTACTCACATAAGGAGAAATGACAGAAACACTATTTTTCTATATGTATTTCTGTGTGCATGGTTAGACATTCACACAGAATAATTTTTCATTTTCTGTGCACTAATAAGTGAGCTTAGGTATCAAGAATTGGACCAGAAAGTAAGTCTTCATTTCTTTTAAAATGTGTTTGTGCTCCTTTGGCTTCATCAAGTTTACTTATGCAAATGTTGCTGAGTGAAACTGGACTCTCAGACTCCCTGTGTCTGTGTAACTATTTGGTACTATGAAAGGTGTTCTGTAGATTCCTCTAAAAATATTTAGACGAATGTAATAGTATTTACAAAGATCTACAAAAGAAGACAATGAAACAGAATGGATTATACATTCTTGTAAAAATAACTCCTGCAATCTTTTCTACCTAAGCAATATTTATGATGCCCTTGATTTGGCTAGCTTTATATCAAGTGTCAACAAATCTTTCTGGGATTAATTTGGCTTTTTATATGAGGCACAAACATAGGTTTCTGTAACAAAATGGCCTGGACCTAATAAACAAAAGACACAAAGTACTGAAACCATTTTAAGTAAAATATACCAAGATCGCAGAGACAAACAAGAAAGATTTTTAAATACTTTGAGTCAATTGCTAAAAATGCATTACATGTTTCTCATGGTTAAAATGATGCATTAGAACTTGAGAAATACATAGATGTTATAAATTAACTACATAGTACACCTTGGATTTGAACATATCTTTAATTGAGGTATAACTCATGACCTCTGTGAACTTGGAATAAGGAGAATTATAAATTTAGACTCACATAAAGTTTAAGAAAGAGCTCTATTTATATTTAATGTGACATTAAAGTTGTGAAAACATGGCACAAGATTTTGTCTGATAGAAATCTAATAATGATTCTAAAAGTTAATTCACAGTTCAAGGGAATATGGCAACCTGGAGCTGGCTCTTGGGAAACAGTTGATTATTTTTGACATTTATTGGGGATTTAAAAAATGAGTAATATAAAATGAAACATTAACTATGGAATACATACCCCACTTCATAGTGTACACAAATACTTGAGAGTATATATCACAAAATAGAGTAAATTAACAAAACCGGACACGTGACTTTGTATCCCGACTATGAAAATATACCTGAGAATTTATCTCTTAAAGCATAATATAGTGGAGATCCAAGATGGCAGTGCCAAACACACACCTTGTTTGATCAGCAGGACAGCAGCAACCTAAGGACTGAACTGAGAACTATAAAACACAAGTACTATTGATCCCAGGTGAGAGGGATACAGACTGTGAGAAGCATAGATGGATCCAGCCTTGGGTCATCAGGCTAATCCACAGAAAATTCCCAGTAGGTAAGGGCATGTGCTCCAAGGAATAGACACTGCATACCTGGAGGCTACACAATTTCTGACCTCAAGGGTCCATAGAGAGTGATGGACTGCAAAAAATACAGCTATTCAGGATTGTAGGCCATAGGAGACCCCACAGCCTGGATCAGAAGGGGATCTGACCTCAGGTCACCACAATTAATCAACAGAAAGAATCCAGGTCCTTGCAGTCACTCCAAGATCTATCTGCCCCATGCTTGGCAGGCACAAAGCCTCTGACCTCAATGGGTCAAAGGGAATGGTGGTCTACAAAAGCACCAGGGTCTTGCATTGTCCTTCAATGCTTGGAGGCAAGCAGGACCACTAGAACAGCTCTCTCCTCAGGCATCTTTCCCCTGCTCCTCATGTGCTAAGCCTTCCTGAGTAGTAAACAGGGAACTAACAAAGACAGTGATCTTAGCAGACGTGAGTAGGGCAAGGGACCAAAGCCCCATTGTCTGTACCTACCCCCAAACTCTCTGACCATCAGAGACAGCTGAACATGCTAACATCAGAGACATCAAAATGAAAAGAGGTCCACATAAGAACACAAGGAACAATTCTCAGGACCATAAACCAGTAGTTCCACCATCATAACAAGCCCTGGAGATACTATCACACTCAGCACACAAAAGAAAGATTTCAAATCTGAAGTATGAAAATGATAGAGTTCTTAAAGGAGGAAAATAAATCCCTCAAATTAGACCAGGAATAAACAAAGAAAGAGAAGAAAGAATTAAACAAATCACTTAAAGAAATTAGTGAAAGACAGGAAACTATAATAAACAGGAGAAGGAAATGAATAAAAGGATCCAATACCAAAAATGGAGATAGAAGCAATGAGGGAAACACAATTGGAGACAATCCAGGAAATGGAAAACATGGATAGGATCTAAAGACACATATATGACCTACAGAATGCAAGAGATGGAAAAAAGAATCTCATAGATAGAAGATATGATTGAAGAAATCAATACAACAATTAAGGAAAATCTTAAATCTAAGAAACTTCTGACCAAGAACATGCAAAATATCTGGGAGACTATGAAAAGACCAAATCTAAGAAGAGTAGGAATAGGAGAAAAGGAAGACACCCAGATCCAAGGCACAGAAAAGTCTTTCAACAAAATCATAGAAGAAAACTTCCCCAACCTTACTAAAAGAATGCCTGTAATTAGATAAGAAGCCTACAGAATTCCAAATAGATATGACCAGAAAAGAAAATCCTCCATCCACATAATAACCAAAACACAAAAAATAAAAAAATTACAAGAAATAAAAGATGCAAAAGAAAAAGGCTAAGTCACATATAAAAGCAAACCTATCAGAATTACACCTAACTTCACAACAGAGTCTCTGAAAGCCTGAAAGGTCCATAAAGATGTCAGGCAGAAGCTAAGAGACCACAGATGACAACCTAAAGTACTATACCCAGCAAATATTTCAGTAACAATGGGTGGAGAAAACAAGATATTCCACAAAAAACTAAGTTTAAACAGTACCTAGCTACAAATCCAGCCCTACACAAAATACTGGAAGGAAAACTTCAATCAGAGTAGACTAACTTTAACCAGGAAAACAAAGGAATAACCATACATTCATAAGAGCAAAAGAAAGGAAACACACACACACACACACACACACACACACACATACACACACACTACAACCAACAATATAACAAAACAGGAACAAATAACAACTGGTTATTAATCTCTCTCAACAACAATGCCTCAACTTCCCAATAAAGAGACATGGACTAACAGAATATATGCAAAAACAGGACCCATCATTCTGCTTCATACAAGAAACACACCTCATCAAGAAAGATAGACATTACCTCAGGGGAAGGGGCTGGAAAATGGTATTCAAAGCAAACAGATGAAGAAGCAAGTTGGCAACACAGGCCAGAAAAGATGTCTGCACTGAATACACATGGTATCTGATCTGAAGGACAGTGACTAGGAACCATGCTTGGAGCTACAGACCACAAGACCTGGAGAGCCCTAGAAACAGAAGTCATTAAAAGTCTCCCAACCAAAACAAAACAAACAAACAAAAAACAAAAACCCAGGGCCAGATGGCTTTAGTGCAGAATTCTATCAGCCTTTCAAAGAAGACCTAACACAGATATTCTTCAAGCTACTCCATGATTGAGTAGCTTGGAGAAACGGATGGAACATTACCAAACATTCTATGAAGCCTCACAAAGACCCAACAAAGAAAGAGAATTTCAGATGAATTTCTCTTATAAGCATTAATGCCAAAATACTCAATAAAATACTTGCAAACTGAATCCAAGAACACATCAAAGATATCATTCACCGTGACCATGTAAGCTTCATTCCAGGTATGCAGGCATGGTTCAATATATGGAAATCAAGAAAAAAAAAACCCACATGATCATCTCCTTTGATGCCAAAAAATCATTTGAAAAAATCCAACATGCACTCATGTTTAAAGTTTTGGAGAGATCAGGGATATAAGGCCCATACCTAAATATAATAAAGGCTATATACAGCATGCCAATAGACGGGCAAATTAAATGCAAAGATAATCAGGGAAATTCCTCTAAAATCAGGGACCAGACAAGGCTGCCCACTTTCTCCATATCTCTTCAGTACAGTATTTGAAGTTCTAGCTACAGCAATAAGACAACAAAAGGAGATCAAGGGGATCCAAATGGGAGAGGAAGAAGTTAAATTATCTCTATTTGCAGATGATATGAAAGTGTACATAAGTGACCTCCAAAATTCAACCAGAGCACTCCTACCACTGATAAACACTTTCAGCAAAATGGCTATATGAAAAATTAACTCAAAAAAGGCAGTAGGTATCCTGAATATAAATGACAATCATACTGAGAAACAAATTAGGGAAACTACACCCTTCATGATAGCCATAAGCAATATAAAGTGTCAAGGAATTACTCTAACCAAGCAAGCAAAAGACTTGTTTGAAACACACTTCAAATCTCTAAAGAAGAAGATTGAAGATGACATCAGAAGATGGAAGGATCTTCCTTGTTTGTGGATTGGGAGAATTAATATGGTAAAAATGGCCATCTTACCAAAAGCAATTTGCAGATTCAATGCAATACCTATCAATATCCCTACCATTTTGATGGGTGTAAAATGGAATCTCAGAGTCATTTTGATTTGCATTTCTTTGATGACTAAGGACTTTGAGCATTTCTTTAAGTGTTTCTCAGCCATTCGATATTCTTCTGTTGAGATTCTCTATTTAATTCTGAGCCCCATTTCTTAATTGGGTTATTCGGTTTGGTAGTGTTTAATTTCTTGAGTTCTTTATATATTTTGAAAATTAGACTTTTGTCATATGTAGGGTTGTTGAAGATCTTCTCCCATTCTGTAGGTTGTCACTTTGTTCTGTTGACAGTGTCTCCTGCCTTTCAGAAGCTTCTCAGCCTCATGAGGTCTCATTTATGAATTTTTGACCTTTGAGTCTGGTCTGCTGAAGCTCTGTTCAGGAAGTTGTCTCCTATGCCAATGAGTTTCAGGCTGTTTCACACTCTTTCTTTTAACAGATTTAGTGTCTCTGGTTTTATGCTGAAGTCTTTAATCAGCTTGGACTTGAGTTTTGTGCATAATGACAAATATGGATCTATTTGTATTTCTCTACATGTAGACATCCAGTTAGACCAGCACCATTTGGTAAAGATGTTATCTTTTTTCCATTGAAGAGATTTGGCTTCCTTGTCAAAAAATCAAGTGTCCATATGTGTGTGGGTTTATTTCTGGGTCTTTAATTCAATTCTGTTGGTCAGCCAGAAGTGAAGAACTGATCTTTCAATGTCTTTAAACATTGTGTAGGTGTATTGATAGGGATTGCATTGAATCAGTAAATGGCTCTTGGTAAGATGGCCATTTTTACTCTATTAATTCTCCTGATCCATGAACAAGGGAGGCCTTTTCATCTTCTGATGTCATTTGCAATCTCCTTCTTCAGAGATTTTAATTTTTTTTCAAACAAATCTTTCTCACGCATTTTCTCAGAAAACTGGAATGAGGCTACCTCAAAACTCAGATATTCCACTCATTGGAATATACCCAAAATATGCTCCACCACACAACAAAGACATATGCTCAAACATGTTCATAGCAGCCTTATTAGTAATAGACAGAATCTGGAAACAACCTATATGTCCCTCAGTCAAAGAATGGATAAAGAAATCGTGATACATTTGCACTATGGAATTCTGCTTAGCTACTAAAAACAAGGAAATCCTGAAATTTGCAAGCAGATGGACAGAACTAGAAATGATCATTGTAAGTGAGTTAACCCAAACCCAGAGAGATATACATGGTATATACTCCCTTTAATTGAACACTAGCCAACAGAGATGTCCTCTGAAGTCTTTACTTAGCAGGAGCTTGGGATAAATGCTGGGAATTTCTATTGCGACTTCAGGTGAGAGAAGTATGGGAGAATGGGGAAATAGAAGGATCCAGATGGTCCTAGAAACCTACAAGAAGACCATTAAGCCTGGTGGATCTGGACCCATGCGCATCTGCACAAGTTACTGTACCAACCAAGGACAATGCCTGCAGTAAACCTAGAAACCCTATTCAGATCTAGCCAATGGAATGAACATTTTTCACAGTTGTGTGGAGAGTGGGGACTGACTCTGACATGAACTCTGATGCCCCATATTTGACCACTCCCCCTGGTGGAGAGGTCTGGTGGCACCGATAGGAAGTGTAAGCAGGCTACCAAGATGAGAACTAATAGGCTGTAATCATATGGTGGGGTGGTGGTCTCCTTCTGTCACAGACCTAGGGGTGGGGAATAGGATGAAAGGGGGGGGAATAGGAAGATACAAGTGAGGGGATAACAATTGAGATGTAATATGAACAAATTACTTAAATAAAAATAAACACACAATAAATTCTGAAAAAACGTAAATACATTTTGGTGTAATGATGCATATTTGGAAAAACTATGTCGAAGTAAAGTGAATCTTGTCATTTTAGGGCACAAAGTAAATGAAGATATTATTTTTTTTCAGGGGGTAGATATTTCTTGAAAATAATCTTAAAATATTAACATTTTCATAAATATTTTTCAGTGGGGCATCTTGAGGATACAGTGTCCAAAATATTTTATTTAAATCTACTTTGTTTTAATTTTATGTGGATAGGGTATTTTGCCTATATGTATGTCATTATACCACATCCATTCTTGACCCTATGAGGCCAGAAGAGTATATTAGATACTCTGAAACTGAAGACAGAAATGGCTGTGAGCCACCAAGTGAATGCTGGGAATCAAAACCCAAATCCTCTGGAAGAGTAGTCAGTTAATTTAACCACTGAGTCATTTTTTTTTTTAGTACCAGGAATATATTTTATGAATCCATCTTTCAAATTACTACTTCTTGCTATGTCCTTATACAAACTGCTTTCTGTAAATAATGAAGTCTAAGAGATGAATCCATATAAGCACAAAACGAGAAAGGAACTCTGAATCTCAATGATGTTCTTGACATGCAGCTACCCTAATCATTAAATATATTAGGAAGTAGTTCTCTCATAGAAGTGGGCCTCCCAAGGTTTACTGAATCCAATAACGTTTAGGGTATATACTATTAACTTGCAAAACCCAGGGAATACTTTTGCCTGCAGGCTTCTGGAGTATAACAATAATTAAACAAGTGAAAATCAAGATATAATGTAATCATACAAGAATGAGGTCTTTGAAATTGTCTTTGCCATATCTAAATAGAGCAACCACCATTTGTGCAATATAATAGGGAGAGATCATACATGGCAGGACTTCAACATATTTCTTCCAGTCTTCCAGATATGTTCTGCTCCTTTTTTGTTTACATTTAAAAGGCATCAAAGAAAGACAAACCAGTTCTCGCAAAAACAAACTCAGAACATAGGAGCACTTTTGTTATCAAAACCTAGTCAATTCTTTTCCAGTTTTGTCTTCTGTAATCTAAAATCATGCTAATGAGAATTCGATCAATTGTATGAGGTGAAGATGATAAACATTGGATGGCACATGTCTTATGTATTTTTACTGAGCACAAGATAAAGTATGCACAGTTTCACAACTACTTTGATAATTTTTTTGGGTAAGTCAAGTGTGAGATTAGAGTTGTTAATGGTGTACTGAAAGTATTTAAAATACATTACCATTTATTTATTTGGAAACACTTATTTTGTTTGACAAGAGATTTTGACTTGTTATTCCTATTCATATGTTCTGGCAAATACTCATTTTCACTTTTATAAACATACTTTACTTAAATCACATTTGAGAATAATACAAAGTCATTATCAGTAAAAAATGGTTCTTCATCTATTTTAACTTTTTCATGTGTTCTCTGTTCTTCCTACATATTTTTACACACGTGAACTCTAAAGCAATAAAAAATTCATAGGAAGAGAAACTGTAAGAGAGCAGAGGGGATGCAAAAATGACAGGAAGGACTGTAAAAAAGGCAGGCAGGATTAAATCTTCAAATATGCACAGAGCATCATATGAAGCAATGTGGCATTAAATGTCAATGTCAGAGAGATACCAGCATCTTTGTGACTCAGAAGGCACTAGGTTCCTGTACAAGGAAGTAGCAGCCTTGCTAGAAACAGAGATGGGCTCTCCTGCCAAAGCCTAAAATAATTATTTGTCAAATAGTTCACAAGTGTTTCAGAACATAAAGGGCACCTGATCACTAAGTATTTTGTCAGAGTTGTACATAAGGGGAATAATAATAATAGCAAAGAAATTATTTATATGAAGGACAGATGCATAATTATAACATAACAAAATACACATTCAAATAAAGGTACATAAAATCACCAGTTCCAGATACCTTATTTAATGTTGCCTTTAGATATTTAACCTAAATAATATACATGTATAATGGGATAATCTAAAAATACTGCTACTTTATAAAATAACACATGAAATGAATAATCCCTATAGTAATGAATCTATGCCTATTAGCATAGTCAAGAGAAATGTTAACTCATTATTTTCCAGAGATAGAAATATTAAATCATATAATCTTTTCTCATGGAATTATTATTTAAAATCCTAAGTAAGAGCATATGAAGGACAAATACACTTTAACATAATATACTCCATTTCATCTGTCTCCCTGTAAATCATTTCATAAATAACATTGAGATTTTAGAAAACACTTGAAATATAATGATGAATTTTTCTTTAATCTACTTCATTCAAAAAGTTTAAAATATCTTGGTGTCAATTTTGTTTTTATATGTGGATGTTCTAAATCATTCTCCTCTACATAATATTTTTGAATGTTTTAAAATTAATTTATTCATATTACATCTCAATGGTTATCCAATCCCTTGTATCCTCCCTTTCCTCCATCCAATTTTCCCCCTTACACCCCTTCCCTATGACTGTGAATGAGGGGAACCTCCACCCCATATAGTGTATCAAGTCTCTTCTTGGTAGCCTGCTATCCTTCCTATGAGTGCCACCAATATTTTATTTCTTTCCTCTCTCTTTCTTTCTCTCTCTCTCTCACTCTCTCTCTCTCTCTCTCTCTCTCTCTCTCTCTCTCTCTCTCTCTCTCTCTCTCTCTCTCTCTCTCTCTCTCTCTCTCTCTCTCTCATGCCCCCGTGTATGTGTGTGTGTGTTGTGTTTCTCTCCAAGGAGTCTGAAGTAATGAAAGTATGATATTCAAGGTTTCAAGATTCCAGAAAGGAGAAAATGGGACATTCTAGTTGATCATCCAAAGCTGTAATATCCTGGGCCCAGAACCAAAGATAAATTCAAAACTCTATAGCTAACAGAGGTAATAATGAGAAACTGTGAAAATACAGTTAGAACTGTGCACATTCTAGTAGGATTGAAGAAGGATAATGGAAACTTCAGGGACCCAACACTAAAAATCAGAATAGTTAGTGATGATCCAGACACATTATCAATTCCCTTGGCAAATTCTGATGATACATTGTTTATGAGGTTTAAAAAACTACATGAATAATCTATTAGACAGATTAGATATTTCACTACTGATCACTAAAGAAACAAAATTGATTTTGTACTTCAGGATTTACAAAGCAAACAATGATGAATAATGTATAGATAATAGTCTTTTCTGTGTATTACATCACACTAGCAGTTCACCAAAAATCATGACATTTTGAAAAAGACAAGAGATAGTAAGTCTGGGAAGGATGTGAAGAAAATGAAATAACACGCTGTAGGTGGATAGTAATTGTGGAAAACAGTACAGAGATAATTCATAAACAAAATCTAAACAGTAATACCGAAAGTTCCAGCATTTGCACATGTGTAGATTCAAAAATAAACAAATGTAGTCCAAATATATTTCTACACTCATATGTTCATTGCAAGATCATTTATAAACACTAAGATATGGCAATTACCCAAGCAGTCACTGATGATGAATATATAGAGAAAATATAACATGCACTAGTGTAGTATCAATACATAAAACAAGGAGGTATTACCATTTATAAAACAGATGGACTTTAAAAGCGTGGATGAAAGAATTCAAGCATAGAAGGAAATTTTTCTGAGTTTATTGACAAGTGGAATCTGAAAAAGATTATACCTAAAGAGTAGAATGAATCATTAGAGGTACTGGAAATAATAAGATTCTGATGGAAGGTGCATCAGTTGTAAGACGGATAAATTCTGAAGATCAAGTGTACATCACAGTAGCTACATTTAATAACACAGCATTACTTATTTGACATTTCCCATCATAATATTCAAATGACGGCACCATACAAATAGTGAGTATGTAAAGTTTTAAATGAGTAAATCAATGTGATTGTTAATCATTTTACACTATAATAACATTTTCTTACATAAGCTTGCTCTCACTAGGTTGAATTCTAGAGCAAACAGTAATCTGAATATAAAGAGTGGAAAATAAATCTAAACTGAATATTATTATAACTTATCAATTTATTAGCAGAGATAAATTCCTTATTTCACCTAATTTACAAACTACACATTATTGTATACTTTATATTTAGAAACATCATATATAGAATATACATATGAGTGTATGTATATACAAATATGGTTCAGAATCATATGTTGTTTCAGACACTAAATAAGGGTCCTGAAAAAGATTTCCAATGGATAAATATATGTTTATTGTACAGAAATAAATCAAATAATCTCCTATTTTAAAAACATATGTAGCTAATTTATTTTTCTTAATAAAGCAGAGTAGTATAATTAAGAAAACAAAGTCATGCTGACAAATTTATGAAAATTCAACCCTACTCATGTGAGCCAACTATAACCTTTGTGGATATATGTACCTAAAATGCCATTCACTTAGAAGAATTGTGGCACTATTCATAACAACCAAAATCACAGACTCAACCCAGGAGTCCATCAGCAGAAAAGGGAAATGTACGTAATAAGTTTTACTCAGCCATTAGAAGGAAAGAAATTATGTCATTTTCAGATAAATTGAATTGGAAAACTTGACATATAGCAGTAAACTATATTGGAATGAGTTAGACAATTATTAAATGTTTATTCTCATAAGTAAAGACTAGAAAAATAATAAAATGAATTTAAAATAAAATGTGAGTGATGTAGAAGAACAAGAGAAAATGGGAAATAATAGCTTGGGAGGTGATTATGATCAAAGTATGATCATAATCATAATATGAGCAAAGATGAAAATGTCATTAAGAAAATCTGTAACTTCATATTATTAATATGCACAAATAAAAATAATATTGTTTCAGAGAATTTAATGGATTATCATAGCTCTGAGGTGTAATAGCCAATATTATGCAGTCTCCACAAGGGAGTAAATACCGCCCAATGGTAAAAACCTATAGAAATTTACACCTTAGTCCCACTAGTCACAGTCTTACAGAAAAAATAAAGAGCAAGATTATTTTAAAAAATAAAAGTGCAGATCTTTTCTCAAGAACTGCAAAACATAATGAACTTCAAGGGATTGTGTTCTGTCTTTCTTCCCAAGAGTGTAATAGATGCTTAATTGTCATCATAGAGCCTGTGCAAGGATCTGATCCTGGAGAAGTATGAAAACATCTCTTTTTTTTTAATTTATTCTTGTTACATTTCTATGGTTATCCCATCCCTTGTATCCTCCCATTATCCCCTCCCTCCAAATTATCCCTTATTCCCCTCCCATATGACTGTTCATGAGAGGGATTACCTCCCCCTGTATAGGCTCATAGGGTATCAAGTCTCTTCTGGGTAACCTGCGGTCCTTCCTCTGAGTACCACTAGGTCTCCCCCTCCAGGGGACAGAGTCACATGTAAGGCACCAGAGTAATTAAGAAAGTCATATCTCACTCTCCACTCAAGTGTGGAGACTGTCCTGTCCATTGGCTAGAACTGGGTAGGGGTTTAAATTTTACTGCCTTATTATCCTTGGCTAGTGTCTTAGTTTGAGCGGGACCCCTTGGCCCAAATCTGCCTCTCAAAATGTTCGACTTGAAGGTTTCTAGGACCCACTGGATCCTTCTACATTGCTATTCTCCCATTGTTCTCTCATCTAGAGTCCCAATAGGATGTCCTCACCTCTGTCCCAGTTTCCTGGTAAGGGAAGGCTTTCGTGGGACATGCCCATTGGGCTAGTATGCAGATATAAGTGAGGATATACCATTTGAGTCTTTCTGCTTCTGGGTTAACTCACTCATTATGATCATTTCTAGCTCAATCCATTTATCCACCAATTCCCAAAATTCCTTGTTTTGATTAGCTGAGTAGTATTCCATAGTGTATATGTACCACAGTTTCTTTATCCATTCTTCTACTGAGGGACATTTAGGCTGTTCCCATGATCTGGCTATTATGAAAAAGGCTGCTATGAACATGGTTGAGCAAATTTCCTTGTTGTGTGCTGGTGCATCTTCTGGGTATATTCCAAGGAGTGCAATAGCTGGGTCTTGAGGAAGCCCTAGTCCCAGTTTTCTGAGATAGCACCAGATAGATTTCCAAAGTGGTTGTACTAGTTTGCATTCCCACCAGCAATGAAGGAGTGTTCCTCTCTCCCCACATCCTTGCCAGCATGTGGTGTCACTTGAGTTTTTGATCTTAGACTTTCTGATGGGTGTAAGATGGAATCTCAGAGTTGTTTTGATTTGCATTTCCCTGATGACTAAAGAGGTTGAGCATTTCTTTAAGTGTTTCTCAGCCATTTGATATTCTTCTGTTGAGAATTCTCTGTTTAGTTCCAAGCCCCATTTCTCAATTGGGTTATTTGGTTTGGTGGTGTTTAATTTCTTGTGTTATTTATATATTTTGGATATTAGACCTTTGTCAGGTGTAGGGTTGGTGAAGATCTTTTCCCAGTCTGTAGGCTGTCACTTTGTTCTCTTCACAGTGTCTCCAGCCTTACAGAAGCTTCTCAGCCTTATAAGATCCCATTTATTAATTGTTGACATAAGGCCTGGGCTGTGGGTATTCTGTTCAGGAAGTTGTCTCCTGTGCCAATATGTTCCAGGCTCTTCCCCACTTTTTCTTCTAACTGACTTAGTGTCTCTGGCTTTATGTTGAGGTCTTTTATCCACTTGGATTTGAGTTTTGTGCAAGGTGACAAATATGGGTCAGTTACATTTTTTTACACATAGACATCCAGTTAGACCAGCACCATTTGTTGAAGATGCTAGCCTTTTTCCATTGAATTGATTTGGCTTCTTTGTCAAAAATCAAGTGACCATATGTGTGTGGATTCATATCTGGGTCTTCAATTCGATTCCACTGATCAACCAGCCTGTTGCTGTGCCAGTACCATGTTGTTTTAATTACTATTGCTTTATAGTACAATTTAAGATCAGGTATGGAGATTCCTCCGGAGCACCTTTATTTGTACAAGATCGTTTTTGCTATTCTGGGTTTTTTGTTTTTCCATATGAAGTTCAGAATTGAACTTTCAATGTCTTTAAAAAATTGTGTAGGTATTTTTATAGGGATTGCATTGATTCTGTAGATTGCTTTTGGTAAGATGGCCATTTTTACTATGTTAATTCTCCCGATCCATGAGCAAGGAAGATCCTTCCATCTTCTCATGTCATCTTCAATCTCCTTCTTCAGAGTTTTGAAATTTTTTTTCAAACAAGTCCTTCACTTGCTTAGTTAGAGTCACTCCTAGATATTTTATATTGCTTGTGGCTAATGTGAAGGGTATGGCTTTCCTAATTTCTTCCTCTGCAAGCTTGTCATTTATGTATAGGAAGGCTACAGACTTTTTTGAGTTAATTTTGTATCCAGCCAAATTGCTGAAAATGTTTATCAGCTGTAGGAGTTCTCTGGTGGAATTTTGAGGGTCATTTGTGTACACTATCATATCATCTGCAAATAGGGATAGTTTGACTTCCTCCTTTCCCATTTGGATACCCTTGATCTCCTTTTGTTGTCTTATTGCTCTGGCTAGAACTTCGAGTACTATATTGAAGAGATATGGAGAGAGTGGCAGCCTTGCCTTGTTCCTGATTTTAGAGGAATTTCCTTGACTCTCTCACCATTTACTTTGATTTTGGCTATTGGCTTGCTGTATATAGCCTTTATTATATTGAGGAAAGTGCCTTGTATCCCCGATCTCTCTAAAACTTTAAACATGAATGGCTGTTGGATTTTATCAAATGCTTTCTCTGCATCTAAAGAGATGATCATGTGGTTTTTTATTTTCAATTTGTTTATATGGTGGATTACATTAATGGATTTCTGTATATTAAACCATCCCTGCATGCCTGGAATGAAGCCTACTTGGTCATGATGAATGATATCCTTTATGTGTTCTTGTATTCGTTTTGCAAGAATTTTATTTAGTATTTTTGCATCGATGTTCATAATAGAAATTGGTATATTCTTTCTTGTTTGGGTGAAAGGTTCTATAGATATCTGTTAGATCCATTTGACCCATGGCATTGGTTAATGATGTTATTTCACGGCTTAGTTTCTGTTTCAATGACTTATCCTTCAGTGAGAGTGGGGTGTTGAAGTCTCCCACTATTATTGTGTGGGGATCGATGTGTGGTTTAAGTTTTTTAGCAGATCTTTTACAAATGTGGGTGCCCTTCTATTGGGAGCATAGATGTTCAGAATTGTGATGTCATCTTGGTTGACTTTACCTTTGATGAGTATGAAGTGTCCTTCTGCATCCCTTTTGATTAATTTTGGTTGAAAGTCTATTTTGTTTGATATTAAAATGGCTATGCCTGCTTGCTTCTTGTGACCATTTGCTTGGAATATTTTTTCCAACCTTTTACCCTGATGTAATGCCTATCGTTATAGGTAAGATGTGTTTCTTGAATGCAGAAGAATGTTGGATCTTGTTTATGCACCCATTCAGTTAGTCTGTGTCTTTTTATTGGAGAATTGAGGCCATTGATGTTGAGAGATATTAACGACCAGTGACTGTTAAGAGTCTTAAGTTTGATGTTGTTTCCTATCGAGTGTTTGTGTAGCTTTGTTTTTGCCATGGTATAGTTACTTATTTCATGAGTAGTTTTGGTTGTAGCTTGACCCTTTGGGATGGAGTTTTCCTTCTAGTACTTTCTGTAAAGCTGGATTTGTGGAAGGTACTGTTTGAATTTGTTTTTGTCATGGAATATTTTGTTTTCTCTATCAATGGTTATTGATAGTTTTGCTGGGTAAAGTAGTCTGGCCTGGCATCTGTGGTCTCTTAGAGTTTGCAGTCTCTCTGTCCAGGCTCTTCTGGCTTTTATGGTTTCTGCTGAGAAGTCGGGTGTAATTCTGATAGGTTTGCCATTTAATGTTATTTTGCCCTTTTCCCTTGCAGCTTTTAATTTTTTGTTTGTTTTTTCTTTGTTCTGTATGTTTTGTGTTTTGATTATTATGTGACGGGCAGTTTTCCTTTTCTGGTCAATTCTATTTGGTGTTCTGTAGGCCTCTTGTATGTTTATAGGTATCTCTTTCTTTAGATTGGGGAAATTTTCTTCTATGATTTTGTTGAGAACAGTTTCTGGGCCTTTGAGTCTGATATCTTCTCTTTCTTCAATGCCTATGATCCTCAGATTTCTTCTTTTCATGGTGTCCTTAATTTCTTGGATGTTTTGTGTCAGGAGTTTTCCAGATTTGGCATTTTCTTTAATGGTTGCTACAAGATCAGTGATTGTATCTTCTAGACCTGAGATTCGTTCTTCCGTCTCTTGGATTTTGTTAGAAAAGCTCACCTCTGTGTTGCTCGCCTTCTTCTCTGAGGTCTCACGTTATCGTTTTTCTTCTGTCTGTGTGTTTATCATTGAATCCATTTTCGTCTTCAGATCTTGAACTGATATTTTTATTTCTTTCATCTGATTGTTTGTATATTCCTGAGTTTCTTCCATTGCCTCTTTATAGGTCTTTAGAGCTTGAACCATTTTATTTACTTCTTTCATATGGTTGTTTGCATTTTCCTGAAATTTTTCCAGTTCCACTCTATGTGCTTCTTTTATGTCTCTCACCTGTTTGGCTGCGTCTTCCTGTATTTGATTACGAATTTTATTTGTTTCCTCCATTAATATGCTCCTTATTAAGGATTTGAGGTCATTTTCTTCTATTTCTGTTGTATTTGAGCTCTCTGGGTTCTTTTCCTTGGGATAGCTGGAAACTGGAGACGCCATGTTGTTTTGGGGTTTTTTGCATATGCTTTTACGCTGTCCTTTAGACATCTTGCCGGCTTTGTTTTTGTTGGGTAGCTTCCTGAGTTGGATGGAGGGAGTCTGATGATAGATTTACTTGTTTTCTTATGATTTCTGTAGTTCAGAAGCTCTGATGCTTCACTGTTGAGGATAGCAGGAGGTTAGCCCTGGCGTTTTGGGCTCTCACAGCCAGTGATCCTCAGCTCCCCTGTGCTGTGGGTCCTGTAATAGTTCTTGGTCTCTGGATGAGCGTTGGGTCAGGCCAAGGTATCCACAGCCTTCTGGGTTCCCTGCGAAGTCCAGCCAGGGACACTGGGCCTGAACCACCCTCTGAGCTCAGCTAGAATCTCAGGGCCTGAACTGTCTGCCGAGCTCATCTAGGAATTCTGGGCTCAAAATGCACACAGGGTCCAGCCAGAGTTTTCGGGCTGGGACTGTGCACCAAGCTCAGCTAGGGGCTTTTGGCCAAAGTGCATGCTGTGGTCAGTTATTGACTCATGCCAGAAACATCCGCGCAGCTCAGCCAGGAATTCTGAATTCAAACTGCATACTGTGTCCAACTAGAGTCTTAGAGCCAGGACTGTGCCAAAAGCTCTACTAGAGACTCTGGGCCCAATCTGTCTGCCAAGCACGCTTAGGGACTCTGGCCCTAAGGTGCACACCGAGCTCCACCCAAGTCTCTGGGGCAGAATTGTGCACCGAGCTTAGCCAGGGACTATGGACCCAGACTGCAAGCTGAATTCAGCCCGGGACTCAGGGCCTATACTGCATGGATAGTCCAGCCAGAGTCTTGGGGCCGCTGAGCCTGTGTGCACAGCTCAGGAAGAATCTCTGGGCCTAATCTGCCCAGCAAGTCCAGCTAGGGCCTCTGGGCTGAATCTGCGTGCTGACCTCAGCCTGCATCAGAGCCCCAAAACTGCCCTCTGAGGAGAGCTAGTGTCTTGAGCAGAACTGCTCGTTGATGTTAGCTAGTGCCTCCAGTGGGACTGAGCTCTTCACCCAGCCTGCGTCACAGCAGGTGAACTGTGGCTGTGCTGAGATGGCGCCTTTGGTGGATCTGAGCGCTCTGCTCAGCCTGCATCACAGCAGGTGAACTGCGGCTGTGCTGATCCGGCGCCTTCTGTGGACCTGAGTGATCCGCCCAGCCTGTGTCACAGCAGGTGAACTGTGGCTGTGCTGGATGGCGCCTCAGGTGGACCTGAGCACTCTGCCCAGCCTGTGTCACAGCAGGTGAACTGCGGCTGCGCTGAGCTATTGCCTTCGGCAGAATTGCTTGCTGCACTGAGCCAGCGCCTCCACAGCACTGTGCACTGAGCTGTACCCAGGACTCTGGGGCTGAACTGTTCGCCGAGTCCAGTTTGGGTCCCAAGCACCACGCGACCCAAATCCTGTCCAGTGTCCCCTCTCACACAGCACTCCCACCAGCCACCACACTAATGACTAATTAGGTTGAGCATTTCTTTAAGTGTTTCTCCACCATTTGATATTCCTCTGTTGAGAATTCTCTGTTTAGTTCTGAGCCCCATTTCTCTATTGGGTTATTTGGTTTGGTAGTGTTTAATTTCTTGAGTTCTTTATATATTTTGGATATTAAACCTTTGTCAGATGAAGGGTTGGTGAAGATCTTTTCCCAGTCTGTAGGCTGTCGCTTTGTTCTACTGACAGTGTCTCCTGCCTTACAGAAGCTTCTCAGCCTCATGAGGTCCCATTTATTAATTGTTGACATTAAGATCTGTGCTGTTGGTGTTCTGTTCAGGAAGTTGTTTCCTGTGCCTATGTTTCCCAGGCTCTTCCCCACTTTTTCCTCTTACTGAATTAATGTCTCTAGTTTTAAATTGAGGTCTTTAATTCACTTGGACTTGAGTTTTGTGCATGGTGACAAATAAGGGTCTAATTGCATTTTTCTACATGTAGATATCCAGTTAGACCCGCACCTTTTGTTGAAGATGCTATCATTTTTCCATTGAATGGATGTGGCTTCTTTGTCAAAAATCAAGTGAGCAAATGTGTGTGGATTTATCTCTGGGTCTTCAGTTCGATTCCATTGATCAACCAGCTATTGCTTTGCCAATACCAGGCTGGTTTAATTACTGTGCTCTGTAGTACATCTTGAGATCAGGCGTGGAGATTCCTCCTGAGGATCTTTTATTGTATAGGATTCTTTTTGCTATTCTGGGTTTTTTATTTCTCCATATGAATTTGAGAATTGATCTTTCAATATCTTCAAAATATTTTGTAGGTATTTTGATAGGGATTGCATTGAATCTGTAAGTTGCTTTTGGTAAGATGGCCATTTTTACTATGTTGTTTCTCCCGATCCACGAACAAGGTAAATTCCTCCATCTTCTGATGTCATCTTCAACCTCTTTCTTCAGAGGTTTGAAGTTTTTTTCGAATAAGTCCTTCACTTGCTTGGTTAGAGTTACTCCTACATATTTTATATTGTTTGTGGCTATCGTGAAGGGAGTAGTTTTCCTAATTTCTTCCTCTGTCTGTTTGTCATTTGTATACAGGAGCTACTGACCCTTTGGAGTTAATTTTGTATCCTGCCAATTTGCTGAATGTGTTTATCAGCTGTAGGAGTTCTCTGGTGGAATTTTGGGGGTCACTTATATACACTATCATATCATCTGCAAATAGGGATAATTTGACTTCTTCCTTTCCCATTTGGATCCCCTTGATCTCTTTTTGATGTCTTATTGCTCTGGCTAGAACTTCAAGAACTATATTGAAGAGATATGGGGACAGAGGGCAGCCTTGTCTGGTTCCCAATTTTAGAGGGATTTCCTTGAGTATCTCTCCATTTAATTTAATGTTGGCTGTTGGTTTGCTGTATATAGCCTTTTTTATGTTTAGATAAGTGCCTTGTATTCCCGATCTCTCCAGAACTTTAAACATAAATGGGTGTTGGATTTTGTCAAGTGCTTTTTCTGCATCTAAAGAGATGATCATGTGGTTTTTCTCTTTCAGTTTGTTTATATGATGGATTACATTGATGGATTTCCATATGTTAAACCATCCCTGCATGCCTAGAATGAATCCTAACTGGTCATGGTGAATGATGTCTTTGATATGCTGTTGTATTCGTTTTGCGAGTATTTTGTTGAGTATTTTTGCATCAATGTTCATAAGAGAAATTGGTCTGAAATTCTCTTTTTTTGTTGGGTCTTTGTGAGGTTTAGGTATCAATGTGACTGTGGCCTCATAGAAGGTAATTTGGTAATATTCCGTCCAATTCTATCTTTTGGAATAGCTTGAATAGTATCGGTATTAGCTCCTCTTTGAAGGACTAGTAGAATTCTGTGCTGAAACCATATGGCCCTGGGCTTTTTTTTGGTTGGGAGACTATCAATGGTTGCTTCTATTTCTATAGGTGAAATAGGGCTATTTAATTTGTTTATCTGGTCTTGGTTCAATTTTGGCAAATGTAATCGGTCGAGAAATTTGTCCATTTCCCTTAAATTTTCGAATTTTGTGGCATAAATGCCTATAAAGTAGGTTCCTACGATTCATTGTATTTCTTTGGTGTCTGTTGTTATGTCTCCCTTTTCATTTCTGATTTTGTTAATTTGGATAGTGTTTCTCTGTCTTTTAGTTATATTGGCTAACGGTTTGTCTATCTTGTTAATTTTCTCAAAGAACCAGCTCCTGGTTGTGTTGATTCTTTGGATTGTTCTTTTTGTTTCTAATTTATTGATTTCAGCCCTGAGTTTGATTATTTCTAGGCGTCTACTCCTTTTGGGTGTTTTTTCTTCTTTTTTTTCTAGCGCTTCCAGATGTGTTGTTAAGTTGTTTATGTGGGATGATTCCATTTTCTTTTTAAAGGCACTTAGTGCTATGAATTTTCCTCTTAGCACTGCTTTCAATGTGTCCCATAAATTTGGGTATGTTGTTCCATCATTTTCATTGAATTTCAGGAAGTCTTTTATTTCTTTCCTTATTTCTTCCATGACCCGTGTGTCATTAAGTAGAAAGTTGTTTAGTTTCCACATGTTAGTATGCTTTTTGTTATTTCTGTTGTTGTTGAAGTCCAGCCTTAGACCATGGTGATCTGATAAGATACAAGGTATTATTTCAATCTTCTTGTATCTGTTGAAGTTTGCTTCGTGACCATCTATGTGATCAGTTTTAGAGAACGTTCCATGGGGTTTTGAGAAAAAGATATACTCCTTTGCATTTGGGTGGAAAGTTCTGTAGATATCTGTTAGATCCGTCTGATTCATGACATTGGTCAATGAGGTTATTTCCCAGCTTAGTTTTTGAATCAAAGACCTATCCTTGAGTGAAAGTGGGGTTTTGAAGTCTCCCACTATTAATGTGTGGGTATCAATGAGTGGGGCAAGCTTTGTTAATAACTCTTTTACAAATGTGGGAGCCCTTGTATTAGGAGCATAGATGTTCAAAATCGTGATGTCTTCTTGATTGACTTTACCTTTGATGAGTACGAAGTGTCCATTCTCATCTCTTTTGATTAATTTTGGTTGAAAGTCTATTTTATTAGCTATTAGAATGGCTACCCCAGCTTGTTTCTTGTGACCATTTGCTTGGAACATTTTTCCCCAACCTTTTACTCTGAGGCAATGTCTGTCCTTGTGGTTGAGATGTGTTTCTTGAATGCAGAAGAATGTTGGGTCATGTTTATGCATCCACTCCGTTAGTCTGTGTCTTATTATTGGAGAATTGAGACCATTGACATTGAGAGATATTAATGACCAGTGATTGGTAAGTCCCTTCATTTTTGGTATTTGTAACAGTCGAGATTTTGTGAGGATGTGATTTTGCAATGGTATAGTTACCTTTTTCCTATGTAGTTTTGGTTGTAGTTTGACCAGTTGGGGTGGAATTTTCCTTCTACTAACTTCTGTAAAGCCGGATTTGTGCCTAGGTACTGTTTGAATTTGTTTTTGTCATGGAATATCTTGTCTTCTCCATCAAGGGTTATTGATAATTTTGCTGGATATAGTATTCTTGCCTGTTATCTGTGTTCTCTTAGGGTTTGCAGAACCTCTGTCCAGGCCCTTCTGGCTTTCATGGTCTCTGCTGAGAAGTCAGGAGTAATTCTGATAGGTTTGCCTTCATATGTTTTTCGGCCTTTTTCTCTTGCCGCTTTCAGTATTTTTTCCTTGTTCTGTATATTTTGTGTTGTTATTATTATGTGGCGGGAAGATTTTCTTTTCAGGTCTATTCTATTTGGTGTTCTGTAGGCCTCTTGTATGCTCGTATGAGTCTCCTTCTTCAAATTGGGGAAATTTTCTACTATTATTGTATTAAAGATATTTCCTGGGCTGTGGAGTCGGTTGCCTTCTTCAATCCCTATTATTCTCAAGTTTCGTCTTTTCATGTTGTCTTTTAATTCTTGAGTGCTCTGTGTCAGGAACTTTTCAGATTTAGCATTTCCCTGGATGGTTGTTTCCAGTTCTGTGATTGTATCTTCAAATCCCAATATTCATTCTTCCATTTCTTGCAATCTGTTAGATAAGGCCACCTCTGAGATGCTTGCTTTCTTCTCTGATGTCTCTTGATCACGTTTTTCTTCTGTGTGTTCCTGTATCATAGCTTCCATTTTTATCTTCATGTCTTGGACTGTTTTAATGATTTCCTTCATTTGGTTATTTATATTTTTCTGAAATTCTTCAAGTGCCTCTTTATATGACTCTTTTAACTCTTCAGCCCTCTTGTTTGCCTCCTCCTGCATTTGTTTACAGATTTTATTTGTTTCTTCCATTATCATCTTCTTTACTAAGGACTTGAGGTCATTTTCTTGGCTATCCATTGCTTTTAGGTTCTCTAGGTTGTTTTCATTGGGAATGTTGGGATCCGGAGATGCCAAACTGTTTTGGTTTTTGTTAGTGTTCTTTCGCTGTCCTCTTGTCATTTTGATGGCTCTGATATTGGAAGGTATTTTGTAGTGACCTTCACTCATTGAGAGTGGTTAATTGATGACTGATTATAGGTCAAGTGCTCTTGCCTGTGGGGATCAGGGAGTATTTCCGTGGAACTGATAGGTGATCCGGTTTCACTCCTGCTGATTTTTCTCTGCACCGTGGGCTCAAGGCTGAGTCAGCCAAAGTAGATATCTGTTTAGACTTTACTGCTATAATTCAGATCAGCAATTTTGGGACCTAGAATAAAGTCCACACACAAATGTTCTGGTTGTGTAGGTTGATCCCAGCTGCCTGTCCTTCCTGTGGCTTTGTAGTCAAGACCCCAGGTAGATCAGATCTTCTAGGGCTGTAGCTGTCTTTTAGCTCTGTCTCTATACCCTGTAGAGTTGTCCAACCTCTCCCAGAACTATATGCCTGGAGGGACCAAGGTCGCTCTTGGTCAGCAATTAGACACTGCAATCAAGACCCATGTTTCGTCTCCTGATAATGTGAGAGTGCCTGCCTTGCTCAGGCCAGGAGCTCCAGCTAGGCTCTTTTGTTCTGGGAGTGCAGGGCCAGTCCCTTGCGGCTGGGTTGTTAGGAACACAGGGGTTGCAGAGCTCTGGGGGTCGCCTGCAGAACCAGGTCTTCCCGCTGGGCTATGATGCTCCACTAACGCTCTAGGTCAGCAATTAGATACTGCAAACCTGACCCACCCACGTCTCATCTCCCGATAATGTGAGAGTGCCTGCCTTGCTCGGGCCAGGAGCCCCAGCTAGGCTCTCTCGTTCGGGGAGTGCAGGGCCAGTGCCTTGCGGCTGGGTAGGAACACTAGGGTTGCAGAGCTCTGGTGGAAGCCCATGGAACCAGGTCTTCCCGCAGGGCTATGATGCTCAGCTATTGCTCTGGGCAAGACCCACGTCTCCCGATAGGTCTGTGGAAGCAGTCCAAGCTGATTTCTCATTGTCGCTGTTTGCAGGCTCAGTCCACTGTGATGGGTGTTAGGTTGGGCCCTGGATGGCCAGTGAGCTGCAGTCCCACTTTAGCTGTCTCTGTTGGGTCCTGCCACCTGTGTTTCCATTAGGCCTAGGCGGGTGACCTCCCGAGTTTGGGGTGGTATGGAAGGAGGAACCCTAGAGCAGATTCACCCTCTTCACTGAGACTCCTCTGGCTGGGGACTCCGGAATATCCCCTCCCCAAACAGCGAGTCTGTGCTTTATATGCAGGCTACAGTTTGCATGTGGATTCCAATCCAGAGTTTGGGGAGTGCGTTTAGCACCTCCGGGATGTTGCTTGTCCCAGGGGGGTAGGCCCCCTGTTTGGTCTGTGGCCTTTCAGGCCCTATTCACCTACAGTCCTCAAAGTCCAGCAATCTGTTGCTCCACTTATGTCCTTGGTCTCCTTGGAGTAGATCAGATACGTGGCTTATTGTTCGGTGCCATCTTGGAATCTTCCAAGAGAAGTCATTATAATAGTAAAATTAGGAGACACATGGCTATAGCTACAAAATTTGAGCTGTAAAGGCGCTAGTGAAACTATTTAGAAAGAGAAAATGATTATAAATATTGTAAATGATATTAGAATAAAAACTGATAGACCCACCAAAAAGATCAATATAGGGAATCCTCAAAAAACTAAGTAGATTCAGGTGGAGTGGTGCATGTCTGTAATCCCAGGACTTGAGGCTGCACAGGCAGGAAGATCTCTATGACTTTGAGGCTAGTCTAGTCTACAAAATGAGTTTACGACAGCCAAGGCTACACAGAGCAACCCTGTATTGAAAATATAAACAAACAAACTAGTAAAATTAAATAGTATTCTACCATATGACCCAGCTATTCTACTCCTTGGAATATACCCAGAAAATGCTCCAGCACGCAACAAGAACATTTGCTCAACTATGTTAATAACAGCCTTATTCATAATAGCCAGATCATGGAAACAGCCCACGTGTCCCTCAGTTGAAGATTGGATAAAGAAAGTGGTACATTTTCACTCTGTAATACTACTCAGCTATTAAAAACAAGGAATTCCCAAAATTTGTTGACAAATGGATTGAACTAGAAATGATCATAATGAGTGAGTTAACCCTGAAGCAGAAAGAGTCAAATGGTATATACTCACTTATATCTGGACACTAGCCCAAAGGGCATGTCCCATGAAAGTCTTCACTAACCAGGAAAGTGAGACAGAGGGGAGGACATCCTATTCGCTCTCTAGGTGAGAGAAGCATGGGAGAATGGGGAAACAGAAGGATCCAGAGGGTCCTAGAAATATACAAGAAGAATATTATGATGGGCAGATCTGGGCCCAGGGGTCCTACTCAAACTATGGCACCAGCCCAGGACAATATGTGCAGTAAACCCCAAACCCCTACCCAGATCTAGCCAATGGACAGGACATTTTCTACAGTTGAGTTGAGTGTGAGGTCTGACTTTCACATGAACTCTGGTGCCCCATATTTGACCACATCTCCTGGATGGGGAGGCCTGGTGGCACTCAGAGGAAGGATAGCAGGTTACCAATAAGAGACTTGATACCCTATGAGCATATACATGGGGAGGAGGTCCCTTTCAGTCACCGTCATGGGGGAGTGGAGAAAGGGAAAAATGGGAGGGAGGGAGGGAGGGAGGGAGGGAGGGAGGGAGGAATGAGATGATACAAGGGATGGGATAACAATTAACATGTAATATGAATAAATTAATAAATTATATTTAAAAAGAAACCAGAAAAATATAAATGTATTATGGAGTAGGGCGCATGTTAGTATAGCAGAATAAACTTGAAATGAAACAACAAGTACAAAAAAAGGAAACCTGTGTAAGAGAGCTCCAACTGCACGTGGCGGGGTGGGGAGCTCAACCCAGAAGTAGGAGCGACGAGGAGTAAGTAATAGCAAACTTGTCTCTTAAGTCCTGAAAGGATCTTGCTATTTAATATTTATTTACTAAAATCATATGCAACACACATAAGGTGATACATGCAGATAAAATCTACCTTAAATGTATATAATATGCCTAAAAGGATGTTATACTACCACTGGGCATGATAAATCTCCCCCACAATAACCATAAACTATCAAACCCCAAGTGACAGGAGGTCCAAGTGGTTCCTAAAACAATACTGACCACAGCTGCTGTGCATAGTTTCCTCTCAGATATGCCCCATAGCTGACAGCACCACATACATAGGACACAAGACTCCTATGGCTCAAGCTGGGTCTCAGCTGGAAGCCTCCCTCCTGAGGTCTGGCTTATACAGTCCCATAAAATCTTATGCAACCTGCCAAAGGAAGGAAACAGTTGATAACCATACTCAGCTGAGACATGCTTGAACCATAAAAATGACAAGTGTGAGAAGATCTATGTAATGGTGTGAGAGTGGCACTCAAGTGGCTGTAGTAAACTACAGCACTCTCATTGGACTGAGGGCACACTCAAGAGGAGGGCAGCCACGCCTGGTACTAGAAATCTAGCCAACCTCCTGGGTGAGTAAAGCCATGGATCTTAGAAAAAGATCCACTGTCACCACTTTGCCAGACATTCACAATTTCTAACTACATTATAAATCTTATCTTTACATCACAGATGAATGTAGCTACTACTGTTTATTAAAGAAGGTACTTTTTTTTTTTTTTTTTTTTTTTTTTTTTTTACAGAAAATAGAGACTATCACAGAAAGCCATATCTGGAAACAGGCATGACTACATAAACAGGATCTGAGCCTTGGCAATAGCAATAGCCATTCTGGTGTAGAAGGGGAAAGACTCATGAGATCATATCTCTGTGAGGACACTGCAGGTCAATGACGACAGATGAGAGTTAGCTTTTTCAAGGGATAAGCCCCTTAGAAGTTAGTTCAGTACAATGTGGTCAGTGCTTGAAACTATAAACACACAAACAGCAAAAAAAAAAAAGTGCTGAACATCTCTGTTTATATATTTGTTCATACATAGACATATGTTATATAGATATGTAATATCAAAGAATATTATATAAAGTATATGCATATAATATATATTTCTGTATCAGTGAATATATCTGAATATAACATATCATATATACATTATCAGAGAAGATGTTAGAGGGAGGGAGGGCACTACTTGTGAGGTACTGAAAGAGAGAGGAGTGGAGGAAAGGGAAGGGAAGGAAAAAGTGATATAAATGTCTTTCTATTTCAAAATTATAAAAATCAAAATAAAAAGCTTAATTTCAACATTCATGAGGACCCATTTGATTTCTAGCAAAGGCCCTCTAATGGTCCAACAGGAAACATTATGTCGTAAGTTAGGGAACTGGAAAAAGAACATGAAACCCAAGAAAGAGCTGGCCACTCTGGAAGAACACCACTTGAAACAGAAAGTTTACCTAGGAACATCCATTACTTGCTGTAAAAGGAATAAATGGCTCATTTTATAAATCAACAATTCTTCAACCAAAACAGATCAGCAAAATATACACCTGAAAATTTGGTACTGATGCTATGGGAACATCATGTAAAATTTAATTTCAGATGAATGATGTGTTCAGAGGGAACCTCTTATAGTGACATGTATCCTCACAACCAGTGTACTTTTCCTCACGCCTAAACAAAAATTAAGCCTTAAGGATATCTGTGCATAATCTTTGTTGTATCAGGACACATAGGTTTTCTTGCCTAAAAATTTTTACATGATATAAAAGAATGCCTTTGCTAATACTAGCAATAGATTCTGATTATGAGATCATTGCATGTTTTTTGTAGTAAATTAAATTAAACATAAATGTATGACTTTTAGATGTATAATTTTATAGTTAAGTTAAAAGTTAAAAACTAATTTTAAAGGTAGAATGAATAAAGCTATAGTTAATGATGCCAGAAGGAAGATTTAACTGGTGTTTGGTGGTTTTTATGACAAATATATGTCACTGAGTTTATTAGTTTACTAAACTTCCCCCGTTAAAAATATGACTAGAGATGTTTAATATTACTTTCAGAGATGAAATTTACAAGGAGCTACTTTTTCATTGTAAGGAAAATAGTCATTGTTTTGAATCTTTTAATTTTTACCATTGCCTATTAGTTTTTACTCAACATTCCTTATTTATTACTAAACACAACTCATTTCATTATAAAATTAGTTTCTTTGATAAATGGAATATTGTTAAAATCTAAACATTATGACTAGATATAAAGTATCTAAATGTATAATACTAAACAAAATTCAAAATCAGTAAGAACACCACAAATAGCATATAATTAAAGTATCAATTTACCATGGATTATTGCTATTTGAATGACAATGTATTCTCATCTTTTCATATGTAGTATTTAATATTCTTATAAAATGGGCCACTAGTTTTTGGAAAAGATATGAAGAATTAGTACTAATTCTTCAAATTTTATATAGAATTGGTCAAGCTTTACTATTACTTAGGGTATACGCTATGGAAGACACTATACCACAAATGAATGAGTGGTTCAAACCTAGAATATATATTCTTATGATAAAATTACACTAGTATTTTACATGAGCATGATTTACATCAATATACAAAATTCAATACCATTGAATTAAAAGGTAACTTTATTTGTGAGTAATAATTAGGACCTTGAGATGAAGAATAGATTTTATAATCTACCTTTTGTTCTATCCTCCCTCCATATTTCTATGTCCCCCTTTCTTTCTTTTTAGCTCTTATCTCCTTACCTATACAAGAAAGATGAAGTAAAAGAGATACATCCCTGAGTCAAACCTAGTTTCCTCTCTGTAAAAGATCAATAATACTTATAACTCTCAATTAAAATAAGCATCTGTAGACTAAGAGAGTAAACAGAAACCTATCTAACCACCTTAGAGGAAGTGGGACATCGTTCTCTTAAGGTTTCTTAAGGCAGATTTGGGACAAATAATTCCTTTGAAAGACCTCCCCACAAAATAGGGGAAATCATTAAATAAGCCAGGGATGGCAGTTGTGGTCCAGGGTTCAAAAGTTGTGAAATTCCAGGCTTAATAGGAGTCCTGTATAAGACAGTCTGAACTGCTGGACCAAAGCAATCAGAAGCTGTCTTGGAAGCTGTCCTGTTCTGATGGGTGACAGCAACTGAGGCCGCTGGGGCTGGAACTGGGAGGGTACAGGATGTCAGCATCCAGCTTGCTGAGAGGAATGAATCCTGTCAGGTCTGATCCAGGGTCATTGTCCAGTTCTTTTGTTCTGAAAATATATGTATTCTATGTCTAATAGGTATGAGTCTATAGATACATGAGGTAAAATTGTTAAATGGGGTCTTCAAAAACCTCAGAGACCTACAGAATACGGCATTTAAAGATTTTTTTATTATTCTTAAGATTCTTTGACAACAAAATATTTTAACTCCTGGCAACACCCAGCCTACCTCAAAGAAGATGAGCATCAAATAACCTCCTTATGGAGTTGACTTTAAATGTGGCAAACCACCCACTGGGAAAAGTGTCCTCGTTTCTGCCACAAACAGAATTCTGCCTAAAAATGGGCAAGTTTAGATGCAGGCACAGGATGGCCAAACTCTGCTAAGACAGGGTAAGCAAATCCTCAATAGTTACTGCCTCGCAATTATAGCTGTCAGATATATTGGGCCAGAAGGCTGAAGATGATGCTCCAACATTATAGAGAGTATTGGGTGACTGTGCAGGCAGTAAACTGTATCAGTCATTTTGTCATTTTGGAAGCTGCAAACCTGCACTCCGGGTTCACTCAGGGATTTAAGTTTTATCCCTGTTCAAGTCTCTAATGAGTTTAAAGACCAGATAGTTTAGTCTTTCAATTAACCTTAATAGGTGAAGGTGTTTTTAGGTCAAGATAAATGATTTAATTTAATAGAGATGAGATGTGATAGATATTAATCTCCTTTCAGAAATTTAGACCTGACAAGATAGGAAAGATGTTTACTTCAAGTTTGCCAAATAAAAATGGCCAAATCATTATGAATGTAACATTTATATAGTTCCTGATTGTCTCATAGTTCTTCTTGTTGTATGTAGTTTATTTTACCCATGTGTAATTATATAAATGTATATGTTAAAAAGAAACATAATAAAAATATTTTTTAAAAAAGAATGTGACTTAAGGGCATTAGCCTTGAAAATAGGGGGCGGAATGCATTCAAAAACAAAGAAATACAGGATAGTAGAACACCTGAGGAGGCAGAATGTGGGTTCTCATCTGGAGCCTTCGATGACCTGCAGCCACATTAACACATATGTTTAAGCTCTGTGAGGCAGAATTTTGGAACATTGGCTTCTGGGAATGTGAGAGGCTGAATATATGTTGTTCAAAGCTGTACAGTTTGAGCTATATTGCTTAGTTCTTCTAACTGTATATAACTGTTCTCATTATGTAACATAGTATGTAAGTTGCAAAATGTCAAAAGCTAATTGTTACATATGTTTCCTCACATGTGATCCCAATCCACTCCGGTAGTTTATCATAGTAACCATAGGAATCTAATTTATAAGCCTATTGTGATGGTCTGTTTAAGTGAAGCCATTTCTCTTGTTTTTGACCCAAAGAGACTTACTCATTTTATATAGTTAAAATAATTAACTAAATCACAACAAAATATTACATCCAGTTCAATCATTTTTATCTGCGTATAGTCAGTTTTGGTATTTCTATTTTCCTTTCTTTTACTCCTGACTTCATCTTTCCAATGGAAAGCTCTGTTCTTTATTTTCTTAGTCTAATTGCCTTTTATTTATGATCATTCATTGTATTTCTCTACAATCACTACCTTTGTTTTTTTCTGTAACATTTCCTTTAGACACAATTTTCAATTCTTTTCACAATTTTTGAAGAAATAATTTCCTTCCCAGATAGCATTCTAGATCAAATTCTTTTAGTATTTTGTCTCTATTTTAAATTCACAGCACAACACCTGTCATTTTATTTTATAACCCAGGTTTGAACTTTGTCTAACTCACCTAGCAATAAGTTTATTTTGTATATATTCACTAGAAACAATAAAAATAAATACACTTACATAATAATGATTTAAGATTAGCATCTATTTTTTTTTTAATCCTGGCCCACTCTTTTTAACCGCCTTTTAAAAATGAACAACTGAGATGTAATATGAATAAATTAATAAAAATATAAAATAAAATAAATAAAAAATAAAAGCAAAAAAAAAATTAAGGTACTCAAGACAGTACCAGGTCCTCATCTCTCATTCTTCTTTTGTGGGTCTTACTGCTTTCTGAATTTCAGTGATACATTGTTTACACACCCATGATCCTTCACAGCATCCTTCTCTAGAAAAAAAATACAGAATTCTTATGATTCAGAGACAATATCCATTTGCCAAGAGGAATTTTCATTGGGATATCTGTCATTCAGCTTCACATCTTAGAGAATAAGCTAATTAATTGAGAAATTGTGCCCAATATAAACCAAGTTAATTCAATTTACTCTTTCATCATGAATATTCTGCTTATATATTTCAAATAATTTGCTAACTCTCTTAGGTTAAGAAATAAAGAGGGGCTGGAGAGATGGCTCAGAGCACTGACTGCCCTTCCAGAGGTCCTGAGCTCAATTCCTAGCAACCACATGGTGACTCACAACCATCTATAATGTGTGATTTGATGTCCTCTTCTGGCCTGCAGGTGTACATGTAGGCAGAGCACTGTATACATAATAAATAAAGATCTTTTTTTTAAAAAAAAAGTTATTAGTGTAGGAGAGCTTTTGAAATGCATTACCCTCTGTATAAATTGCTGAAATCAATTCACTTTTTAAAGATTAGAACTCCAAGGTCACAGAGTGCAGAAGGTTCCTTCCTTCTTCCTTCTGGGACTCAAAAGAAAGACCTGTTCTTTTCCAGACTTACAGAAAACTCTCTTCACCCTGTGTCCTAATGTCATCTCCCTGATGTCTTGTGGTAGAATCTCTTTACATGGGAACAACTGATTTTTGAATTATGGCTTATATTAATGAATAATTTCAGTGTAATTACATCTTTAATTGTTTTATTTCTAAATATTGTCAAATTGAAGTTGGATGGTTTTTGAAATGTAAGTTTGTTGGTGGAGGTAAGAGATAAAATTCATATTAAAACACAGGCTCATAAACAGCTTTTCCGTGAAATTTTAAAATCTGTAAGTAACTGTTTAGTTCAGTGTATTATCTCTGTTAGCCAGTCACAATATTATGAAGATCTTGACATTATTTGAAAATAAGGTAGTACAAACTAATTGCAATTATTCTGTAGATGGACTCTCTTATATGATTAAAGGATTACCTCAAGGTATATTGTTACAAATATCTAAGTAAAACATTAAAGAGCGGCATTCATGAATAAGTGTTTCTTCAAAGAGAACCCCCAAACTTTAGCCTTCACAATTTCTATGTAATGCAGTATGAAAACTTAACTGAATTTTACTTTTCAGTCTCTAGAATAGTTGTAATACTTTCTATCTAAAGAATTCAATGACAGGTTAAATAGTTACTTAAAGAAAATACTATCATTTAGTGCTAATAAATGAAGGTTCTTGGGCCTCCATGTTCAAACACTAGTTTCTTTAACATGACAGAATGTGATCAAAGCTTACATATTAAATCTCTTGTGATTTACTTTCATCATCTTTTAAATGGGTACAATCACAAGATTGTTGTAAGAATTCAAAGATTTAAGAGTTTGCTCTCATATTTCACACAAAATAATATTGTAACCATAGGTGTTTTATTTCCCTTTATGTGCTAACCAGCAACGTGCAATCACAAACCAACAGTAATAAAGAAAGCAACACATAAAGGACAGAGGAGGGACATAAGAAAACATGTTTATAATACACACAGGCCTTGAATAACATGACAGATAGTCTGGAACTCTAAGTAAATGATAACTCCCAAAGGCTCACGCCTAACAACCTACTTCAATATCAGTTGGGTGTCTCTAGCTCTCAGCCTCCAAATATGGTACCACCTGCTAAGGACCAAATGTCTATGCACATTAGCCTATTGGGAACATTTCATATTAAAACCATTACATGAACAAGTATTATCTCAGAAGGGATATTTATAACAGTTCTGAGATGGTAAACTTTATTTGTTCATTCAGCTACAATGCCCAGTTATTTAATAAAACATCAGACTGGTCTAAAGAAAGAATTTTTCACATGATTAATAACTAAAATCAATTGAATTTCCATAAAGTAGATTATCCTTAATACTGGACATGAACACCATATAATCAGTACAAGACTGTGAAAGCTGAAAACTGCAGTTTCACAGCCAGAGAAAAGTTCACTCTGAAGACTCCAGTATCAAAGGCCTTGTCATCCTTTGGCTTACTGTGAAGATGTCAGGCTTAATATTTGCTCAAAACTGTATGAAGCAATTTCTTAAATATAAAATACACACATATATAGATATATTCCTTGAGTATGCAATGAATGTGTGTGTGTGTATGTGATATGTGTGTGCTACATTAAAGCAGTAAATTTCAATGCCAAAGCACAATTCATACAATTCTCACAAAATATATTGTATAAAATTAATACACAAAAAAAGAAAAGAATATCTCCAATGCATTCTGCGACATATAATTTCAGAAGCATGAAGAGAGTGGAGTTAATTTATGAACCAGGGCAATGTTTGTATTTTAATTGAAATAACATAGCAGACATCCTCCTCCTTCACTTGATCTGTGTGACTTTTATAGTGATGAATTAAGTTTTAAATGCTCATTGAATTGAGGCCTAACAATTTTCTCATTCTCCATCTTTATCTCTGTTGAGCATATCGGGATCCCATTAATCACATTGTTGTAATAGTTTGAATTTCCCTGATGAGTAATAAATCTGTAGCACATAGAAAACCACCTTTGTTGTCTGCAGAGCTGGAGACTTACGAGCAAATTGTGTTGAAAACTGGATATCAGACTCACAGCAAACCTGGGTAAATAATTCACAATACAGAATAATGAGTGGACTCCAGGAAGTTACTTGTTGACATGTGTTTACATTTCAAGGGAAAGTGAGGTCAAAGTTCTTAGAGATAAGTTTACATTGGAATCTCAAGAGACTCAGAGTTTATCTGGCACTTGCAGAGATTCATTTGCATTCCAAAAGATTAGTGTGAAAAACCTGGATTCTCTTCAGTCTGTCTCTATCTACAGTGAAAGTTTTGTCTCTCAAAATGAAGAAGTGACACCTGCCATTTTTTCCCCCTGCTCATAAGCAGATAAAAATCTAGTTTTTCTATTTCTCATCTGTGAAAGAGACACTCAGGAAATGTTTTCACATGAATTTCATTGCATCACATTGTGGTGGAGCACATTTCTAACATTGTCTATATTATACAAATCATAACTAGTTTCTAACTTTCAAAATAAGCCATATATGTATTTTCAATGACTGTTAACAAAAATATAAAAACATAAGAAATCGTGGTATCTCCTAATATATGTATTATCCATTAGAATCCTAATTGTGTGTGTATGTGTGTGTGTGTGTGTGTGTGTATGTGCACATGACTGCTAATGTATTTTAATGGGGTGTAATTAATTTCCAAGCCTTGGCTTGAGTTGTGGGTAAACATAGAACAATGGGAAAGAAGATTATAGGAAAAAATAATAAAGAAGATAAAAAGATAAGTAAAATAAAAAACCAAGTGAAAGCATGTACTGGTGAGGATGTGGAGAAAGGGGACACACCTCCATTGCTGGTGGGAGTGCAAACTTGTACAACGACTTTTGAAATTAGTCAGGAACTTTCTCAGGAAATTGGAAATATTCTACCTCAAGTCCCAGCCATACCACTCCTGGGCATATACCCAAAAGAAGCTCCACCATACAACAAGGACATTTGCTCAACTATGTTCATAGCAGCTTTATTTGTAATAGGCAGAACCTGGAAATAACCTAGATGTCCCTAAACAGAAGAATGGATAGAGGAACTCTGGTACATTTACACAATGGAATATTACTCAGCATTTAAAAACAAGGAAAATCTTGAAATTTTAAAGCAAATGTGTGGAACTAAAGAAAATTATTTTGATTGGGGTAATCCAGACCCAGAAAGACATGTATATATATATATATATTCATTCATAAGCAGATATTAGCCACTTAATTCAGGATAACCACATTACATCACAGAGACAGAGACTGGTGTGCAAACCAAGGAGCATGTATGATATGGACCTAGATCCTTTGCTCTGATGTAGTAAATAGGCAGCATGGTCACCTTGTGGGTCCCACAATATGTCAAATAAGGACTACTTTTGACATGGCCTCTGGTCTAACAACATTGAACTCTTCTCCCATGGTGGGGTGGCCCTGCTAGGCAGGAGAGGAAAAGTACACAGGTCATGCAGATGAGACTTGATAGGCAGAGATCAGATGTTAGAGAAGAAAGGCTCCTCTTCCTGAGGATTAGGGGAAGGAAAGAGAGGAGATGAAGGAGGGGGCTACAGTCAGGATGTAAATTCAAACTGTAGAACAAGCAGGGATTGCCAATCCCACCACATAGGAATAGCTCTGAGACTGGCTGAGATATGAACATCTATGCATAGACAAGGCTGCGTGTTGGTCACAGAAATCCTGTGACTTATTATTAGATGTCATTCTTCATATGCCAAGAATTAAGATTTCCAGATAGATTTCTTCTGTTCATAAAAAGAGCAGAGAACAAGCCTTAATTGTTCTGTGCATCATGCACACCACATATATTTATAATTTTAGGACAATATAATGCTTGTGAGAAATTATGTTTTCAAAAAAAAAAAAGAATTAGACACTGAAGCTGTATCTGACATGGCAGGATTCATTCCTCTCAGCATGCTGGCTGCTGACAACATGCATCCTTCATGCTCCAGCACAGAGTGCATTGGGTGGTGTTCTTCATCAGAACAGTACAGTTCCCAGGACAGCTTCAAAGAAAGCTTCTGATCCCAATTGGTTCAGCATTTCAGGCTGTCCCACACAGGACTCCAATTAAGCCTGGAATTTCTCAGCATTTAGAAGTTGGACCACAAATACTATTCCTGGCTTGTTTAACCATTTTCCCCAATTTTATTTGGGCCCCTACAAAGGTATTATTTGCCCCAAATCAGCATGAAGAAACCTTAACAGAATGACACCCCATTTTCTCTAAGGGCGGTTGGGTAGGATTTTGATTGTTCTCTTGGGCTACAGATGCTTATCTTTATTGATAGTTGATTATCAATTATAATTTGTCTTATTCAGAGAGAAAACAAGGTTGCACTCAAGTATGTACTCTTTTCCTTTATCTTCCTTTTATAAATATGAAGATAGGGCTTCAAAAGGAAGAAGGTAGGATACAGAAATATAGGATAGGATAAATAGTAGATTACTGAAGCTACTTCTCAAACAAATGAATTATTTGTTACTAACAAATAAGGTTATTTTTAATTAATTGGTATAGAATTCTGTATATTGATACAAAATAAGTTTAATTTTGATACATTGGTATAGAATTAAAATTTAATATTATTCTCCACACACATTATATATATTTTTTATTTTAATATGAAATATTGAACCTATAAAATACAATTATAATACAAAGTTTAGTTCCAATACCTTACATGTGCTATTGCAGGCTATTTAGGATACTTAACTAATACAAGCTAATTGTTAGTTGATGAAATCATGGTCATGTCAATTACTAGTCTATTTTTATCACAAGAATATACATCCTAAGTTTAACACATAGATATGATCCTATAGATAGATAAGGTAAAATAGTTAGATAGGGTCTTTCAAAGCCTCAGAGACCTACAGAATATAGCATTTAAAGATGCTTTTAATATTTGAAAGATTATTTGATAACAAGACAGATTAACTCTTGGCAACACCCAGACTACCTTAAGAAGATGATGAGCATCAAAGAACCTCCTTATGGAGATGGTTTCAAATGTGGCAAACCAGCCACTGGGCAAAATATTCTCATTTCTGCCATAGACAGAATTCTGCCTAAACATGGGCAAGCTTGGATGTAGGCAGAATCCACAGCCAAATTTGGCCAGGACAGGGTAAGGAAGTCCTCAATAGTTTCTGCCTCACAAATATGTCTGTCCAATATTTGGGCCAGAAGACTGAAGATGATGTTGCAATATTATAGAGAGCTTTGGGTGACTGTTCAGACAGCAAACTGTCTCTGTAATTTTTTCATTTGGGAAGTTGCTAACCTTCACTTCTAGTTCACTCAGGTAATTAAGTTTTAGTCCTTCTCAAGTCCCTGATGGGGAGAAAAACAAGGTAGTTGAGATTTACAATTAAGCTTAATTGGTTAAGGGTTAAGATGCTTTTAGGTCAGGATAGATAGTTTAAGTTGATAGAGATGAGATATGATAGATATTTATCTTCATTCAGAATTTTAGACTTACCAAGATAGGAAAGATGTGTTATGCAAGGTTGCCAAATACAATTAGCCAAAACACCCTGAATATTACATTTGTATAATTCCTGATTGTTTCATGGTTCTTCATACTATATGTAGTCTTTCTATGTGTAATAACATAAATGTGTATGCCCAAAAATAAAATAAAATCTTTATAAATAAAAAATGCATAAGGGATAGCGAAATAAAAGAAAATTCAAGTGAATAAATTGAAAAAGTCTATGATTATTTTTTAATATGCCAGTACCAAAGACAATGATTTTCTTGTTTACAAACATAAGAACATGATTTAAAATTTTAAGGATATTATTTCAAAATACTGTTTTTGTTATTAAATGAGAACTGATTTTCCAGACAAGTACAGATTAGTAGATTTTTTTCTGATTTTATGAGAATTCTAAATGGCAGTGAATAGGGCTATATCTAATGCTAAACTATGAAATTTTTCTTATATTTTCAGTCTTGAAGTTAAAAACTTATTGGGATGGATTAAATAAATCATGATCTCTTAAATCTCTCACTTATAGTAGAAATCTTGAAAAGACTTTAAAATATAACTGATTTTGTTGTGCAAAATTCACTGTACTGTTACAACTCAGCATTTCTGAAGGCGAACATGTCCTGCTGCTATGTAGGACAGAGGCTGCAAATAGACTGAAGTGATGGTAATTCCCCACAGAGGAAGCATTTCAATAGTAAACTTTAACAGCATGATTGAGAAAGAGTGAACCAGTCCATTAAATTTGTTTTATTACTGTAAAATCTTTTGCTCCAAACAAAATTAGCTGGGACCATTCCCCACAGAGCTGCCTTTTATTTAAGTAATTCCTTTCTTCTTACTGAGCAGAATCATGAACTTCTCTTTGAATACATGGACTTACATAGAGTCAGAATCACCTGGGTCACTGACATCGTTCAAGTAATGTATCTGATTATCCTCATCCTGCTGTGAAATGCACATTATTTTCTTTTGAACCATGTTAGACAACAAATGACATAACTTAATTTTGGAATTTTGAAACTTTCAAATTATACTAATACACCTACCCCATATTTGACCACGTCCCCTGGATGGGGAGACCTGGTGTCACTCAGGAATGATAGCAGACTACCAAGAAGAGACTTGATACCCTATGAGCATATACAGGGGGAGGAGGTCCCCCTCAGTCACAGTTAGAGGGGAGGGGAGTAAGGAGAAAATGGGAGGGAGGGAGGAATGGGAGGATACAAGGGATGGGATAACCATTGAGATGTAATATGAATAAATTAATAAAATATATTTTAAAATTTTGTTTATTCACTTTCCAACCTGGTTGTAGCCACTCCCTCCTCTCCTCCCAGGCAACCTCCCTCCCGCTCCCTCTTTCCTCTTCCCCCATTCCTCAGAAAAGGGGAGCCCCCTTCCCATACATCCTAGCTCACCATGTAGCATCAGGACTGAGTGTATCCTCTACCCCTGTGGCCTGGCAAAACAGTCCTGGAAGGATCAAAAAGCTGCCAATTTAGTCTATTTCAAAGACAGTCCCTGCTGCCATTATTAGAATATCCACATGAAGTCCAGTCCATGTATGAATCTTGATTGGTGTTTCAAACTCAGTAAGCCTCTCTGGGAACTGTCTAGTTTGCTCTGATGGTATTCTTTTAGAGCTCCTGTTACTTATAGGTTTTTTTCTCCTTCTTCCCACTTTACACAGGACTCCATCTGTATTACTCTTTTGAGTCTCAGCATCTGTTTCAAAGCACTGCTCAGTGGAGCCTCTCAGAGGATAATTCTGCTAGGCTCCTGTCTGTATGCATAGCAGAGTTTTCTCAATAATATCTGGGGTTGGTTCTCTCCCATGGAGTGTCTTGGATTGGGTCCTGCATTAGTTGGAAATACCCTCTATCTCTGCTCTATCTTTATCCCTGCACATCTTGTAGGCAGAGTAAACCTTGGGTCAAAGTTGTTGTAGTGGGTTGGTGTTTTCTCCCTCTACTAGGAGTCTTATCTACTTGGGGCAAGTTCTCTTCAGCATCTATTGCCCTTGCTAGTAAGAGTCTCTTCTAGAATCCCCTTCCTATCTGCCTACCCTGACTTAGGTCTCCAGCTTGTCACAGAGATGACCCTGCCCACGGTTTCTCTTTTTTCTACAGGCCATCTGCATTTACACCCCACTTCTTTCAAGGTCTGATCACCCTCATATCTCTCCACACTTCCTCTCTTACCTTGTTCCCGCTCTTCAACCACTACCTCTGTATATTATACTCTCCTTCTGAATGAGAATTGAGTGTCCTTCCTTCAATCCTCCTTGTTACTTATCTTCTTTGGGTCTGTGCATTGTAGAATGTATGGCTAAAATCCACTAAGTGAATAAGTACATACCATGAGCATCTCTCTGGGACAAGGTTATCTTTACTCAGGATGATCATTTCTAGTTCTATACATTTGCCTGCAATTTCATTATTGTTTCTGTCTTGTTTTGTTTTGTTTTTAATAGTTGGGTAGTATTTCATCTCAAGTCTAAGAATAATCCACTTTTTAAAACTGGGATATGTATTATTTTTAATTAATTTGAACTTACAAGTAACTATAACTTCATATAAAGAATCTGAATTATACCACAAAAAAGATTTGTCTTAATCTTTCTCCTTTTCAAATTTCATAAATTGTTTTCTTAATTCTATATTGTTGAGTTTTTTTTTTTCTGTTTTAATTCATTGGTCCATCTTTGGCTGGAAAAATGGATTCGATGTGAACAGCACTCCATTCTTGTCCAGAGAACCAGAGTTTGGTTCAGGCAGCTCACTACTGCCTACTTTAGGAGAGCCAATGCCCTCTCCTGGCCTCCTAGTGCACCTAATGCATACCATACACCTACATAAAAATAAAAATAAATCCTAAAAAAAATCATGGTGCTAATTCTCAAAAAAAAAATGCTATTTCATTTTTTAGTGGTGGCATTGTCTAATTTTAATTTATATGTACCGTGTTGTAGAATATTGTTTTTTGATGACATTTATCTTATATAGTTACAGAGCTTATTCAACATTTTCTTTTAATAAACCAGGTTTGTCATTGGTCTTTATAAGGTAGAAAAAGGTTTTCCTCATTATAAAAATAAGAAAATGAGACCCAACATAGTAATAACTCTTTAGACATGAAATATCTTCCAAAGTTCAAGTGTATGGATATTTGATTTCCTGCAGTTGGCACTGTTAGGGTAGAACATTGAAATTTAAGTAAGTGGAGCCTTACTAGAGAAAATTACATAAGTGCTTCATGACCCTTAGCCAGGCCAATTTCTGGTTTCTGTTCCTTCACCTTGCCAACTGGTAACTCAATATAGCAAAAAGGCCTGTGTTCTAACTCCAATAGGAGCTAGTCTTGAAGTCATGCCTTCTGTCATGATGAATTTTATCTCTCAAACCATGAACCAAAAAATAAATTTCCTCTCTCTTAAGATGTGTCTTGTAGGGTATTTGTTCATGTAGACAAGTAAAATAACCAATACAGAAAATTGGAACCAGAAGTAGGGTCATTGCTATTACAAATTTAACTGTAAGCTTTGGAGACAGCCTACCTTGGATATGAACCCACCACAGTTTAAATTCATTAAAAATTACTTGAAGAGTGGTTGACAAAATCTTTAAAAACTTTTTTACATAAATTACAGTAGAAAACCTGGTAATAAACTGCTCAGAATGCTGTTTTTATACATTTCTCCTCTAACTCTGAGTGATAGATAGAAAACACAACCATGTTTATTAGTGACTTAGGATGCTGAGCTGGTTTACAGAACATTGAGCCTATTGTGACAACTCATGCCTACAGTGTGTTCTGAGACTATAGGGAAACTTGGAATTCCAGGCTAAGGAAACTTCAGAATGCTATAGTAACAGTTATATTCTTATGTCTTAAAATTGTGAGTGGAACTGAATTTAAGTGTAATAAGCTAATTGTTTGGCAAAGAATGTCTCAAGGCAAAAAATTCCATCCCAGCTGTGTCATGGGTACAGGCCAATGCATTCACTCATGTTGGCCTTGAGAATCATAGGGGAGGGGATTAAGGGGAAAATGGGAGGGAGGGGACATGGGAGGATACAAGGGATGGGATAACCATTGAGATATAACAAGCATAAATTATTTAAAAAAATTTAAAAAAAGAAAAAAAAAGAAAATAGACTACAAAGATGTGAACAATGTATATTTTTGAATCAAAATGAGCATGAATGCACTTAGAGCTGTGGGTCGGACAGACAAGGTAGATTAGGAGAAAGGAGCTGTAAATTATTCAAAAGATTAGCATCACAATTAACAGGAAACTGAACTTTGCTCTAGGACAATCTGTAGATTCTTGTGGGGCAAGACCCTGTCTTTGTAGGACTCCTGGCTGTGAAACTAAAACCCATTTTGAAAACAATTATTTGGAAAGAAAAGACATCCACAGTGTGACTTGCTGCATAGTTTCTGCCAAAGAAGATATTTTCCCTAGTTCAGGCATGCAGACACTTGCCCACTGCAGCCATGGTTCATCAGAGTGTCACTGTGTCAGGCATGCACAATGCAAGCCTGACAAAGTCACAATGTTTGAAGAAATGTTCAAGAAAGTCACTGAGGACAGACAATGTGACAAAATAAGACAAATGGATGTTAAAATGCCAAAAGTGAAACAGGGACTAAATAATGTTTCATCCAAGAACTGAATACTGGAACCAAATACTCTCAGTTTTCTGAGTGTAATATCTTTGATGTCCTTAGGCATACAACAGTGTTACTTTTCCCATGGATCTGGTGCCTGTGGCAAGGCAGGTGTACTTTTGTATTACAGTCCATGGGATGGACATCTGACTGAAGAATATTCAATTTCAGTTGTTTCATATAAATAACAACAAAGGAAAGGATTTCACAGTCTTTTCTAATTGGTTCCATTCAGCAGTTCCCAACTCCATTTACAGAATGCTTTACTGTCATTCCCCTAGGCAGATGTCTAAGGTGAAGACCTAAACTTGAAGGTCATTGATACTCCTTATTAAAAAAATAAAAATAAAATGTGTATGAAATCTTTTCCTGATAGAAGTTCTTAACAATTCCATGTAGTAATAATGTATGAGAAATTTATTTAACTGTCATTCTCTTTTCTTTTCTTTCTTTTTTTGTAAGTTATTAACACTGAATAACAGTCATGAAAGAAAGACACAGAACATTGGCTTAAAACATCACATTACAAACAATCTTTTACGCATCTAACTCATTATTCAGAGTAACTTATTTTACATTATATAAGAGCCTAAAAATGACTTTACTGCTGGAACATAGTGAGGGGACATGGCTAAAAAAGCCTAGATAAGAAACAAAAAAGGGGAAGACAAAGGACCATAATAATAAAACCAGGAAAGTAATATTGTAACAAATTAAGCATAGCTAATTTTAAATAATTTTTATTCATTTACTTAAGATATGTGTTGGGGGTGCCAAGCATGGCCTTTTTATACATGTAGAGTGCAGAGGACAGACAATTGTGTTTGTTATCTCTTTTCATCATGTGTGTTCCAAGAACTGAACTCAGATTCTCATGTTGTAAAGCTAGCACTCTTACCGACTGATCTATTCCACCAGTCCTAGGACAAAAGGAGGTTCTAATGATAGAGAAGGTAATTTACACAGAAAATTGACAATTGACAAAATGTTTGCCCTAGACACAGGAAGGAAAATTTACAGAATGGCACTGAGTGAAAATATAAATGAGGAGAAAAACGGAAATGCTTGAAGTAAGAGGTCATTTGTTAAGTTCTAATACTACAAGAATCTTAGATTTTAAAGCAGAAAGTGGAAAAAAATTGGAGAGACAAGGAGCTCAAAATACAGCTCACTGCTGGGGTGCTTGCCTGTCCTGTACAAGGCTGTAGGTTAGAGCCTAAGCATGCTTTTAAAAACTGATGAAACAAACAGAATTTAAACAAAATTATGAAATATAAGAAATAAAAATCAATGATTAATGCAAGGTTATAGGAAATGTATGTGTACATGTGTGTATTAATACACACATGCCTTCTATTTTTTAAATAAGTATCTTTAATCTAAATAAGCTTAAAGGTATTAAAACAAAAGAAACTCAATATTTTCAAATATTTAATTTTTATTTAAAAATTTTTATGAATTTAATGCTGTATGATTTATGTGCACTATATGTGTTTCTGGTGCCACTGGAGGCATCAGATCCCTTGGAACTGGTGTTACAGACACTTGTGAGAAACCATGTGAGAGATGGTAGCCTTGGTCCTTTGAGAAAGGAGCCAGTCCTCTGAAACATTAAGCTCCAGCATTTCAGTAACATTTTATTTTATTATTTTATTTTTTAATTTTACATATACATTTATAATATTACACATATATAAAATAAATTACATATAGCAAGAAGGACCATGAAATAATTAGGAATTATATAAATGTTATATTTATAGAATTTTGACTATTTGTATTTGGCCACCTTGGAGAAAATATCTGTCCTATCTTGGTGAGTCTACAATTCTGAATAAAAATCAATATTATCATATCTCATCTCTATCAACCTAAAATCTTTATATAGACCAAAAACATCTTAACCCCCTAAACAACTACACTTATTGGTAAAAAACTATCTGGTCTTCAACCCCATCAGAGACTTGAGAATGAATAAATTGATTACCTGAGTATACTGGGAGTGCAGATTTGTAGCTTTCAAAATAAGAAGATGACAGAGACAGTTTTCTACTTGAACAGTCACCCAAAACTCTCTATAACATTGGAGCACCATCATTATCCTTCTGGCCAATATATTTGACAGATATATTTGTGAGGCAGAAACTATTGAGGACTTGCTTACCCTGTCTTGGCAGAGTTTGGCTGTCGACTCTGCATTCAAGCTTGCCTACTTTTAGACAGAATTCTGTCTGTAGCAGAAATGAGGACTTTTTGCCCAAAAGCTTGTTTGTCACATTTGGAGCTATCTCCATAAGTAGGTTCTTTGTTGGTTATCATCTTCTCTGAGGTAGGCTTGGTGTTGCCAGGAGTTAATCTGTTTTATTGTCAAAGGACCCTTAAAATCATAAAAACATCTTTAAATTTCATACTCTGTAGGTCTCTGGATTTTTTGGAGAAGTTATCTATTTTACCTTATCTGTCTATAGAATCATATCTATCAGTTAAACTTATGTGTATATTCTTATGATGAAAGCAAATTAGGGAAACGACACCTTTCTCAATAGTCACAAATAATATATAAATATCTTGTTGTAACGCTAACCAAGCAAGTGAAAGACTTGTATGAAGAAAACCTCATGTTTCTGAAGAAAGAAATTGAAGAAGATTTCAGAAGATGGAAAAGTCTTCCATGTTCATGGGTCAGCAGTATCAACATAGTGAAAATGGCCATCTCACCAAAAGCAATCTACAGACTCAATGCAAATCCCATCAAAATCCCTACACAATTCTTTACATTGAAAAATCAATTCTCAACATCATATGGATAAACCAAAAACCCAGGATAGCTGAAAAAATCCTGTACAGTAAAAGACTCTCCAGAGGAATCTCCGTCCCAGACCTTAAGCTATACTACAGAGCAACAGTAAAAACAAACAAACAAACAAACAAACCAGCATGGTACTGGCATAGAAATAGGCTGGATAGTCAGTGGAATTGAATAGAAGACCCAGAAATGAACCCACGCACCTATGGACACTTGATTTTTGACAAAGAATCCAAATCCATACAATGGAAAAAAGGTAGCATATTCCACAAATGGTGCTGGTCTAATTGAATGTCTACATGTAGAAAGATGCAAATAGACCCATATTTATCACCCTGTACAAAACTCAAGTCCAAGTGGATTAAACACCTCAACATAAAAAAAGACACACAATCTGTTAGAAGAAAAAGTGGGAAAGAGCTTTGAACTCATTGGCACAAGAAACAACTTCTGAAGAGAACAGCAAAGGGCACTGTCCATGAAACAGAATGACATCCTATAGACTTGAAAAAGATCTTCACCAACCCTACATCTGACAAAGGGCTAATATCTAAAATATATAAAGAGCTCAAGAAATTAAACACCACCAAACCAAATAATTCAATTAAAAACGGGGTACACAGCTAAACAGAGAATTATCAACAGAGGAATATCAAATGACTGAGAAACATTTAAGAAATGCTCAGCATCTGTAGTCATCAGGGAAATGCAAATCAAAACAACTTTGAGATTCCATCTTACACCTATCTAAAGATCAAAAACTTGTGATAACACAGGCTAGTGACATGTGGAGAAAAGGGAACACTCCTCCATTGCTTGTGGAAGTGCAAACTTGTATAACCACTTTGGAAATCAATCTGGAGCTTTCTCAGAAAACTGAGAATAGAGACCTAGAGACCATGTTATTCTGCTCCTGGGTGCATAGCCGAAAGACGCTCCACCACACAAGGATTTTGGACAACTATGTTCATAGCAGGTTGATTCGTAATAGCCACAATCTGGAAACAACCCACAAGTTCCTTACGTGAAGAATAGATTAAGAAACTCTGGTACATGTAGACAATGAAATACTATTGAAAACACTACAGTTCCCAGGACAGCTTCAAAGAAAGCTTCTCATCCCAATTGGTTCAGACTGTCCACAAAGGACTTCTATTAAGCCTGGAGTTTCTCAACATTTACAAACTGGACCAAAAAAAACATATTCCTAGCTTGTTTAAACATTTTCCTCAGCTGTATTTGGGCCCCTATAATGGTAGTATTTGTTCCAAATCATCCAGAAGAAGCCTTAAAAAGAAAACTATGCTCCATTTCCCTTAAATGTAATTGAGTAGGGTTTTTGGTTGTTTTCATAGGATATGGATGTTTATTTTTATTGGGAGTTGGTTTTAAGTTATTATTGATCTTATTCAGAGAGAAAACAAGGTTGGACTCAAAGACTTCTCTCTTTTCCTTTAGTTTTCCTTTTTAGTTATGGAGTTGAAAAAAAAGAAGGGAGAATACAGAATTGTATAGGCACAACAGGGCAAAAAGTCGTAGATCATTGAACCTATTCCTCAACTTAAAGCCTTAATTGTTACTCACAAACAAGGTTATTTTTAATGAACTGATATAGAATTTTTAATATTGATGCAAAATAAGTTCAGTTTTGATACACTGGTATAGAATTCAAATTCAAGATTATCCTTCACACACATTAAATATAGCGCTACTCTAATAGGAGGTAGTGTCCCCACACAACTCAATTATAATATAAAGTTTACTTCCAATAATTTGAAGGTGGTATTGAAGGCTGTTTAGGAAAATTAAGCAATACAAGTTAATTTTTCTTTGATCAACTCAAGGACATGTCAAATCCTAGTCTGTCTTCATATCAATAACATTTAAATATAGCACCTCTGATATTTACATGTAACCATGTAATAATGGTACATGTTAGATAATAATAGTACTCATCAACAGAGTAATCTCCCTATCCTGAAAAAAATTATACTTTCAATTTGGCTAGTTTAGGAGAGAGATATTCTTCAATGGTATGGCCAGAGAATTGCCTTTGCTTAAGTAAGTTGCACTCCTCCCACCAACAACTCTAATTAAATGCGGTTGATCACAATATCAAAAGAAGAATAAAAATCATTAAAATAGAAGGAATATTTTGTGGGAAAAAAGATAACTTAGATCTGGAGGGAGGACATAGAGAGGATAATAGAGGAAAAGGAAATAAACACACAAGGTTGGACTCAGGTATTTCTCTCTTTTCCTTTTTTAGGTATGGAGATAGGACAAAAAGAAAGAAGGGTGGAATATATATATTCAAACTAATGACTTGATTTCTCATAGCATGTGCACAAAGTACTCCAAAATTTGATTCTAGAAAAAGAAAAAAAAAATCCAAGAATTTTTACTCAATTCAACCAAATGTCTACAGAGTGGAGATTCCAGATTTACTGCAATTTAAATAATTTTGGAATTTTATCTTTTTAATTTACTTTTCCAATTGTTCTAAAGATAATTTAGCATTAAATGGAATCTTGTATAGAATCCCAGAACAAAATAAAATTACAAAAAAATCTTTATTTAAAGCCTTCAGTTCAAATATTCAGAATCAAATGTTACCATGGAGGTCAATGAACATGTCAAAAATAAATAGTAAAATTAGTATGTTAGGTTGTATTAAAAGAAAAATTGGTATCCAAGAAAAAATTAAGTATTCCCATTACATACGTGGATTGCTACATGCATGAAATTCTTTACGTTCCTAAAAATAAAGAGGATATTTAACAATGAAGCAGAGAATAGAGGCATTGACACAAGCACAGAAGTGCTTCTCTGTTTCCACACATCTTTATATTTCTGGATATTTGAAATAAGAAATTATATTATTGATGTACCAGTACATAATCAGAAATGTTAAAAATTCACAATCAAAATGATACAAATTAAGTGAAGAAGAGGAAGAGTGAAGTACTTTATCACCATTGGTATTAGTGGGACTGAACAATATGTAAGACACTTTGACAAGTATTGCCTTGTTTAAATAAAAATGAGATTTTCATTCATACATTTCCTAAATTGCTCGACTATTTGATACTTTTCAAATAATATATGTGGGAAAGATTAAGCTTTGTCACAGGTGGAAGCAGTCTTGGCGGGCTTTACCCTTGGGGCACCCCATGAATACCTTGTGACAGACTGAGTGGAGCCATCCTGGGTCTGGAATTCAGGAAGCAGGCCTGGGAACCCCACCTGGGCTATTGTTTTCCCAATTGACCCTCAACAGGAGGAGACCACCCTTCCCAAGTGACTCAGGCAGGTGGGGAGGAGAGAACAACAGATTCAAGCCGGGGCTGAAGTCTAGGGAGAGAGCGAATAGGCTGGACTATCATGCGGGCTAGAGAGACACCTAAGGACTCATCCCGTGGAACGGATACCGGAAGGTTCACTCTTTTGTCCCTTTAACCTTTTTTCCTTCTTGTGTAAGCTAGTTGGGTTGTATAATAAAGTTTAATTGTTAAGAAACAGAGCCAACAAATATATACTCAGAGATAATAAAATTATTGTTCAGTGAATTCACTTGGAGATAATGCATAATTCTAATTAATCCAATGAACTTAAAGAAAAAAACTCTAAGTAGTTTATCAGGCACTGACAATTGCTGCTTTAAACATTTCATAATCTGGTGGACATGCAAGGCATGTGTTTCTAACAATGCAATTACACATGCTTTCATAAAAATGACAGGTAAAATGATCACCATTGCAAGCCATTTACAGTGGGATAAGATGAAGCACTTCTCTCCATGGCTGAGCTTGAAATCCCTTCATGCTGAAGTAGCTCCACTAGTCCTCTGAATGACCTACATTTTTAATTTGGCATAAGACCATTTCAAGCTACGTAGTGAAACTATTGAGACTGCTACAACTGTGCAGAGCAGTAATCGACATGTCTTTACTGTGGAGGGTGCATTAAGCCCATCCATGAGGTGAACTAAGACAGATTGACTTCAGGAAAAGAGACACATTTTTTTTACTGTTTTCTTGAATAAAAATAAATATTCCAAATGTGTGTGATGCCTGGAAAAAATCCAGGATCATTAGTTACTTTCAAACAAATGAGTAGTTCTAAGAAAGTCTCTCTGTACAATGATTACAAAGACAGTTTTAGTGTTTCTTGGAATGTTTCTGTAACCATTATGGAAACAATGGCCTGGTGGGAAACTAATGATCTTAAAAGACAAAAGCGACTGCTCTGAATTTGGACTGGGCATAAATGTGCACTTACTCAAATGAGGTGTTTAATTTCTGGCCAACAGAATCTTGAAAAGGATATATACTCCTTATGAAGAAATTGTGATGAAAGAGAGTACAGCTAAGTATATGTCAGTCTAGCATATAATAAAATTACTCAGATACCCAAAATATGATATCAAGTTCATCTAAGTATAGTAGATGACAGAGCAAGAGCAAAATACACACACACACACACACACACACACACACCACACACACACACACACAGACAGAGAGACAGAGAGAGAGAGAGACAGACAGACAGACAGACAGACTGAGACAGAGACAGAGACAGAGAAAGACTGAGAGAGAGACAGAGAAATACAGAGAGAGAGAGAGAGAGAGAGAGAGAGAAGAAAAACAGACAATCAAGTTTAGATTCAGTTTCAATTTATATGAATTAAAGGTTTCTTTCTGCTACTTATTTTTAATTTTTATATCTACACACAAATGTTATAAGACAAAACTTAGATAAAGAATGAACACTACTCATTCGTTCAATAACCACCCAGATATGTCATCAACTAGTGAGTTGTCTTTAGGGCAGTCACTACCTGGAATAAACAAAAGCATGTTCATGCTTCTAAACACCTTGGCTTTCTTCCTGCAGTTTTAAATTTTAATTCATTCAGGTTATTAAGCAGTGTGAGGCATCTCAGAAGCCAGGTTTAAAAGAAGGCATCGTGAAGTGCTTTTACTGAGCAAAATGTTGGCAGTTGAATCCACCAGTCAAGATAGGTAGGTTAAGTCTTTCCAGCTTTGTGCCAGGGCAAAGGGGATAGGAAGAAGCAAAAAAACAAAGAAACAAAAACAAAACCACAACCAACAACAAAAAATAAAACAAAAAACAAAAACAAACAAACAAAAACAAAAACAAAAAACCAAGCCAAACCAAACCAAACAACCAAACAAACTAAAACCAGGGATGCATAGAGAGCTAGCCTCAACTCCCTGTTAGAATTGTGGCATGAAATTGAATGGTACAGATTAATCATAGTATACTTCAGTCTGGACATGTTAGAAACAATCAGAAGTCATATAGGTGTTTGATGTAAAGAATATGAAAAGCAGTGGAAATAGCTCACAGAAATCCTAGAAGATTCTGGAACGTTTGGATGTTCCCTCATTCTTCAATGTAGATAGACTTTTCTTATTATTATAGTCACAGTGTCCCACGTCTGCTTGTGGTAAGTTGAATGATGCTTTCAGAGGAAATAAAATGATGAATGAAACTATTGTCTGATAAAGATAAGCTCTGTACCCTGCATGCTCAATATAAAGTCTAGATAATCAAATTTGAAAGGCTTAAGTCACATCACATATGGTAGGTAGTTTTTCTTATTTCATTTAGTCTGAAGAGCATAAAACTTAATTTTGGATATTTTATAGAAATTCAATAGGTCACTGAATAGCAACATCAGTGATACACATTAATCAACTAAACAGCTTGAACAAGCAGATTTATGTTTGGGTCACTCTACGTGAATCTTAGATCACTTTCTTTGTTATCTGTCTAAAACTCTTACTGCTTTCTACTTGAACTTAAAGGATAACCCCGGAAAATGGGGACAACACACTTCTCACTCTCACCTCAAACGGAATAAGTGGTAGTTTATTACAGTCTAATATGAGTGACCAGGCCTGGAAAAAGGAAGCTAGTTACCATAGCTTCTACATTGCACTGTGCAGGCAGGGTCATGATGTTTTGCAGGTGCAAGTCAGAAACCAAGACAATTGTAAAATGCATTCGTAGATGAAGCATAGAGTGGTCCCAGGCAGGCAGATAGGCCTTGGGTATTACCTGGTGGCACCCATATGCCTTCTATTGGTGGAGAGCTAGAGTTTTACTAAGTTAACGCTTTCTAAAGGATTTTAGCTAATCATTCGAATGTTATATCTGACACAGCACTGGACAAGAAGTGACAATTTGGTGGGCCTCTTACCTATTCAAGATAGATTGTCATTTAATTCCAACCTGAAACTGCAACATCTCAATCTCTCCACATTAACTGAACTTTTAATCAGTCTATCAGCCTTAGCCAACAGTTTCTTTCCAGGAACTGTCTTTCATAGCTTATTACTGAAATCCGTGTTCTTTATTTTTATGTATTTTTTTAAAAAAACATGTTATTCAAATTTTGAGAGAACTAAGCCTAGAGCTTATATCACCAATATGTGTGCCAATGGGTATGTGGCTATCAAGATAAATTAAACACCATCAGACCAAATAATCCAATTAAAAATCGAGTACAGAAACAGAGAATTCTCAAAAGAGGAATATTGAATGGCTGAGAAACACCTAAAAAAATTCCCAAAATCCCTATTTATCAGGGAAATACAACTTAAATCAACTCTAAGATTCCAACATACACCTATTTGAATGGCTAAATTCAAAAACTAAGGTTACAGCACATGCTGGCAAGATTGTGGAGAAAGGGAACACACCTCCATTGCTGCTGGGAGTGCAAGCTTGTACAACCACTTTGGAAATCAAGCTGGCATTTTATCAGGAAATTGTGAGTAACTCTACCTCAGGACCCAGCCATACCACTCCTGAGAATATACCTGAAAGATTCTCCACTGTACAACAAGGACATTTGCTCAACTATGTTCATAGCAGCTTTATTCATAATAGCCAGAAACTAGACACAACCTAGATGTCCCCCAACTGAAGAATGGATAAAGTAACTGTGGTACATTTACACAATGGAATATTATTCAGCTGTTAAAAACAAGGAAATCTTGAAAACATTAAGAAGATAGTATATAATGCGTCTCAGTATTTTTATGTTAATAATATAATATTTTATGTTAGGACTATATTAAATGAATTAAACATTACTTTGAAAAATATGATCAGCTTTAGTTTTTAGTATGGATTTTAGAAAATTTTAAATTGATTTGGGAATCATAATTGTAAACTAAATAGTTTTTCTTTTTGATGTTACTAACCTCAGATTCATAGGAAGACTGATTTAAGGGACTGATTATTGTGATTCGTTGGTTGAACATGGACCTAGAGTTGCTATTACCTTTTATAATTAATAGGTCAAGTTGGTCAAACAAAAGAGACAATATCTTCCATATGAGGTTCAGGAAATAATTTCACTTAAAATTCTATGTTAATCTAATAATAAAATGGTTTCTACCAAAATAAGCCTCTTCTTACTAGATCTAGAATTTGACTAATTGAATAGTTCTCAGGTTTGATATACAAAGTCTTCACTGTAAGATGTCAAGAAAAAGGTCACAAAAATTCAGTTTTAGAGAAGTATTTGCTCAGAATATGTTAGTCCATTTTTCTATTTATATTCAATAACTTAAATTGTTATTATAACCATGCATTTTCTTTTCATCTTCAGTCCCTTTAGTGTTTAGTATTCTTTAAAGAGAAGGGGGTGTTTTTTTTCTTTCACGGGGACTGTATGGAAACTGCTTCCATAAAACTGTATTTTCTTCACTTTTTCAATTGCAATATACTTTATGTGGAACACTTGTAGCCAAACTTCAAAGGGTGAATGTTTTCGTAGCATAAGAGTGAGGCCAACTTTACTTTTTCTTTAAAATGTATGTCATTCTGATTTGCATAAAGAGCAGAGTTTCTATAAGATTCTCTTTAATGTATAGAGACATATCATCCTTTAAAGTAGCATAATGTCTCATTAAATGTTGAAAATATATTTTCAGCAAAATGATATTGTTATCTTTAGAGGAGGAATTTCTCCATCTAGATAAAAAAGTATTAAGATTTCTTCTTTATTAATTACTGTAAAGTAAAGGCCAACTTCTCTTTCATTCTAATAAAGATCATTATCTTATGAAACAGTGTTGGTGTAGTATAAATATAGTGGATTGACACTTGTTAAATGACCTTAGTGTGTTATTTCTTATGATGTTCCACAGTTTATGACCAGGCTTATTGTTATGCTAAAATATCTTTCTCTACTTTTACTGTACTTTGACCATGTAAACATTGTGCATTTGGTATAAATGTTAGTCAATTTATACATTCCTTTAGAATTTCACTTCTAAATCAGACATAGCATTATTCTGAGGTACAAAGAGACAGAAAATATATTCTAGATATAAAACTGCCACAATAATGGTAGCTGTATTGCTTTTTGTCCTTTTTTCAGCTTTTTCATGTCAATACTTCAGGTTGTCTCAGATACTGAGTACACCAACAATGGTCAAGTCTTGTGTAAGTGTGAAACTGACCCACAGTGTCTCAGGCAGGCAGGTAGGCAGGCAGCACAGAAGCCAGGCAGTCAACCCTGTAGTCAGTGGTGCAGAACCACCTGAAGATGGGTAGTGATTGACAGCTCCTCCAATTTTTACCTCTAACTCTACTGCAAAGGCAGCTAGAAAGTCAAGCAAATATACTATATAAACCAATTATAGAAGACATTTAAGTTTTCTTATCTTCAGATACCTTATGATAATTTCTAGCCAAAGAATAATTAAAGCCTTCCATAATTTTCTATGCTGCATCTTCTGACTTTTAAGTCTTTATCACTGGATGCCTTTGAGCTACTGAGAAAAATGAATCTTGGCACATCCTGATACAAATCTTCGAGCCTTTGTTGACTTTTATTCTATCTTCTTGTATTTCTGTAATTCAAAATCTAATCTGTGTTTGCCATGTCCCATAACAAACTAAAGAGTCAAATCAGTCTAGCTTGTGTTTTTGCAAATTTAGAACGATTAGAAGGTTTTCTTTGATTAATTAGTCTTTAGTATTTCCATTCATTTCATTCACTTTTAAGCAAAACTGGAGTTCTTAATATGATTTTCCTAATTGTTTCAGTGATTCATTTAGTGTGCTTTGAACTTTAGCATTATTATGAATAAAATTCTTATTAGTATTAAATGTATTTTCTACATTAGGTTTCTAGTTCATGAAATTTTCACAAACAAATTTGTGTTATGTGGTCATAAAAAATCTTTTGAAAATATTTAATGAATAGAATTGAACAAGATAAATTTAACACTAAATACCTAACTAAAGTATCTGAAGAATGCCCATAGCAGTGAGTTGAACAGTGAGGAGGTAAGATTTACTTCTATTTAATGCTTTTCTTAAAGTTAATTTAAATAGGATTTTATCTTGTCTTTTTAAAATTGCTTGGATTATAGATCACCAGAAGTTAATGGTAATCAATAAAAATATTTTTTGTTCTGCAATGTTTTAATGTTATTTTTTTTGCTACACTCTGCTTTTCTTTGTGCCAGCATTGAACATTGGTGAAGTTGCCCCTATGTTATAGGTTAAGATTAAACCACAAAGGTCAAGGGCCATCTGTTGGAATCTTTATTGAATTTAATATATTTAGAAATCATGTATGTTTGCTTGATTGAACAGCATAGGAAAGAAACTTCAAAAAATGGGGCATGAGAATTTCAGTTGGCATATACTTCAACTTCAATGAAAGCATCTTTTAAAATGAAGATATGCAATTAACAATTCATTGGTAGAATTCACATCATCATTTCTAATACCTCCCAGATGATATCGATGTCATGTTGGCATTTCAAGTATTAAGGGCATTGAAACATTCCAGTTATGCACAGAATATTCAGTTATTCCTTAAAGAGTTCAGACATGCTTTCTGGGAAGACGGAACACTAGATTTAGTCCAATCTGACTGTGTGGCGGTTTGTCACACTGCCCGCTGGGATGACTCAGGAGATAAGTGTTTGTTGTGTAGTGTTGGGATGGATCTCCGTGTCCCATGCGTGGCAGCTGATCATTCTGCTCGGGAACTGAGGCCCAGTCTCTCGGAGGGCAGTAATTTTAAAGTGCCTATGTATTGCCTCATCTGCAGTAAGTACATGATGACCATCACTCATCACTGTGACACAATTCCTCCACTGAATCCTGAAAATAATATTGAACATTAGGGTTATGCTTTAAAATGTTTCTGTCTTTTAAATGACCCATTCAAAATAGAATTGATTCCTAACTTCCATTTTATTATTGGCAAAGTCAATCATTGAATATTTAAATAAAATTTCCAAAGCCTACACATGAAAATTTTTTAAAAATCAAGTCTAGATAATCACTTGTTTAAAGGTAGATATTCACAAATTAAATCCAACACTCTTTGGGTTAATCTCCGAAGATCAAAAAGTCAGCTTGTCTTTCTTTGTGCTCATTATGGGTGGCTATCTTAATATCTTTCAAGAGAGGTTATTGTAACATGTGTGCTCAAATAGAAAACAATCTGATAATAAGTAATGATAATAAAACTAAGATGTGACAGCAATATTTAGGTCTGCTTAGCAAAATCAGAAATTAAGCAGGTGAACAATAGTACCAAGACAAAGTCCATAACACAAGGCAGGGTATGAGGCCAAGAATAAGCTAAAGTGGGGATGTACCTTACAAAGAACACAAACCGTACACTCAAATATTCATGACAGCAGCAAAAGCCAATACAAACTCAGGAGAATAGAGAACTTTCATGAAACAAGATCACATCACACGGAAACATTGAAAGTGCTGGACATTTATTTGGCTCAGCACCAAGCTTTCTAACTGATTTCTGATGAATATAGTAGCTAATCATGTGCGCCTTTCCTGCTTCTTGCAGGTGGGAAGAGATAATTGCTCTCATCTGCCATGGATGCCCAGTGCCTAGTTGGGGAAGAGCAGAAGGTCCTGGTCAACAGGTAGGGCCTATCTGAACTGAAAGAGGGAGAAATGGATCAGTTCCTGAGCTTAATAAAAGTTGTACAATTATCAAAGAAAAACCATATTTCATAACTTTATTTTGACCATCTCTCATTTTTATGTTTTAATTTAGACAAGATTTTTGGCTCAGATTGTAAAGTCAGCGTCATTATCAATAGCTCATTCAGTTCATTTTCCAGAGCAGAAGTATGAACTAATTGCAAATAAAACCCTTCAGTTAAGGAATCAAGGTTGCCATGAGATTATTCTCTAATGTGGTGATTCATTTAAATTTAAGACTTTGGCAGTATCAACATATTCTACATTATAAAATGAAAATTATAATAATCAGAGTATTACTTTATACATGTATGAAACAGTAAAAGAACCAATCCAATGAAAATTATTTTTAAAAGTGCACTGCATTCTTTATCCCTTTATTTCAAACAAGAGAAGACAGAGAGAAATGAGATGTGATTTACTTTAAAGGATGGGTCTAGAGATTGGTCAGGAGTAAACATAGGAGGAAATACTACTATTCACACTGAAGAGAAGTAAAACACAGCGTACCTTGGATATGCACCCACCATAGTTTAGATTCATTAAAAACTACTTGAAGAGTGGTTGACAAAATCTTTAAAAAACAGTTTACATAAATTACAGTAGAAAATCTGGTAATAAACAGCTCAGAATGCTGTTTTGCTATGTTTTTCCTCTAACTCTGAGTGATGGATAGAAAACACAACCATGTTTATTAGTGATTTAGGATGCTGAGCTGGTTTACAGAACATTGAGCCTTTTGTGACAACTCATGCCTACTTGCTCTCCTGAGGAGTTGTTTGTTGTTTTGTTTTCTGAAGCTGTCATCTAGCAGCTTTCTGAAGGACTCTTATGCTAGAAAGAAAATCATGATCAACTCTATCAAACACTGCACATTCTAATTGCTTGTTTTTAGATTGTCTTTCTTCATCCTATGTGTGCCAGTGTGTTCTGAACACTTATGTCTGTGCACCCCGTGCATGCAGTGCCTGTGGAAACCAAAAGATGGTAATGGATCCCCTCAGACAGGAGTTACAAAGGACTGTGGGCTTCCAAAGGCTATTGGAAGTGTATCAGAGTCTTCTGGAAGTACACCCGAGTGCTTTTAACCCCTGAGCCATCTCTCCACCTTCCTTCATTGTTTTTAAAGCTATCTTGTTTTTTTGTTTTTGTTTTGTTTTTTTTTTCAGTTGCAGACTTGCTCAAAGGAATGTCATCGTAACTCACATTTTCGAGAATGAAGACAAAATGTTTTTATATACATATGCTGCCTATAATCTATTTTGCAAAAAGATTATGAGGCTACAGTGAAATAACCCATGAGCTCTTCAAAGTCTGCTTGTTTTGGAAAATGAGTTAATAATGTATATGATTAAACCATATAATTATTATGGTGGCAATAATGTATCCCGTTATCAATCAGTAAAAGACACAGGCACCTGATGGATTTATTACAAGCCTTATTTCACCTGGGGCTGGGCAGCTATTAACCCTCTAAACTACCTCGTTATCTCCCAGTTCCACATCCCATGCCTTTGTTCTGATAATTCCTATCTGGGCTACTTTCCATTGAAAATAATATAAATACTTGTGCATACTTTCCATTTAGGCTACTTCTATCCAATAGCAAGAACGTAGAAACAACATAGATTTCCCTCAGCCGAAGAATGGATAAAGAAATTATGGTACATGTACACAATGCAATGCTACTCAGCTATTAAAAACAAGGAAATCTTGAAATTTTCAGGCAAATGGGTGGAAGTAGGAAAGGTCACCCTGAGTGAGGTAACCCAGACCCAGAAAGACATGCATGGAATATACTCACTTATAAGTGGATATTAGCCCAACATTGATGTCTTCTGAGAGACTCCAACCCAGCAGGGCATAGAGACAGATACTGGGACTTGAAGCCAGACTCTGGGCCTGGGCAGAGAACTGAGAATTGTATGGAAGAGTGGGGGAGACAGAGGGATAGGGATGGGTCAGGAGCTACACAAGGAGACCATCAAGGCCAATGGATCTGGACCTGCCCAAAATGATGCACCAACCAAGGACAATGCATGCTGAGAACCTAGACCCCCTGTTCAGATGCAGCAGATGGACAGCTCATTCTCCACAGGGGTGAGAGTGGGGCTGCCACAGAACCTGTGACATGCACTCTGCTGTCCACCATTTGATCCCTGCCCCTTGGCAGTTCAGCCTTGCTGGCACACAGAGGAAGGAGGTGTAGCCTGTCCTGATGAGATCTGATAGGCTGTCAGAGGTACAGGGGAGGGAAACAGGGCAGAAGACAGAGAGGGAGGGAACAGGAAGATATGAACGAGGGGAGAGCAATCAGAATGCCATGTGAAAAATTATAATAAATAATAAATAAAATATTTAAAAAAGAATAAATTCCTACCAGCCACATGGTTTTTCTTTTTTTTTTTTAATTTTTTTTTTATTATGTATGCAGTGCTCCACCTGCAGAAATGTGCACCATCATGTGGTTGCTGGGAATTGGACTCAGGACCTTTGGAGGAGCAGCCAGTGCTCTTAACCTCTGAGCCATTTCTCCAGCCCCACTTGGTTTTTCTTTGCTAGCCCGTTGTGGGCTTTTATTGCTTCTCTTCTCTCACACCTTTTTCTCCCCTTCCTGCGATCCTCTGACCTCCCCACCACAAACCTTGTCTACACCTACCTCACTCCTGCCCTGGCCCAGGTATAGGCATTTTATTGGTGCAGCAGGGATTTCTTGAAGGCAAAGTTCCACAGCAACATTTGGGGTATTTGATAGTCTGCTCCTAAAACAGTTAAGAATCTTGGAGGCAGGGTGGGCGAGGAGGGAAGGGGGGAGGGGGTAAGCAATTAACATTTGAATACAAGGTAGCCCTACATCAACCCTCACACCTGCTTCTATTTTTCCTTACTACTGGATTTCATTCTAGTGCCCTACATGTCATGTGCTTGTGGTGGCAATTGCAATTCACCTATTTCCAGAGACCTTAGCTTGTAGAGTGTTTTCTCACTTGTAAATAGGATGTTTTTTTTTTTTTTTTTTAAATGTCAGCAGTAGGCCAAAATCAAAAGTGTACTGCTTTCTGAACTTAAGAATAGACTGGAGGCTGGGTAATACAAGGATTTTCTCAGGCTTTCTGCACTCACATCCATTACTGGCTCATGCAGAAATGGCTGAGTCAGCATTTTCACTAAGGAAGCAATTTTCTTTCAGGAGAACTGCTAATACCTGCAGCAACTCTACACAGTGACTAAGCCATGTGCCATAATCAGTGAAGGAGAAAACCAGAGTTTCATCTTCATGACAATATGATACACCAAGAAAACACCATCGCATACCTGCTGCATACTTGGACAGAAAAAAATTTTTTTCTACTATAGACATAACAGAGGAATCAAGAATTTGACCGTACACAGTGAAAGTTGAAGTCCTGGGTTTATATAGAATTTACAGATAAGCTACTTTAAAATAGAAACTTTTTATTTGTTTGTTTTTATGTTTTCATAAATTTTAGAACACAGCCCACAAATTGTGTTAAAATGTAGAATATAATATAGTCATTTGATGATGACTGCCATACCGTCCACTCCAGAACATCTGATCTATGAGGAGACTATTGACCTTCAAAGACCAACTGCACTGCCTATCCTCCAAGCACAACAGAAACACTGAACTCAGGTCTTTTAATCCCCCTCCTCTTCTTCAATAAGCTATTTATACTGACCAAGTCCTTCTCGGGAATACTAAATTATTATCATAACAACCAAGACATAATGCCAACTAGACAAGTTTATCCTAAACTATTTAATGTGTAAAATATTGTAATGAAGCAACTAACTCACAGCCTTTCAAGGCAGTTGATTTCCAGGTAATTATAGCCACCTTGTTATTTTATTATGTTTCACTAAGGTAAATTTTGACTAATGAAAATCAGCAATATATATCTTACTCAGTCATTCAGGATTGTGGAAACATTGTTTAAAACACTGTAGTCCTCTTTTTTTTTTTTATTTCTGTACCCCCAGTGCCTATGAATATAACAGAAGCCATGGTAATCTGGATGAATGCATAGCCAAAGGAAAGCTTGACAGTTGGTTGATGTTTAAATGAGTTTACGAGCTGACCCTGATTGGTTAGTGGAAAATGAAGCCAATTCTTGGTGCCTTCTGCTTTATCATACATATTGATTGCTGCAAATGTGTTTAAAAATCTCTGGAGATCAGTTGTCACAACTTAAACCCATGTGTGTTTTTTTTAAAACAAATATAAGTAGGAAGAAAAAAGGGAAAAGGAGGAGAAAAGAAAGGGTTCAAAAATAGCAGGCTACCAAGAAGAGACTTGATACCTTATGCACATATACAGGGGGAGGAGGTCCCCCTCAGTCACAGTCATGGGGGGGAGGGAGTAGGGGAAAATGGGAGGGAGGGAGGAATGGGAGGATTCAAGGGAAGGGATAGCAATTGAGATGTAGTATGAATAAGTTAATAAAATATATTTTAAAAATACAAACTTCTTAACAAAGTTCATTTGTGCTATGATTTTCAGCTCCAAAAATTATGAAAATTACTGAATATTTAGGAATAAAGTTGTCAATACCATGATCATGAATATATTATTAAGCTCAGTGAGATTTAAGAATTATATTCAAAGAAGTAGTGAAAATGACATTGTCATGGTTAACACAGCAGAAAATCTTAATTATAGAAAAGGAAACTATTCTATTAAATTGAAATTATTGATAAATAAAATTTCTTTTAAACAAGAATTAAAAATTCTAAAACTGCAATATTCACAAAATGAATATAACATAAATATGAAAGAAATCAACCAATAAATTTCAAGAACATGAAAAACTATAAAAGAATGAAAAGAAATAATTGAAGAAAACGAATATCTCAGTTTTCCAGAAACTGTATCTAGTACCTAAATACAATTATAATAGACGTAACAGAAAAAGAAAAAAGAAAAGTGTGAAAACACGTCCAGAAATTATTGTGGCTACTTGTATTTATCAATTCTCTCGCTGAAAAAATGGCAGTGAGGTGCACCTAGATTCTCTCAAGAGGAATCACATCTAGCAACATTGTTGCTAAAATTTATGATAAAATGAGAAACAATTAAATGTGTCAATATGGAGTGTCTCAGGAAAAGACAAGAATAGCAAACTTGAGGAATTGGTTTCATCACCAGAACCACTTACTGAGCATGAATATATGAAGATGTACTGGCTGAAATTTTCAAACATTTGATAGAATATATATATATATACACAAAACTCAATAACTTACAATTAAGTGAATTAAAGGTGTTGTGTGGGTGCCTCCTCAGAACTGCAGTATTGTCTCCAAGTTGAAACTATTTTTTTTACAGGTGCTTAAGAGCCTCAGGAAGTAAACAAAGGTAAGGTGCCAAGGAGAACAGGAACTTGGAAGTGTCATGAGGGGCCCCACCCAGCAGTTAATAAAAAGAGTAAGCAACTGCTCAGAGTGGAGAGTCTGCCTAGAGAAACTGCATACTTATGCTGCAGGCTACTACTGAAAAAGAAGCCTGGAGACCAACTCTAACACAAAGTCTTAGATCTAAATCTTTCCTTGTCCCCTGGATGAGGAGGCCTGGTGGCACTCAGAAGAAGGATAGCAGGTTATCAAGAAGAGACTTGATATCCTATGAGCATATACAGGGGGAGGAGGTCCCTCTCAGTCACAGACATAGGGGAGGGGAGTAGAGGGAAAGCGGGAGGGAGGGAGGAAAGGGAGGATACAAGGGATGGGCTAACCATTGCGATGTAATATGAATAAATTAATAAAATATTTTTACTAAAGATCTGCTAAGGAAACGGTGGCACAGGCCAACAAATGTCTGTTTTAACTTGAGGCTCAGCGCCTAAATGACCAGAACCAGAAACTAGACTGCCCAAAGATCTAGGGTAGAAGCAAATATAACTGGGGAAAAAAAAGAAGAAAGAGAGAAAGAGAGAAAGAAAGAAAGAAAGAAAGAAAGAAAGAAAGAAAGAAAGAAAGAAAGAAAGGAGAAAGGATTCCTAATGTTATTCTGCTATACTCATAGGCTGGCGCCCTATCCGATCATTATCAGAGAGGCTTCCTCTGGCAGCAGATGAGAATGCAGAGACCCATAGCAGATGTACACAAAGACAGTCTAAACTGGAGGTCTCCATCAGTTCCTACCTTTGGCGCTGGGAAATCCCTGAAGATGGAGAGCAAAAATTGTAGGAGTCGGAAGGGATTAGGGACAGCGGGAGGAGGTGGCCCACTGAGTCAATAAAGCAGCGCTCATGTGGGCTCACAGAGACTGAAGCAGACATAGTAATCATGGGGCCTGCATTGGTCCCACCAAGTCATATGCTTATATACTGTGGCTATTGGTGTTTTTTGTGGGAGCTGGTGTTTCCCTGACTGTTTGGCTTGCTTTTGGGATTCTTTTCCTCCTGTTGTGTTGCCTTGTCAAACCTTAATAGGAGGGCTTTATTTTATTGTTTTGTCTTGTTTGGTTGCATCTTGAAGGCTGTACTTTTCTGAAAGAAATTGAGGGGCAGTAGATAGGGCCAGGCATATGGGAGGAGTGTACGGAGTGGGAAATTGAGGTCTAGGTGTATGGGTTGAGACAAGACTCTATTTTCAGTACAAAGAAAGAAAGAAAGAAAGAAAGAAAGAAAGAAAGAAAGAAAGAAAGAAAGAAAGAAAAAAAGAAAAGAAGATATTGCAGCCCTTCCTGTGAGTTCATGGAGGACTCCATGTTTGCAGCTTTGAAGCAGTCACCCATGTTACACGGATTAGAATTTTTAAAAGAGGACACATAATTCTCAAAGTAATAAAATATGAGGAAAACAAAATAAAAAAGAATAAGGATTTCCTAGTGCATACGAATAAATTTAAATAAAAAAGGATTACACGCAGTAAGAGTTAGAACAGCTGGGAAGACTGGAAAGGGCCCAGTTATTCCAGTGCTTACTCTGAGAATTTCATTATATTAACCCTTTCCCAGCACCTCCTAGATACAGCCCCCTTATGTACCTCCCCAACTATGTGTCCTTTTTTAAAAAATCTAATGTAGTGGTGTGCTACTATATATTTTTTAATGTGTAGCCTTAACTAGAGGGTAGTCTCCTATTCAACGTGCTGTGTGACAGACTTTTATTGAGGTAGATTCAACATACACCCTTACTTTACACAGGAAAAGAGCTCTCAGCAGAACATAGTAATGGTTTTTGTTTTGTTTTTGGAGGTAGTAACAGCACTGTGGGTAAAGGACTTGCTTATAAGGACAAAGTATAACTCAAAATTGGCTATGTCACCAGAAAGTCCAGGGAACTCGGAGAACTACATCAAAGGTGCAAACACGGAGTCGTCCATGAATTTACAGGCAGGTCTGGCCTACAATATCTTTTCTTTCTTCTTTTTCTTTTTCTTTTTCTTTTTCTCTCTTTCTTTCTTTCTTTCTTTCTTTCTTTCTTTCTTTCTTTCTTTCTCTTGTTGTACTGAAAATAGAATCTTGTCTCAAACAGTATGTAAGAGGACCTGAGTTAGCTTCTGAGAACCAGTGTGCAAAGAGCTGCCCCTAATGGCCTGTACCTAACATCCTAGTCCCAAGAAGGAAGAGACAGGCAGATCTCGGGGTGTTGCTGTCAAGCCACACTAATCTATTTCTAAATTCCCAAGCCAATGAGAGAATTGTCTGGTCTGAAGAACTAGATGGAGTGAGACTCATTGTTGGTCACTGGACTCCATATGCACTTACAACATGTGTGTATGTTTATGTGTATGTATTTGTGCAAGTGTGTGTGTGTACAAATAAAGAAACATACACCAAAAAAAAAAATGAACAAAAGACTGGAATAAGCATAACCAAAATATACACAGAGGACTGACTGATACTCTACAAGGTGGGTGTTTTTGCTGTTGTTATTGTTATTTGTTTGTTTTAACGCAGGGTTTCTCTGTGTAGCCAATTTCTCAGTATTCAGGCTATCACCATTTTTTCACCTTCTCTTCTCTGATGTGCCCTGAAGCATAAATGCAGAAACTGTGATGAAGATGTGTAGTCTCCTGGAGCTAATCTCACCACAATCTATGAGTCTTTATTATGGTTTTCTGTGATGGCCTCCTCTTGAAAGAAAGGGAGGGATGATAGTTATAATTATCTCTGGGTATATAGGATTTAGCATGTAGTTAGGATTAGGGTGATCTATCAAAGTCATGATAGCAGTTAATTTCTAAGTTCCGTGACCTCACCAGACCCTGAATTTGGCTAAAGTTCTAGTACCAGGAGTGGCTTCCTTATTGTTGAGTGGGCTTTAATTCCAGTGAGATAGCTATTGGTTACCACTGACATGTGACTGCCACTTGATGATCCTTTAGGCATATCTTGTCATGCTGGCCATTGTCACAGTGGTCGCAGCCAGTTGGGCAATAGTTGCTTCCTTCCTTGGCAGCCTTCATAATATTTTTTGTAATCATGAAACTTGACTACAGAGAAGAAGCTTTTATTTTACTCATTTTTTTCCAGCCCAGAGCACTCAAGTCCTGTATCTTAAGTGTGCTGTGTCTTTAGCATTAGGGGCTCACACTCAACCCCTGAGAGCAACAAATTCCTACACTGATAATTGATATTGTGTTGGGAGTCAATTGGACTACTGTGACCAATAATTCTAAAGGAATTTTTAATCATATCAAGCACTGGGATTGTTTTTTAGGCTATGGTTCTGTGGGAGCATTGTCATGCGACTTAAATTTATATCTATCAACTATATAATTACCTGTATAGCTATAGGTAAATATATAATAATAAGATTCTTGAAAACTTTATCAAACCAAGTTTTTGTTATTGGTACCTTATCTTTTCACTATTGTTACTGACTTCCATCCCTACTCTCCAAATGTAGCACCTTCCCATTCATTCTGATTTCCTCTGAATATTATCTGCATCCTGTTTTCCTCCTCACAAGCTTCCCCTTATATTTCTCTTATAATTTCCTTCTTTTCTGTGGTTATCCATGTTTTAAGTATACCTATATCTGAGGGTTAGAGTTGGGGACCAACCTTGAGATGGGAAAGAATATGCAGCATTTGCCTTTCTAGGTTTGGGGTACCTTACACAGTGTAGACTTTTCTAGATCCATCCATTTACCTGCAAGTTTCATTTTACTTGTCCTTCAACAGATGAATGCATAATGAAAACAAGTTAATGTCAGAACCACAGACATTGCTTTCTTTGGATAACAGACACGACAGGGTCCAAGTGACATCATTGCATACTGTGCAATTAGTATTCATAATACACTAGAGTAAAATAATTTTCATCATGTAAAGTTTTTGAAAAGTACAAACATTGAGCAAGAACAATACAACTGTTTTATAAAAACACATTCTCTCCCATAGGGTAGCCATAAGGCAAAAAGCAAGATGATTTCACACTATCTTCCCAGGAAGATCTCAATCAGCAGTAACAGAAAAGTGTTTCTGCTTCATAATTAGGGATATGGTTTAGTAATCTCTATGATGATGCATCTATCACAGTGGAAATTTAGATGTGACTAATCAAATAACTTTTGTATAGATGATGGTTTGGTATAGTTGCTCTACACTTGCTGTAAAAATACTGACTATTTTTAGGAAGGTCATAAAAAGCAAATGAATTAAATATGCTATCAGCTTCATATAATAGTAATGTTACATTTTAATGAAAATCAGTATAACACAAGGAAATCAATATAATTTTATGAATATAAGATTTTACTAATATTTGACATAAAGAAAATGTGGGCTCTCGAAGACTTTAGTTTGAGACAGTTATTTCTTGGAGAATCACTAAAATACAGGAAAACAGAAAACGAAAAATAAAACTAATAGAATTACATAAATTCAAATGTGTCTGTATAAAAATGGGAGAAAGCAGAGTAAAGAGACAACCTAAGTAGTTAGAGAAATATTTACAAACCTTGCATCTGACAAGGTGTTTATATCCAAGGTATATATGTAAAAATTCGATGGAATGAAGTAAACTATCTTACTTTAAAAGGCAAAGGACTTAAGTAGTTTCTCCAAAGAAGGCATACATATGGCAAACAAGCAGAGGGAAACTAATTAGCATCACTAATCATAATGGAAAGAAAAATTAAAGCCGCATGATCAACTTCATAATCATCAGAACAAGTAGTATCAAGGGACAAAATATAACAGGGTACAAGAGGATGTGGGGAAAAGACAGTACTATAGGTGAGGCTGGGAGTCAGTAGTCACAATCCAGGTTCATAATGCAGTTAATTATATAACTGTAAAGTGAAGCAGCAATGTCTCATCTTTGTCAGTTTCAGATAGAATAGAAGACAGTTTGCCAAGAGACGGTTCCATTCCCATTTCCATTGCATGGGAATGAGAGTCAAAATATGCAATGAATTCAGCTATTTCAATGGTCAATGATATAAGAGAAAGGAATAAAAACACATAGTAAACAGTAAATTACTTTTTAAAGAAGAACACCTCAACTTTTGCAAGAACATGGATGATCTTGCAGGACACAACTGTGACTGAAATCAGCCAGGGAAAGAAAAATAAACACTATAAAATGTTACTTATATTTGGAATTTTAAAAAATCTAACTTTAAAAGTGGACAATAGAAAGGATATTTGTTACAATTGGCTCTAGAAGGAAGGAATAGGATGAAGAAAGGGCAGAAGCTGATAAAGTAAATGAGGTTTTATGCAGGAAATTATGTTTTGTATACAACCAGTAAGAAGAATTACTTATTCTATATTCCAAAATATTAGCAGAATGGATATTAAAAGCTTTTATCATAAAGCATATATCTTGATAGTGCATTAAAAGACATGTAAACCAAGAAGTGTTTCTTCTTTCTGACTTTCTTCCCCACAAAATGTATCATGAAACAGTTCATCATAACAAGACACATCTATTTATTGTAGGGTTTCTTTTTCTTTGTGGTGGCAGTATTGGACTAATACATGGTTCATACTATAAATCTGAAAATTTTTGGAAATTTGTCAGCAGAGGCATTGGAAAGTTTTTTTTTTTTTTTTTTTTTTTTGGCATGACTCACATTTGAAGGATCTGACTACAAAACATAAATTCATTTATTTATTTCAAAAATTGAAAATCCCAGTGGTTCATGTGCAGACAAGCTAGGAGAATAGATGTGACTTGTCTAGGCAAGGTAATGAAACTTCAGTCTCCCATGATTAATGTCCAGTTTTCTCCCTGGTGTTCTTGAGTGATTCTTTACTTTAAAATTGTTGTTCTTTTCCAACTGAGTTCATAACCTCTGTAGAGTCAATTCTTCCCGCTTTGTCAATTATAGATTAAGTCCACATCACTAAGTCTGATGCATTTCAGTGCTTGCATGTTCTACAAAATGTCCAGCGCTCAATCACATCTTCTTTCGCTATAGGAATCAGCAGCAGATGCTCTGATGAGACAGGAAGGAATTTCATGTCCACCTGTGCTAAGGTGACCTGGATGACTTCCAATGTAATCTCGGAGCACACTGAATTTAACAACTATGGAAGATATGCAAAGCCAAGGCACTGCTCTTTGTGAGGACTACATGTTAGGCAGAAGAAAAGGGAAAGCATAATGCATTACATGGTGTTTAAGGTGGTTGTTTCCCTCAAGAGCTATGAGTAAAAAGCTTTGTTGTCATAATTAGATTAGCAATCACAAAATTTGTCTTGCTAACATTCAGTATCCATTAAGGCTTGTAGAGGAGTTTTAATCCAGTAATACGGCTGCTCTGGCAAGGGATCACATCAAAAGACCTAGGTCTGTGCGATCCAGCAGGAACACAGACAAGCCCTTAGTACGCATCTTTAACTTGTCTGGCTGGATTGTACACCATTAATCACTCTAGCTGGAATATAGACATAACACAACTTTAATCCTTCTGGCTAGAATTTAATACATACCTTTAATCCCAAACAATGACATCTAATTGAAGGGTAGACAAAGAGGGAATCAGAGAAAGATCTGACAGAATGAGTCAGACATAGGATATGCACAGTCCTCAGGAGCAGACAGGAAAGAGACGCTAGTTAAGAGCAGCTCAGGGTGAGAATGAGAGATAGTTCTTGGAGACAGACAGTACAGTATGAGGAGAGGAGAGGACAGAAATACAAGAGAACTTGTGAATACAGTATAGTGTTTTTGGGAGTACAGTATAGTTCAGTGCAGTTTGGTACAGTTCAATAGAGTACAACCGAGTTTATTCAGTTCAGCTCATGGAGTTCAGAGGCATCTTTTCCAAGCAGAGCAATTCAGTAAGAAGCTGTGAGCAGCTAATTTCGATCAGCTGGCTTGGAGAGGAGTTTTGACCCACAACAACTGAGTTGAACCAGCCAGTCAGAATTCAGAAAGAACTAGAAATAGTGGACTCATCTGGCAGTAAATCTTGAAGGCAGAAGACATTCTAGGCCTATGTTAGCAGATGAAGGCTGGAAACTGAAGCTTTCATGATCCAGGCTTGCAAAAAATTAGATTATATGAAAGCTAGAAGCTTCCAGACGTAAGCCTAGGGATATTTAGATAGAAACTCTCTGGGTTCAGCGCAAGCCATGTAGTCTTTAAGCTTGGGTAAGGCTTTCATCTCCTTTCCTCCTCATCTGAAGAAATAAAAACATTTACAAAGGCTTTACGGGAAACAAATACTTTAAGGTAAATTCAATAATAATAAAACATCCAATGACAAATAATGATTTTCCATCTGTGAAGGAAGCCTAATAATCTCAGCTTCTTGATTGCTGTGGAGATTATATTAATTGTGAGAAAGTCCTAATGAGCTGGATTTTTAAAAATAGCTAGGTAGCTTAAAACTACATGAAATAATTTAGGAGTCTGGAGTTGCAGGAACGAGATGTCTGCATGGCTGGATTCAGGTACAGTACTCTGTTTCCACATTACAGAATGCTAATTTATATTATGCTCACAGGGCAAAACCAGTGAACATTAAGGGACAGAATGGTGACTTTCTTAAGGTGACACAAATAACAGAATTTGCCAAATAGGTGATTTCAAATTTTGACTGTTCATTAGTTAGCATTATTGCTTATGAATATATCATATAATTCTATGCTATGAATTTCTCATGAGCAATGAACTTTATAAACTTATCTCAGCATCTACAAATATTCAGGGGAAAGTACACATACAAATTACACTGTGAATACTTTAAGTAAACAAAAAGGCTGGGTTGGTATAAATTGGGGATGACTAATTAAAAGAAATAAAAATGCACTTTTGTATGATGACTTTGATGGTTTACTCATTAACAATTACTGTGAGGACAGTAAGTAGCATTTATACTTTCAAAGTGATAATAATATTACATTTGACAATGTTCAGTATGTATTTTTGAAAAGGCTTTTATTATACCTAGTAAATGACCCATTATATTTGTTGTTTTGTGTTCATATTACTTTATTTATAAGTTTTTGCAAATTCTGCATAGAAACAGATGGTTGATTTTGAAAGTTTTGCCTCATGTAGTAAATATATTTCTGTCCAGATGGACACCAGGCTTCAGTGCCAATATTGTACCTTTACCATATGGACAAGAGATTTATGGCAGGAAACACTATGTTCAGTTTTATACCTCAACAAAGAGAGTGTTTCATTAATTACTCATAATTAAACTTTATAATCAGAAAAAGAGTGAAGTACAGATTATTTAAGAAAAATATCAAAACACCCACAACAATATATCCATGAATGTACAATTAGGAAATAATCCTTTTCAACACATTACAAATTGGCAAATACAATTTTAGTGAGACTTACTGAAGTATGGTTTACATAGACCTAGTGATGCATTGGGGCTTATAGTCTTGTAGATTTCTATTTCAAATACTAATTATGGATTTGTTTATTAATCATTGAAGATCATATTTTGTTTCACATTTTATGTGCCTACATACCAGTGTGATTATTTATCCTTGACATAGTAATTTCTTGATCATTTTGAGTATATTAATTTGTAATAAAATTCTTTGTCACAAAATATTTTTGATAATAATAGACATTTCAATCCTCTTTTTAGAATATCTGAGGTCTCATTAGTAATTCTGGTTTTTTTTTCCTTTTAGAGGTTAGATTTTTTTAATGGATGGACATATGCTATTTAAAAGAGATATGTTATTTATGAAGCTAAAGGCAAATTTGGAACTCTACAATGTAGAAGTTTATGTTTACATAGGAACATGTAAAGGGATGTCTGAAATTTCTAATCCCACTTACGTACTAACTTGTAGCCACTGATGTTACCTGAGCGTTTGCCAGGAGCAATTAGCTGGAGCTTAAGGCATCAACTAGGAAGTTCAAGTCCGTCCCTGCAGAGAAGAAAAACTGCAGCAATCTCAGCAACAATTGCATTACTGTTTTCTCCCTGAGTTTTCTGAAGATGTGTTTAGATTCAGAATGAAAACTTACCCCAAATCATTAGACTATGAGAGAAAATATTGACATACAAGCTCATAACAATGGATAGACTCATAAATAGTTCACACTTTCAGTTAGGAGCCTAAATACATTTCATTCTAGTAACAAACAACCACAGGTGTTGCAGAGACAACTTGTCTTAAAACAGCTCGAGAGTTACTGAACTATGGTGTTCTACCTCTAGATAGCAAAATGCTAAAACCTCAAACGGCCTCATCCTGCAATAATAGAAAAAAAAATCAAGAGCTGAGACAGAGGAAGAGGAGGAAGAGAGAAAGGAGGAGGAAGAGGAGGAAGAGGATGATGGAAAGGGGATGGGGAGAAGAAGAAAAGCAGAGTAAAAGGAGGAAGCACCTAACATTGTTAGAAACTTCCAAGAAACCTAGTTACTACTGTTGTCAGAAAAATTTGTGATTTCTTTCTTTCTTTTTTTATTCATCTTAATTTCCCCAGACTTTATTGATTGTGTACAAAGATATGCATATTTCTTCATGCATATGTTCATTTTCAGGAAAAATATTAGTGATTATTTCCAATGTTGAGAGTTGTAGAAAATTTTAACTTTCTTTATAGTATTTTTTTTTGCATTTCCTATTCAGACTATAGAAGTAAATTGCTTTTTATTTTCCCCTTATATACTTATTTATTTAATTACTTCATCCCAGCCCCATCTCTCCTGTTCTTACAATTCTGCCCTCATCCTACCTTCATCCCATTCTCTCCTTCCCTTCTCAGAGAAGGGTCTTTTTTTTTTTTTAGATTTTATTTATTTTATGCATGAGTGCTCCATTTGCATGTACACCTACAGGCCAGAAGAGGGCACTAGATCACATATAGATGGTTGTGAACCACCATGTGGTTGCTGGGAATTGAACTCAGGACCTCTGGAAGAGCAGCCTGTGCTCTTAACCTCTGAGCCGTCTTTCCAGCCCTTTTTTTTGTTTTGTTTTGTTTTGTTTTGTTTTTCAAGACAGGTTTTCTTGTGCAGTCCTCGCTATCCAGGACTCCCTTTGTAGGCCAGGCTGACCTCGAACTCACAGCGATCTGCCTGCCTCTGCCTCCTGAGTGCTGGAATTAAAGGCTTGCGCCACCACAACCCGGCATGAACATTATTCTTATAGGCACCAAGAATAAGAATTAATAAATGGGACCTCAGGAAATTTAGAAGCTTCTGCAGAGCAAAGGGCAGCATCAACTAGAAAAGCAGCAACCTAGAGAACAGGAAAAGATTTTTAGCAACTACACATCAGAAAAAGGGCCAATATCCAAAATATATAAAGAACTCAAAAAGTAGCTATCAATAAAATTAACCCAATTTAAAAAAATGAGGTACCAATTCTCAAAAGAGGAAACTCTAATGCCTGAGAATCATTGAAAGAAATGCTTAGCATTTTAAGAAATGATTTAGCATTGCAAATCAAAATTAATTTGATATTACATATATATCAGCCAGGATGGCTAAGACCAATAACACTAGTAGCAAGGAGTGGAAGTGGGGGGGGGGCACTCATCCATTGTTAGTGGAAGTGAAAGCTTTTACAATCACTGAGAAAATCAGTATGGTGGTTTCTCAGAAATTGGGACTCTATCTACCTCAAAACTCTTCTATACCACTTTTAGGCATATGCTTAAAGGGCATTTCCTCCTACCACAAGGACTTGCTCAGCCATGTTCATTTGTTGTCATAATGCTCTTGTGGGCTGTGTAAGGTTTACCCTTTTTCATTCAAATGGTGATTTTTCCACCTCACTCTCTGGTTTCAGTCAGGATATTGCATTGTGATGTTTATTCTAAGTGTCTCCTGTCTCAGGTTTGTGGAAACATGTCACCATTTGCATTGCCAATAAGAACCAACCAACCAATGCTGAGCAATAATAGAGAATAGAGCAGGATGTCCTGGTGAGCAAGGGGAGGAGAGAGAGAGCAAGGATTCAAGGGATGGATGCACAATGGAAAGCACCAGGGTGAATGAGCCAGACTAGGATATGAGTAAAAACCAAGTGTAAAGTATGAAATCAGAATGAGAGGGAGCTATACAGCTTGGAGGTTTAGGATGGAGTAATTACTGTACAACGTTGTGATGTAGGCTACTTAAATAGATTCTAATCTCTGTGTGGTTACTTGAGCATACAGCTGGTTAAGGGGTAACCATTGACTTATTAAAATTATAAATCAATATTAAATATTGATACTCATTTCAACATTCATTGCTCGTCTACTCATAATAGCCAGAAATTTAAATGTCCCTCAACACATGAATTGATAAAGATGTGGTACACTTACACAATGGAATATCACTCAGCCTTAAAAACACAAAATCATGAAAATGTCAGGTAAATGGATGGAACTTGATAAACTCATCCTGAGGTAACCCAAGCCCATAAAAAAAAAAAAAAAGGAAATATGTCATGCCTTTGCATATGTGGAATTATTAGCTGTTAATTAAATGATAATTAGGCTAAGATATGTAGAACAGAAACTAGGTATACAATAAAGACTAAGGGGGAGGAGACAAATAGATCTACCTACAAAAGAGATTATAGAATAGATAAGTATGAATAGATGTGTGAGCCACTCCATTTCCATGCTCCAATCTCACCTCAGGTCCTCAGGAAGAGCAACACAGGCCTCTAAACACTAAGGTCCCTCCAATGTATTTTGAGTATGGGACTTGGAGAACTAATTTTAAGTTACATACATGTAGTTTTTTTTTTTTTTAAGTTGGATTTTTGTTTGAAATTTATGAAGTTTACTTAAAATCCTCTATCTACTTGTGTCTGGACAGTCTTTTTAAAATATTTATTTATTTATTTATCATTGTGGATACAGTGCTCTGACTACATGTACACCTGCAGTCCAGAAGAGGGTATCAGATCACATTGTAGATGGTTGTGAGCCACTATATGGTTGCTGGGAATTGAACTCATAACCTCTGGAAAAGCAGTCAGTGCTCTTAACCTCTGAGCCATCTCTCCAGCCCCCTTTTGTTTTATTTTTTTCTTCTTTTTTTTTTTTGACAGTCCTTTTAATAAGGAGAAGGTGAAGCCACTTAAAAAGCTTTAGCTGATGAAACATTAAAATAATTCTAATGCCCACAAAAAGATGACACAATACCAATTGGTTATCGCTACAATAATAAATATTGTATCCAGATAGGTCATTCATATTCTAGAAAAATCTTTCTTCCAATATTTGATATTTTAGTATAATTTGAAAGATTAATTCTGCAGTCTATGGTGAGGTAAAATTCAAAGTGCACATAGCTACTAGAAATATTAGAAATCTCAGAAATCCATAGAATATTAGTTCTCATTTTTCAAGTCTTCTGAGAGAATAGCAATAATATAACTCCTAGTAAACATTACTTCTGGAATTTAGGACGTGGAATTATTAAGAATAATTAGAATGATGTGATGCATTTTTCTCTCAAACCTAACCATTATATCAGTAGAGTGTCTCCGTGTATTTCATTCTATTTTTCTCTAAACTACAAAATTCTGTAAAATGCAATGAATATTTGACTCACTAAGAAAATAAAACAAAACACCATGTGTTTTGACAAAAGTAATGATTTCAAAGGCAGAAATAGGCTCTACATGACATACGTACCTATGAATGTGTTGAAAACAACAAGGACAAACATACCATTAGGAGAAGATAACACTATGTGATGTGCTGTTCCTGCTCATATTATTGTTTACACCATCTTTTGAATATTAGTAAAATAGTAATTTTCAACCTTTCAGAATTTAGGGAACTTAAATATGTTTACTTGATAATTAAATGATACAATTTTTTTCTGACTTGTAACTTTTTTGTAATACCATACAAGAGTTAATATCTGGAGTTGCATTAAAAACATTTTCAAATCTTCGCATATTTAAATGCATACTTTAATTCAAAGACTAATCCCAACACAGTATTTGCCAAAATCCACACAACTGTATTCTAATCTCTTTCTTGCTCCCAGACATTCAGCCCAAGTGTAATCAAGAGTTATTTTGTATTTTAATGTATTTTATTGTGTCTTAGCTTAAACAAAGTTTGCAAAATATCATTTTTCTTCTGATCTGAGATAACAATTTTTGACTCTAGCTAAAATTAGATTTATAAATCATTTGGAATATTTTGATCCTCACTCTCTACTAAATTTTAATTATGTTTGCATTATATATTTTTATAAAACTTGTATGTACATACTATTATATATATCACACATGTATCATACATATATATATATATATGGTGTGGTGTGGTGTGGTGTGTGTGTGTGTGTATGTGTGTGTGTGCTATGCTAAAGTCAATTTATATGTGGAGTCTTTCTTGCATGGTATTTACTATGTTGCATTCAAAAAGCTTTCATTTAAAAGCTAAGTAGAACACAATTGTAGTCTCAGTGTAAATATTTAAATTGAAATATTCAGGCTCTAGTGCCTTTAATTAACCTGCTTATTATTTATTTTGTAAAATAAATTGACCCAGAAGTCCAGATGAATGCATACTATCAAGACACTTGTTCTTTGTGCTTAAAATAATTGCAAAAAGACACATTTCTTCAGGAGTTGCTACTCTCCTCAGATTTATGCATTGCTATATTTACAGATAGACAAGAGAAAGGAAATAGGATAGAATACAAACCAAAGATGAATCCCTTGGTCCTCAATTTGGCACAGACAAAGGATGTTTGCAGTTGTTTAGGGGATAGTCTATCCATTCATTACTGCAAAACAAAATTGGTTCTTCAGGAAAAATGAATTGTGCTCAGAGGCTTGACAATCCTATTTAATACAATGAAAAACTGTTTATTAAATCCATCTGGGTCTTCTCAAAGAAACCAAGACAAGCAGTGTGAATTATTAAATAGCTTCTTGCAGTACACAGAAAAAAGAAAGAGGACACTTGCTGGTCATTGTCAGGGTGGCACCTGTTTCTTAGAACTCTCTGTAAGTGAAGCACATTGCCTACCAGCCGTCAGTATTCCACAGAAACCAGAGATGCAGGAGAGGCCATTAGGAATGATGGGTAACATTTGCTATGTAGACAGAAGGTTTAAATCAGCAGAGCATTTGGTCCTATCAAATATTAATTTGGGGCATTAATCTAAAATGTGTCTAAAACAAATACCAAGTCTAAAATCATTCAGTTCTTGAAAAATAAGTGAATATAATATATATTCTATTTAACCTATGGACTTTGATGGGTCTAATTTAGTTTTTAAAGTTTTCTAAAACAAAACAAAACTCTACTTCTCTCCAGAATATTCTGTTTCCAGAGAATTTGAAATCATTGGGTAAATGCTCAATAAATAACCCCTTTAAATAATTTGGGAAGTAAGCAAAACACATGAGATATATTAAAAAATCCAGGAATGACAAAGACTGAAACAAAACATGGTACTTTCAAATTAAAAATAAGATTATGTTGTGAATTATTGGGTGACAGTGGGAACTGTATGATGAAAGCTTTAGACTCTCTTGTTCTTAGAGTGGGTTACAATTCCACCTACTCACTGACGCCTCTGAGTCCAGTAGAAAGCACAGACAACATGTTCTCACTAGTGCTTCAATACTGTAAGAATCCGTTTTCTATCACTCTCATGAAATACCATGACCAAGAAAATTTAGAGAAAGGGAGGGGCTATTTGGGCTTACATAGCCAGAGGGATGAGTCCATAACCACCATTGCAGAGAACGGTAGCAGCGGCAAGCATGCCAACTGAAACCGCTAGCTGAGAGATCACATCATGAGCCACAGACAAGAAACAGAGAGAGAAAACTATGAGTGGCCTATGGATTTTAAAACATCAAGTTCTGCCTTCAATGACATCCTTCATCCAACAAGGCCACAATTCCTAAACAGAACCAAACAGCACCAAAATGGGGAACAACTATAAAAATGTGTTAGACCATGAGCATACAAATTCCAAGTATCAATTATAGCTCAGACAATACTAGAAAATATTGAGAAGCTGAATTGTAAAAGAATAAATAACATTTATACATTCCAAGGAAACAAGTAACAGGGTAAAAAAAAAAAAACATCATGTAGAAGAAAATAAAATCTTTATGGTTATATGCTGATTAAAAATTAATATATAGAATCAATAAAGAAGTAGAAATCTAAGTATTTGGATTAAAACATATAAATTAAAACACTATAAAACTGGGCAGATGATTTAAATAGGCAGATTCTAAAAGACAAATACAACTTAGCATATCAATGTGTTGATTCAACAAGTAAATGCATTTGCTGTCGAGCCATACTGTCTGAAATTGATGCCTGGATGACCACGGCAGAAGGAAAGAGAGAATTCACTTCTGGTAGTTGTTTAATGATCACCACATGAAGGTCATGATATATATGCACACAACCCTACATACACACACACACCTGAATAAATATAGTTATTTTAAGCTTCAATGCATAACATACAGTATGTTTAAATTCTTTTTTAAAATATATTTTATTAATTTATTCTTGTTACATCTCAATGGTTATCCCCTCCCTTGTATCCTCCCATTCCTCCCTCCCTCCCTCCCATTTTCCCCTTATTCCCCTCCCCTATGACTGTGTCTGAGGGGGATTACCTCCCCCTGTATATGCTCATAGGGTATCGAGTCTCTTCTTGGTAACCTGCTATCCTTCCTCTGAGTGCCACCAGATCTCCCCATTCAGGGGACTTGGTCAAATATGAGGCACCAGAGTTCATGTGAAAGTCAGATTCTTTTTTGTCACAGTGTGAATTGAAACATGAGAGCAAAAATAAGTTAATAATGTAAACTATGATCCATTTAGAGGTTATATGATATACTTATTTTTGTAGTTTTGGACTCTCTGATCCTTGTAAACAAAGGCACTTGATCCATTTCAAATAGATTTTCTTTACAGGTTGAGGTAAGGGTCATTCTGAATTATTCCCTTTAAATGTCTAGGTTCTATACCATGTGCTGTAGAAGATGCATTTTTACTTGTGCTTTGTTTTTGTTTTATTTTGTTTTTTTTTTTTTTTTTTTTTGAGACAGGATTTCTCTGTTTATCCCTCGCTGTTCTAGAACTTGCTTTGTAGACCAGGCTGCCCACAAACTCAGAATTCTGACTGCCTTTGCGCTCTGAATGGTGGGAGTAAAGGTATGTGCCACCACTGCCTGGTTGAAGGCCGGTTTTTATTCAACACGTGGTTTTGGTGTAGGGTTAGAAAGCAATAAGACTGTAGCTGTGCAAGTTTGTTCATGGAACTTTTAGTTATTCCATTCATTTACATAGTTATTTATGAGCCAGAACCACCATGATTCTCCACTTTGTAGTATGAATTGAAAGGAGCTATCATAAAACTTTCAATTCTGCTTTCTCCAAAGACTGCTTTGGTTGTTAGGAGTTCTCTGTGGTTTCATTTTATTTAAGGAATTCATTTCTATGTAGAATGAATGCTCCTGAAATATTGGTAGGGCTTATGATTACTTTATAGGACATTTTCAATAATATTTTAGTGTTCAAAAAATGTGGTTTTTGCCCTTTTCGTAAAAAATATTGAGGGCTTGTCATAGCTTTCATTGTGTTGGTGAATCCTCCCTCTTTCCTTTTTTCTTTAGGCTTTTTAGTATGAGGTGTATTCAAAGTTCATTAGAGGCTTCTTTTTCATTTATTGATAAAATAATATTATTTCCTGTTCTTAGTTTATGTATGTGCTATATCACATTTATCAGATTGTATATGTTGGATTATTTTTGCAATTTTGGTATGAAGCTAATGAATGACATATATGAATTTTTTAATTATTTTGTTGACTTGTGCTTGCATGTATTTTTATTCAAAATTGTTAAATATGTCATCATTAGAGATTGGTGGTAAAGGAACCATTCATTATAGTGTTAGTTACAATAAAAATAGTGCAGCCACCATTATAGAAAATACTTCACAATTTTTAGGATCTAAAAGCAGAACTATCTTATAACTGAGCTATAGTATTCCTAGGTATATTCCTAAAGGAACCAAGTTCACATGCAACACAGGTATTTGCACATACATGTTTGCTGAGGCATTATTCATAAAGTCAAGGATGAAGTTTGCCTAGATGTTCATCTACCAAAGGTAAATAAATAGAACACTGTGGTGTAACTCATAGTAGGTTATTCAATAATTAAAAAGAACAACACTGTCATTTTTAGAAAATGGAGAGAAATGAGTACCATCATGTTAAGAATCAGTTTTTTTTCTTATATTTGGAATCTAAGCAAGAAAAGCAACAACAACAAAATGGCAAGAATGAATACAGAATGGCATATTATATGTGAATTGAAAAGAAAAATATTGCCAATAAGTATATGAGACAGGGAGGGATAATGAAGGGATGAATTAAAAAACAAATAATATACATACATGAGGAGATTTTCCTAATAAAACTCATTATTATGTGAAACAAGTATATTCCAAAATTACTATATACTCAAAGAATTCAAAATTTAAAAATAATACAATTATAAGAGACCATTACAGAACCAAAGACATTAGTGTAAATATAAGAGAATAGAAATATGTAGTCTAAGTCAATTTGATCTAAGAATAATAAATAATAGTATTGAGGGACTTGAGAAAATGGTTTGGGCACAGTGTAGAAGATAAACACAGGCAGGCAGTCCGAAGTCAAACCTCAGTTCCAATCTCAAGAAATTCATCTTTTAAACACATTATGTCCTCACAGTCATCTGCGCAGCGCACCTGCCTAAATGATGGGTTTTGTGGTGTGGCTAGGATGTTCTGAGACCTATCCAGGGCAGAGACACTACTTTTGGCTCAGGAGCTGAGAAGCACCTGTGCGTCAGCTCTCCACTAGTAGTGAGTTTCTCTGTAAACTGAGAGGTTTTTTTAAATATTTATATAAGTAATTTATTCATATTACACTTTATTTGTTATCCCCTCACTTGTATCTTCCCATTCTCTCCCTCTTTCATCCTGTTCCCCTCCCCTAGGTCTGTGACAGAAGGGGATCTTGTCCCCCCACTATAAGATCACAGCCTATCAGGTCTCTTCTTGGTAGCATGCTTACTCTTCCTCTGAGTGTCACCAGGTCTTCCCACCAAGGATTTTTTTAAAAAATATTATTAAAGATAATTTTTAGATATAAAAAACAATGTTCTTTCATGAGGACTTTAGATGGGAAAATGAAGAGTTGAAAAAAAATAAAGTAAGAAGTAGATTATGAGAACACAGAAAAAACCCAAACAAGCAAACTATAAAGTGGTCAGGAAATGAAGGTTCAGCAAAATGCTGGCAAACTGGAGGGAGAGAAAGCACTGGAAATGAGGGAAACACGGGCAAAAGCCAAGCCAAGGATATTTTTTCAAATTTCTCGGTGATATCCATCAGTGTGTTCCTAGTAGAAACACGCAATGTTCTTTGCAAGCTCTGCAGGCCTGTAGCTTTCAGAGCTTCAAAGAAAATTGTCTCTAAACATTCAATTTAAAATACACATAAGAAGGCTTGTAGTTCAACTTCAAAGATAAACCAAAAGGGCATCTTACTGTTTTAAAAAAAGATACAAAGTCCCCTGCACTGGAGGGCAATAGGTAAATCCACTTAGGTCGATGCACCTCTCTCCCTCAAAGGCTATTTGTTCTGCCTGAGTTTGAATTTCTGATTCTGTGCCTGCCTTGCAAAATAGTGTGCAGCTAGTGAAAACACAATATGATTTAAAAAATAGGAAATGTGGAATGCTGCTTTAAATCCTTTAGATGCTTACAAGACACCACAGAAATTCATTTTATAGAAATGTTTTCATCTGTTTGCAGAAGAAATGGAAAACTGCACTGTCCTTCTAAAATAGCAGCTTCATTGAATTGTTACACAATAGAGCTACTTTCAAAGATAACATTGTGCAATGTAGGGCTGCTGGCAGCCATTAACCTTGTATATTGCATACATGGAATTGAAGGCCAGTGTAGATTAAGGGCATTTGAGAATACAACTACTGAGCAGCAATTACAGGCAGGCTGTGTTAGCTACTAAATAAAATAAGAAATAAAAACACTGTCTCTGGATCTATAGCATTAAAAGGAAATTGCTTTACCACAGAATAATATCATCCTTGTTGTTTATTCAGGACTACTGTGAAAATTAAGAAGAATAAATGAAACAGTCTAGCACATACTTTGACACATTAGAATACCTGTCCTCTTAAAAAAAAAAAAAAAAAAGGAAAGGGGTTAAATATATATTTGACGATCTATTCAATTATACGTTTACCAAATGGCTCTATTTAAATACTGATTTATTTTCAAATTATGTGCACTAGTTGTTATTGCCTGCACTGACAGCTATGTGCCATATGAATATGGTGCCCATGAAGACCAGAAGAATGCAGTGGATCAACTGGAACTGGGAATTACAGAGAGTTGTGAGGAAGAACAGTGACAGCTTTTAACTGCTGAGCCATTTCTCCAGACTACTGGCAAATTATCTTTATCATGTCAACATATTAACATCTTTTTGTTGTAACTGCTCTCCATCATATGTTGAAAGAGCATTAAACATATATATAACATATAATATTGCAGTTATCTCCTCACCATAAATTAATCACAAAATATTACACAGATATTAATCAATAGTCCTACATTCTTCTCTTTGACAACTCTCTTGAAACATTTATCTCCTATTGAAGTTTTAACTAATTAACTATCTCATATTACTAAAATCATATGGCACTTGTCATTTTGTATCTGGCTTATTTCACTTTGAAATAATATCCCAAAGTTGACCTATGTTATATCATATATCGGAATCTATTTCCTTTTGGCTCCTCTTCAGGCCACATTCCACTAATTTCTTTCCTTTTTAAAATTCATTTGTTTATTTATTCACTTTACATCCCTCCTCACATCCTAGGCCCACCATCCCTCTATGTCCCCTCTCTCCTCCCCTATTCCTCAGAAAAGAGGTGTCCCACTTCCAATCCACCCCACCTCATCAAGTTGCTTTAGGACTGAGCATATTTTCTTCCCCTGTGCAGGGCAAGGAAGTCCTAAGAGGGGGACGTCATCAAAAAGCTGGCAACAGAGTCCAAGTCATAGAAAGCCCCTGCTCCCCTTACTAGAGGACCCACATGACGCCTAAGCTGCCTGTTGGCTACATCTTTGTAGGGTACATAGGTCCACTCCATGCATGTTACTTGAGTGATGTTTCAATCTCAGCAAGGCCATCTGGGGTCTAGTTAGCTATGTTTTTGTTCTTCTTCGGGAACGCCTGTCACTTCCAGGTCTTTTTTTCCTTCCCCCCAACTTTTTCCTCAGCACTCCCTGTACATCACCCAATGTTTTGCTGTGAGTCTCAGCATGTGTTTTGAGGTGCTGCTGGGTGAAGCCCCTCAGAGGACAATTCTGCTAGGCTCGTCTGCAAGCCTAGCTGCGTTAAGACTATCAGGGGTTGGTTCTCTTTTATGAGGTGGGTCTTGGGTTGAGATAGGCATTGGTTGGACATTCCATCCATCTCTGCTCTATCTGTTTATCTTTATCCCAGCACATCTTATAGGCAGGGTGAGTTTTGAGTTGAAGTTTTTTTGTGGGTGGGTTGGCATTCCCTTCTCTCTACTAAGTATCTTGCCTAATTAGAGGGTGTTCTCTTCAGTGTCTTTGACCTCTGCTACTATGAGTCTCTTCTAGAGTCTCCCTCATATCCTCCCAGGAGCCTACCCTGTTTAGTTCTGCCGCTTGACACAGGGAAATTCCTTCCCACAGTTTCTCTTTTCTCTACAGGTCTTCTGTTTTCCAGAGTCGGCTTCCCCAAGCTCTGATCTCCACCCTCATTTTTATCGGTCCTCCGTCTCCCTCCTTGTTCTCTCTCTTCAACCACAACCCCTATCCAGCCTACTTCCTCTTCTGCATGAGGTTTAAAGTTTGTCCCTTGGGTCCTTCTTGTTCCTTATCTCCGTTGGGTCTGTGCATTGTAGTACGTTTATCCTGTATGGTATAGCTTAAAACCACTTATAAGTCAGTATATACCATGTATGACTTTCTGGGTCTGGGTTCCTTCACTCAGGATGATCATTTCTAGCTCCATGCATTTGCCTGCAAGTTTCATGATTTCTTTGTTTTTTTTTTTTATAGCTGAGTAGTATTCAATTGTGTAAATGTGCCACAGTTTCTTTATCCATTCTTCACTTTAGGGGCACCTAGGTTCTCTCCAGTTTCTGGCTATTATGAATAAAGCTTCTATGAACATAGTTTAGTAAGTTTCCTTGTATGGAGCGCCATCTTTTGTTTACATATCCAGGAGTGGTATAGAAGGACACCAAAGAGGAGTATATGACAGGAAATATCAAAACTAGGGCTAACTTGAATAAATTAGAAACAGAGAAAACAGCACAAAGAATCAATGTTTTGAGAGCTGATTCTTTGAGAAACTCAACAACATATACAAACCATTAGCCAAACTAACTAAAAAGCAGAAAGAGGGTATCCAAAAATAACAAATCAGAAAAGAAACCGAGGATAAAACAACATACCCTGAGGGAATAAAAAAAATCATTAGGTCTTACTTCAGAAGCCTGTATCCCACAAAATTGGAAAAAATCTAAGAGAAATTGGCGATTTTCTTGATAGATTTCACTCAATAAAGTTGAATCAAGATCAGATAAACAGTTTAAATAATCATATAATCCCTAAGGAAATAGAGCAGTCACCAAAATCTTCCCAATCAGAAAAGGCCTGGACCTAATCTACCAGACATTCAAAGAAGAGCTAATACCAATTCTCTTCAAACTCTTTGACAAAATAGAAACAGAAAGAACATTGATAAACTCAGTCACCTACTACACAGAGATTCAACAAAGAAAGAGAATTTCAGACCAATTACACTCATGAACCTTGATTCGAAAATACTCAATAAAATACAAACCAAATTTCAATAGCTAATTAATTAATTACATTATCCACTATGATCAAGTAAGCTTCATTGTAGAGATGTAGGGATGGTTCAACATACAAAAATCCATCAATGTAATCTACCATGTAAACAAGCTAAAAGAAAAAAAAAAAAACCACATGATTATTTCCGTAGATGCAAAAAAAGCCTTTGACAATATATAACACCTTGTTCATGATAAAAGGCTTGAGGCATCAGGAATACAAGGCCCATACCTGAGCATAATAAATGCTGTACACAACAAGGCAAGAGCTAGCATCAAATTAAATGAAGAGAAACTCACAACAGTTCCGCTAATTTTCAGTAGGAATAGCCTAGTAGCAAAAGCTTAAGATTAGCTGAACCTAATTACCATGGCAAATTAGTTTACCTAGCATTTTAATGAATATCTGGATTTATGAGAACTCATACATATATGCAAGCAAATGTTTATATGTAAGCACACAAGTATATATGAAACAACTATACATATTTAAAAGATACTTGAAGATAATTTGTATTTGGAGTATAGTATAAAATAGTTTTGGAATTTTAAATATAAATAAGGACATATAAGTCATATAAAAGTATAAAATATAGCAAATATGAGAATATGCATTTGGACTGTGAATTATACACACATACACATGCATAAATATTCTTGAAATATGTATATACATATGTGTATATATGTATGTGTATATATATTTGAAATGTTGCTAAAATATACAACTTTCATTTGCAGTATGCTTTATATTAGGAATATTATGTACCTTAGGCTTCATTTTATGTGTATAAGGTAATGAAATTTTAAATTGTGAATATATATCAGAAATTTATATTACTGTACATATACATATCTATGATTACTGTGTAAATTGAAACCACACCTGCATAATTCAGGAAGGTGATGAATCCTATACTCTTTAGCATTATTCATGAAAAATGGCACGTTTAATATCAGTTATTTTGAATTTTGAAAAAA
>OU015744.1:99742583-99780265 GCA_907169655.1 Acomys percivali
AGAGAACAATAGTTCAGGTGCTAAGAGAGGTCAGAGACCTTACCAGTGAAACCATTGCTACTGTTTTGCTAAATGGAAATATGTGCCTGTCAAATTGCCATCTAAATAACTGTGATTATGCACATAGACTAGACCTGCTGATGGCTTTGATCAGAGAAGCATATTTTTGCAGAGGTCAGTAGTGACCGCAGAGATTCACAAATAGTAAAAGTACTGAAACTAAATAGCTTTTGAATGTCTAGCCATAAATAGGATATTTATATTACCCCGTTTAAGTAGGCTCAGGGGACATCATGGAAGGAGGGGAAGAATGAATCTAGAAGCTAGAGGAAGGAAATGGCAGTATGAATTGCTTGCTACCAGACATGACAGAGCTGATGCATATTCAAGCCCACATACTATTTTGTTTTTTTAAAAAAGAAAGAAAAAGGGCTTCAAAGTACCCTTTCTAGGCTTCTTGCCACAATGACAATGGGCCAAACCTTTGAAACTGTAAACAAACTTCAGTTCAATACTTTCCTTAATAAGAGTTACTGTGCTCATGGTGTCTTTTCACACTAAGACATGCTTCACTGAGGAGAAATCACGCCTGACAGTGAAAACCTGATCGAAACCCCATAACCAGCAGGGGAGTCATAAGCCCTAGGAGAGAATTGATCACTGACATTCTGATACATAGACATCTGTCAAGATTCCCCTAAATGCATATGTTCATACTTGTAGATTAGCTGTGGTCAGGAAAGCTTCTTTTTGGCAGTAGGTAGTGATAAGCACAATGCCTCATAGTAGACCAGAGTGAAGAGTATAAGTGACCAATTAGTGCTGAATCCTAAACAGCTCACGTGTATCATTTCTTCTACACTATTTGTGCATGTTGTAATAGGATGTGGAGAGAATGCTTACAGAAGCTGAAGGTTGAGGAAAAGAGAGGGGAAATGCTGTCTTCTGAGCACAGCATGGATGTTTCAATCATGTGCTTATAGAATCTCTTATTATTCATGCAAGGTCTGTCCAGACCACACTTGGCAACAAGCCATAATCCCTGAGGTACTATAGACAATTGCTTCTGGAAAAGAGAAGCCCTAGTCCTCAGCTTGTCGCCTCTGGTAAATACTCACTCCCCACCCCCACCTATTATCATAAAAACATTCTAAGTAAATATAATGTTTAGGAATACACACATAGAAAATAAAGGTCATCAATTTAAATGAGAATGAAGAAAGGTATATGGGAGAGCTTGGAGGGAGGAAAGGGAAAGGGAAATGATATAATTATATTAACTCTCAAAACATAAAGAATTTTTAAAATATTAGCTCCCAAAATATATAAATGAAGAACAAAATCTTGGGAAGAAGAAAGGGACAAATGAGAGTCGAGGAGGATAAGAAAGAATGCAGGATGGTAAGAAAAAAGATAGCATAAACCATATGTGAAAGAATAAAATTATATTGTATATAATATTTACATATTAATAACAGCAACAAACTAATTAGCACAGATTCTAATGACGACTTTCAGAGCTTGTACTTTAAAACACTCTGAAATTAAAATAAAGCACAGTAAGGATTTTTTGTGAAAAATATTCTTCCTTCTTTTGCATATTTTTATGTTTCCTTCCTGGAGAAAAAGAGAGGGACAAAGAAGGAGGGAGAGAAGTTGGAGGAAGGGAGGGAAACAAGGAGGAGAAAGGGAGGAGGGAGGGAGAAGGGGAGGGAGGGAGAGGGGGAGGGAGAGAGAGAGGGAGGGAGGGAGAGGGGGAGGGAGAGAGAGAGGGAGGGAGGGAGAGGGGGAGGGAGGGAGAGAGGGAGGGAGGGAGAGGGGGAGGGAGGGACAGAGGGAGAAAGAGGGGAGGGATAGCTGAGAAACATACTCCATTCTACCTATTTCTTTGGTAACTGAAACGGATGTCATTTCACAAGTATTAAAATCTAACTACTCATGTGCACTGACTTGCATTATTATCTGGCCAACATTTCTTTGCCTCTTTATATGCTTCTGAGAGGTCTGTTAGGTGGGCTACAAGGGTTCAGTTGGTGTCCACTTATGACAATTACCTGTCTCCTCCTCTTTCATAACCTTTTAATCTCTAAATTGCAAATTCTGTCAACTAAATATATAGATATCTCCATTTGAGTCTTGGTTAACAAATCCAGGGGATTCTGCTGAGTGGTGAGTATGGCAGAAAACCATTCCCACTACAGGGAAAGTAAATAACACAGGATGCACGCAACATGCAAATAAATCTGGTTTCAATTGACAAGAGGAGGCTTGGACAGTGGTTATGGGCCAGATTCTCAGGATTGGGTGAGAATGAAGTGATTGGCATGTGGTATTTAAAGGACTCACTCTACTGTCCGGTAAAATGCTGGTTATCTAAGTGGATCCCCACTGGAAAGTCTTAAACCATCTGACACAAAGGCCTACTTCGTTACTATTTTCTGAACCTTCTAAGTACTCTGTGAGACATATATTTTACCCAATGATACATCAAAACATAGTGGTCTGATCCCACTTTTAAAAGAGTCATTGTTGATATAATTCCAAATCTCAACAAGGCACATTCAGTAGCCGGCCTCCTTCTCTCTTGCGATTAAGAGTAGAATCGAGTCCAATTTAGGTCACATTCTTCACAAGCTATGTCATGCTCAGTGTTCCCTTGTACACTAAGCATCCCATAACCAGGTGGAGACAAGTATCCTTCCTTGCAGCTGTTGAGTTCTCCAGGCTCTCTGAGGAGCAGGAGCACACATCCATGCTTACTTCTCCTCCCTTCGCTGTGTCCCCTGCTGTGAAGGCTCCAACTCCTGCTACCCCTCTGCTGAAGGAAAACAAGACACTTTTTTGGTCTGCACATCTTTTGACTGTCTTCATGTGTCTTCCAAGAGTTAATACCTACAATGTGTCATTTTTTGCTTTAAGGTCTATTTTAAATTCTAATCTACTGCAGACTGGAGACAATTGTTATTCTCAAGGCAGACACAAGGGAAGGAGGCTGCAAGGATTAGCAGACAACCTCAAGGGCATGCAGTTAATAACCCTGAAGCAATTTTGTGGCCACAAGTCAGGCATTTGCATCAACTATATCTATTCTTGTTTCCACTTGTCTCAAATTGTTCTATAGTTATATTTCCTTCTCCAGAAGAAAGTACAGGGCCCTCGGTCTCCTCAGGCACATAGCTCAGTAAAATACATATGACACAAGATCGATAATCCTCTCCACTGTTTCGGAATCACCATTGTTAAAGTACTGTCATTCAACTGGAGAAATCATTCCTTAAGTTTAAACACAAAATTCAAGTCAAAGTTCCTGAAGTAACTTTGATTAGAGGAAATCACAAGGCCAGTGTGAGAAGCCACTTACCACTCTCTTTTAAGTTGAACATGTAATATGTCATCAATTATCTAATTCAGAGATGTCCAAAGGATCAAACAGCATGGTAAGAAGTTCTTTATGTCTGTTCATTCATTTATGTTTCTTCATTCATCCATCAAACATCCATCAATCACGTACTTAGTACTGCCATGACTAAATCCTACATAGTAGAGGACTGTCATAGCGAAGGCTGAACAGAGAACAAAGCCCTTCTCACCACCCTGAAGGGCTATTTTGTAATTTGAGAGAACAAATGAGATGGAAATATGGCTATGTACAACATATTGCATGAGGTACTTCACAGACTTGTCTTCATTTTAATTACTAAATAACATTTATTTATTTGCATATGTATTTACATATGTATGTGTGTGTACTTATGTGTGTATGCATGCATGCATGTATGTATGTAAATCTGCATGGTTATGAAAGTACCATGGCCCTCATGCAGCAATCAGAGGACACCTTGTGAAAGTTGCTTCTCTCCTTCCATATGTGGGTCATATGGATCAAACTCATGTTGTCAGGCTAGGGGGCAAGGCCATTTACCTAGGTAAGCATCTGGTCATGTCTTCTTCATTTTAAGATCAAAAGCTATGCACAAAAAAGCAATCAACCTGTCTTATCCAGTGAACAAGGATACTAGAGAAACAAAATATACATGAAACAACGTAACAATCATCTTACTGCTTATAGATTTCACTGGGACTTTTTCTTGCATTTTTTACTTTTGCTTCTTTACTTGAACTCGATTGCGTAAACAACCACCCACCCCTCAAAAAAAACTTAACTATTTCACAATAAAACTGGCAAGAGTGCCCTGCAAGAACAAATGAACATGCATAAAAGCTTTGTTGCCTTTCTTTGCTTTCTCTGACAACTAGAGAGAGAACTTCATAAATGATGGGCTACCTGACAAATCAACGCAAACTAATCCCTCTCTCTATACACACAGTGTATGCATTAGGCAGAATGTGTGGCTGAGAACTATATAGACAGTGTAAGGAAAAGTTCTTAAATATGCAACAGAGTATGGTGGACAATAAAGACAGGCAAGCAGCACTGTCCGAGGAGCTTGTGTCCTATTATCAGGAAACAGTAAGCATGTCCTGACAGCATCAGGAATTGTGTAGTTACCACATGGAAACTACCATAAATATAGCTATACCTCATTAATCAGAGAGAACATCTGGACTGCTTACTCATGCAGTGAATAGTGATTTAGCAGCTGTGAATGTGAGAATAAGTCTTATGTGAGCTTTGGAAAATAGGGATAATACTTACATCATCTTGACAGAAACTCCAAGTTGTATGATTTATTTCATTCCTTCTAGGAATAAATACAAATTATCTATCTTGAAGAAAACAAATAATGATTTTTCTGCCTTAAGCAATGCCTGTGGCTGTTAATACTTTGGTAGCACACATATGGTTAATCAATGAAACAACCATAAAGTGAATTGCTCTTCTGTAGTGTATTGGAAAGATTTTAATTTTCTTTGCAATTTATATGAATGGATTTTTTTTGTAAATACAAAGCTTCTCCATGACTGAAGATTTATGAGATCTCTCCAGTCCTGTGTCTGGGTTCTATGGTTTATGAGATCTCTCCAGTCCTGTGTCTGGGTTCTATGTTTTAGGATATCTCTCCTGTCCTGTGTCTGGGTTCTATGGTTTATGAGATCTCTCCAGTCCTGTGTCTGTGTTCTATGATTCTCTACACAATACAGCAAAGACTACTTTACTTCAAATACTGGTCCTTTCATTCACAGCTACATTGTTCTTCTTGGCTCCTTGGGAAAAATTTTGGATTTTAGCTTAATGGTTAGGTCCTCTCATTCTAGAATTCTTTTACTTATTTTTTCAGCACTTTATAAAACTCAACTGTATTCAAGTAACTGTATTGCCTATTTCTCTTCATTCTCTCATCCAGGATGTGTTAGTCTTCTTTCACAGTTTCCTAACATTCTCAGTTAGCCCCATCTGGCATCTGCACCTGCCTCTCACTGACCGTGTTCTTTATTTTCTTACTATATTCTTCCACAATAATGTAAACAGATTCTTGTAGTTTTCCCTTGACTTTAACTCATTTTGCTATTGTCTTTTGATTTGTCTCACTATCTCATTGTCCATTTTTGTAGCATACATCTCTCAAAAGAGGACACTGGAATAAGTAAGGAGCTTGTCTTAGTTTGAGGTTTATTGCTGTGAAGAGACACCATGGCCATGCCAACTCTCATGAAGGAAAATGTTTAGTTTGGGATGGTTTACAGTTTTAGAGGTCTAGCCCGTTATTGCCATGATGAGGAGCATGGCAGTTTGCAGGCAGACATGATGGTGGAGAAGGAGCTGAAAGTTCTATGTCTTTGTCCACAGGCAGCAGGATATGAGGAGTTGAGCTTGTAAGACCTCAAATCCTGCTTCCACAGTGACACACTTCCTACAACAGGACCATGTCTACTCCAAAAAGGCCACACCTTGTAATACTGCCACTCCCTATGGGCCAAGCATTCACACATATAAACAACCCCCAACCCCTACACACACACACACACACACACACACATATACACATATGCACGCAAGCATGAACACACTCACACACACACCCACTCACACATGTCAGCGTGCACACATACAAGTCTATGGGAGTCATTCCTATTCAAACTACCACAGTGCTATTCAGAGTTTCTTCCAATGGGAAAATAGTTCAGGGAGCCTGTCAGGAGGATTTGTAGGCTATGGGAACTGTCAACGCCATGTCAATCAGACACTGCATTTCAAGAGAGTTAGTATTCATTGTCATGCAGCATGTTGAATACAAAATTCTGGCTTTTGAAAACAACTTCTCTCAGCTTCCAAGAATGAACCATCTTTAAAGGGTCATCAGTTGGTTTAGAACACACTTTTCTTAACTTGGAAAAAAAAATCCTGGAAATAATGACAGCTGTAATCTCTGCTGACTCCACTCCCAGTAGACTTCTTCCTTTACTGAAGACTGAGAGGAGAAACCCATTTCCATGCCTACTGAAAGGTCCTTTGAAGGCTTTCTAAGTCAGCCTTTACCTCATTTAGACATGGATGCATATCTTCTGTCTAGACTAGTGAGTGACAAGCTCTATCTCCTGCCAAACTGTCCCCCGAGATCTTTGTTGGGACTTCCAAATAGCACCTCATATATAATAAATGCAGATATAAACCTATCAGATACAGTGTGCTCAACATAACTTGAACTATTAGCATTAGGCCTACCTACCACGTTCTAAATTTTGACCTAACCAATATTATCTTTACCCAAGAAGGCTTTGATTTCAGTGATCCCTTCTAATACCCTGCAGATTCAAATGCATTATTCGCATTCCTCCCCCCCCTCCGCATGCAGATAAGATTCTTTTTAAGCCTTTAATCACATCCATCTTGCTAATCCTAAAACAGTTCAATATGGCTGTTCTTGTACTGAGTAGCATGCCTAGATAAAATAGGGTTTCTTTATTTTAACATTGTAATCAAGGACACCAAAAAGTCACTTCATATATTTCCTATAACTAGTTTTACAGATGATTTTTTTTTCTACAACACTGAGCACTTTTGCCACACATAAAGAACTCCAACTTAGGTCAATAGTTACTTGGAAGAAAATTGCATAATTACTTTTTTTGGAGATTATGCAGATTTTTTAAATAAATAATAGTCTTATTCAGCTACACTCTACTGAAATAAATTATAATATATCTAAATTTTCTAGAAAACTGTCTCATATCACAGACAAAGTGCTTTCTGTTTTCTTTGTAAGATGCACAGATCATCAGCAGTACCTTTGTATTTTAACAAATAAGGTAGAAACTAAAAAAGAGAAAGAGAATATTTACTAAGTAATCTGTGAAGAGCCGCTTTAATGATATTGGTGTTTTAAAACCACATTCTAACAGACTCTGCTGTCAATTGCATTTTTAAAAATGAGTATTTTTCCAGTAGGCTTTATTCAGTAATATATCACAATTTATAGAGCATTTAATGCCTCTTAGGGTCTATGAATGTTTACATCCTGGCCAGTATAATTTCCTCTGAGATTTATGTTGGAAAACTAGAAGAATTTGTAATGAGAATCTATAATACTTTTTAAAATAAAATATATACTATTTAATATATATGTTAATATATCTTTTTTTATTAATTTATTCTTGTTACATTTCAATGGTTATCCCATCCCTTGTATCCTCCCATTCTTCCTAGAATCTATAATACTTTTAAGATCTTCACATTACAGACATGAAATGGTTGACAATGTATAACAAAATGTTTTGTAAGACTAAAATCATGCATTTTTTAAAATCAAGGATAGTTTAACTTGTAAAAGTATCTCACAACATGTTGAATATATATATATATTCATTTATATATGAATCTTTGTCTTAATCTTAGTAGGACAATGTCTGCAAGACATTGAACTTGTAGCTGTGTGTACATGCTTTGTTCCCAGTGCTTCTCAGCCTTCCTAGTACTGTGGCACCATAATATAATTCTTTATTTTGTGACCCCAAACATAACATTATTTCATTGCTACATCATAACTGTAATTTTACTACTGTTATGAATCATGATGTAAATATCTGTAAAATATCTAAAAACCTGTAAACTAATGTAAAAATGCAGAATATCATGATCTATAGCCTGAGAACCACTTCTTTAGACAATTAGACACATATTATTATAAAAGTTAACCCATATTAAATTAATATCCTGAAATCAAAAATTGGAAAATTCTGAAACCTAAAGAATTTTCTAAGAGTAAGTTAATTACAAAATAATTGTGTGATACAGAATAATTAACAGTGAAATATCTTATATTTTTATAGGCAACATGCAACTTAACATTTTTGGAAATATAGACATTTGTTTTTAAAATGAAAAAGGTCTTTCTCATAAATAAGAGAATAAATAGCATACCTTTTTAAAATTGGGCAGATATAACTTACAATTACTATTTTTGAATACATGAGATTTCATAAAAAACATTTTTCTCACCTTTCACTTAAGGGAAATATCCTTTCCAAAGAAAGATTGTACCATACATATGGCATATATTTTATTTATAATGGTATGCAGTATAAAATATATATACATGTGTTTTCATTAGAACATATAATACAAACTATTTTCATATGTGTACATCTTATAGGCCCATAAAATTAATATACTGATATTTTAATTAATAATACAGTTGAGAAATATATGTATTAATTATGAGAAATTATATCTAGTTTTAATTTTAATATACATATTAAAATTCCTAAGTAAACATAACTTAAAATATTGCTTTAATAAAATGTTAACTTAAATAATTTTATGTTAATAATTACTGAGCAAAACACAATTAAGCTAACAACACAATTCACAGAAAACTATACAAACAGCATATATGTGTTCTCTTTATCCATGTAAGCATAGCTACAATAAAATGGTAGATTTATTGAAGTTTATGAACACAAATAGAAACATTACAACAACTCAAATTCAATAGTTTACATTAGGGTTTGTGCTTGGCTTTGTATGCTTTATGTATTCCAGTGACATGAATGCATCATGTAATTATTCATAGTCTTTTCAATGCTCTAAAGTCCCCTGGAAACTGTTGTTATTTTTTTTATTGTCTTTAACATTTTTCTTTTTTTAATGATGCACTGTTTCATCATAATATACATGGTGTTTTATGATTTGCATATTTCACTTAGCAATATGCATGCTATTTCCCTATGTTTTCATGACTTGATGAATATTTTTATTTAAATCTTTTATTTTTAAAAATATCATATAGAAGTACTTGATTTACATAATTATCATCTCTCTACCTCCCTGTTAAACAGCTACCATGTATCCCAACTTTGACTTCCTCTAAAATTCACACACACACACACACACACACACACACACACACACACACACACACACACACTCCATCAACCACACAAACACACATTAAGGAAAATGCATGGTCACAGGATTAGGGGACTGACAGGTTGCATTTTATCTGCAGAAGAAATGCTGAATGCTTGGGCTCAGCTGCCTTTCTCCAGTTCATTCAGTGCCATGCCAGCTTATGGAACTGTCCTGCTCACACTTAACATGGGTCCTTAAATTACAAGCTATCCTCAGTCTGCAGCATGTCCTCTGATTCTTCTGACAGTATTATATTTACAAGGACATAATTCTTATGAAGTATATTTTACCAACATATCTTTTCAGAGATCATGCCTTTGATGTAATTTCTAAAAATGTTACCACCAAAACGTAGATCATTTGATATTTCTCATGTGTTATTTTCTGGTTGTTGTGTAGTTTTGTGTTTTTCACTACATATTTATTAATAAATATGTATATTTTAAAAAATGTTTACATTTTATTTAAAGGGTAGGAAAAAACCAGAATTTTTAGAAATAATGATTCTATGAGACTTAGGCCTATTATGCAAAGTTGTTACCACGTTTATGAAATAAAGTTTAGAAAAACTGCACCATTACATTATCACACACTAAATTAAATATCTTTATAGAGAATAGAAATATTGGAGAGAAGTAATATAGAATATCACCAAAGATATTATATTTTACTTATCCTGGGGCTAGAGAAATAACATTATACCTTTTGAATCATTGTTTATTCTAAAGAAATCACTGCCCAATATTTTATTAGTGTACCATTCCACTAGAAAATCTATGTCTATTTTTGTATCTGGACACAATTAGAGCAATTTTATTTTAAAACATATATTCAAATTTGAAAGAAGAATAATCTCCTCAAAACAGAAACTTTGAGGGACCATTCATTGTTCTGACTGTGCATGTCAACTTCTCTGAGGAGGTCTGACAAGTAAGCATGCTCTCTAAGCTACCAGCTGCCCAGACCATTGGTCCATGTGGTGTGGTGCCCTCACAGAAAGGCCACCATCAATTAAAATAATATACTTAAGATGAAGTGACTTAAACTGTCTCTTGTGTGTAGTACAAGCAAAATGTGTACTACACTGACTGGTGTGTTTTGTTTGGATTTTATTTTCTGTTATCTTTCAAATTTGCTTTTGTATCTCTTTTACTGAGGGTGAAAAGAGGTAATTTAAGTAAATTCTCAAAAATATTTGGAGAGAGAATACTCAGAACAAAATTAACTGTTACTTTCTCATTAAAACTGGCAATGTGTGAGATTACAAACATTGTTTTTCCTACGTGATATCATTCTTAGAGTTTATTCCATGTTCACTAACTCATAATCCTTATTTTAAAAAGGCAAACCTAAAAACAGAAATGAATTAGAGACTCAGAAAACCCAAGGCACCCTTCACAGAACGTTTTGCAACTAGACACCAGGCAGTGGAAGAACACACCGGCAGTGTGCTTACGCTATAAAGACTCAACCTGTAGAAACTTTGTTCAATGAAGTCCCTGGAAACACATCTCCACCCAACCTACCTTTAACAAAGCAGTAGAAGTAATCTCACTCACACACCTTGGGTAATGTTGTTTGGGCTTTACACTTCCCCCACCAAGAATTGAAGCACCTGCATATTTTAAGCAATGAAACAACAAACCTTACTAAGCCATGGAATTGACTTTCTTTCTTTCTTTCTTTCTTTTTCTTTCTTTCTTTCTTTCTTTCATTTTCCTTTCTGTATGTCTTTCTTCCTTTCTCTTTCATTAATTAATCCATTAATTCTTTCTTCTTTCTAGTTCATTCTTCTTCTTTCTTTTTTTCTTTCTTTCCTTCCTTCGCCTTTCTCTTTTCTTTCTTTCCTTTCTCCCTCCTCCCTTATTTTCTTTTTCCTCATTTTGTTTTTCTCATGTCCTCCCTTCTTTCCCTCTCCTTCCCTTCCCCCATTTAAAGTTTATTTGTATTTTCAAAATCCAACACATCAAAATAAAACATGTTTCTGCCATCATGTTTTGAGATTATGTTTTTATGTTTACAGAAGATTGGCATTCTAAATTCTCACATGGGAAACAAATTTTGCCACTGGCCTTTCACAGATATGCAAGATTCTAAGGCAAACTATGCAACAACCAGGAAAAAGTCTTGCATTCAAATGATCTCCTTTATAGAAAACTATATGTTGGATTTTTACATCAGTCTACATTATAAAGATAGGAACATTTAGTGCTTAATGTTGCTTTTCTCATACATATTTTCCACATAAGCTCTATTTCCTTCAAGGAAATTGTATTAGGTGATATCTTATTTAAAGATACTCTGAAATAGGATTTTACTATTAATTTCCTTTATCTGACACTGCTACACAATACAAACATGTAAAACACTGTTGCCTTCACATACTATATATATTTCTAATGCCTAATACTCTTTGTAAACATATTCATTATAGTGGCAAGTTAGAAGAATTCTCTGCTCATATATCTATTCCTTCACATCACTTTAAAAATCTGATAAAAGTTTCTTTGAAATTTCTCCAAATATTTACTTGCCATTGTTGGGATGCTGATAAGGGGGCTATGTGAGAGGCTGCTGATATCTGAGTAGTTAGGAAGATAAAGGTATCTAAGACTTATGTGAGTGTGTCCAAATCCAAGAGCAGGGATTAACACTGACCTCTTATTTTATAAAAACAAGAAAGTAAAAATAATCATTGATTTACAGATTTTCTCACACAGACTAAAAAGCTATTTCTGTAACAAACCTTCCTTATTTGTTAATGATGTACATTGTAGGGTAATTGATGAAGTGAACTTGGACATATAGTTAAGAGATTTAAAACTAAAGACAGCAAAAATCTTTCTACGGAAGATCAATATGAATTTTCTATAAGGGACTAATCTCAATAGAGTTTAGAATAAACAATTAAGTTATTTTCAGTAGAATTCATGATTCTTACCTTTTTGTTCTGTGTTTTCTGTAACAGAGATCAGTTTTCGGACAGTAGGTCAAACCAATTTAGGTGTCAAGTAAATTCAACAGAGCTAAAAGTTGTTGCAAGTGAATATAATTTTAACAAGAAATTAAGGCTGAAACGAGCAGGAATCAAAAGATTCGAGGCTTTTGCCTGATGAGTGGTATATAATAATTACAGGGAACATGTAGATTATTTCTACCATGAGAAGTTATTGTTAAACTCATGGTAGATCTTTAGTAATCATGAGAAATCCATCATTTTGAACATTTTAACTACAAATTTCCTTTCCATTATAGATACAACTTGACATCATTCCCTGATTATTATCAGTGTGTACTGCAAACAAAAAAAAAAATAGCAAATGAGAGAATACAGGTCAAAATAATTTCTTGTTTAAAATCTATACATATTGTAGTACCTTTAAATATTAGATTGTAGATGTACAATCCAATCAGAACTTCTCATTTTTTAATCTTTTTATCCTCACACTCAGATTTCTTATAAGTTTTTTTTCTAGAAGGCATGTTATTGAGGTCATTTCATTTAAGATAGTTCACAGAACAGAACTTTTAAAATGCAGGGTAAACACACATAAATGTAGGCTAATCCAAAAACATAGTCAATCTACTAATGTAGAGATATTGATTGTCTGACAAGAAAAAAAGCATGTAAGGGCAGGGAATGAAATCTCAGATAATAACATATGTCCCACTGATATTCATGCTTCATTGAACATTCTCTGCTTTGCTATAGACAGATCACTACCTGACTTCTTTGTAGAGATGAACAGCACTGTCTACCTCAAAGCTATCTGAGAGCTATGAGGTAACATTGGGAGAGTATCAGACTAGGTTGATTGAAAAGAATGTAGTAAAAGGAACAGGATGGACCTTAAAGATGTTCCACTGTTACGTTTCATATCACACTCTCATACTATCACAGATGTGTTTATTTCAACTGTGGCGAGAATGTCTCTTAAAAATTCAATACACACTAACTTAATCAAAGGAAATATCATGTGGACAAACAGGAGAAACCAATGTTTGTTTACTTAGCATCTGTTTCTCTTCCTGAAATCCTGGTCTCCAACTGTGGTGAGCAGAACATTCCCATAGAATCCCTTCACATTATATCCATCTCCCACGTGTCTCAACATTTACATTATCTCACAATGAAAATTTTATTTCCTAAGACTTGTGAATTAATAGAGATAAACAAAGAAGATACAAGAGGATCATCACCACCGAGGAAGACCCAGCCACCTCACTAATTCAAAGGTCCCTAAACCTTGAATAGACTTCAGATAGGATTCAGGGTCTCCTCCATCGATACTGACTTCCTCCCCATTCTCTCAGAAATTTCTCTGAAAAACATATTGGGAAACTTGTGTTTTCCCTTTTAACATATCAATATTTTTTAAGTCTTTCTACTCAGTTTTACAATTCCCAAACAAATCTGTTTCTTCTTGATTTAGGTAATATAGTACAGAAATATAACCTATAAGGAAGTTCTCAAACTTCCTCTTGTCTGTAGGAGGTGAAGCCTCTAACGTCATCAGATACCTGTTCCAAACTCTAAGGTATTGTCCATCATAAAGAAACAGGAAAATTTATTTTCAATCATGAAAAGCTAGGTTAACCAATACAAGCTACTTGTGACTTCCCTCTCATCTGACACTTCATAAGATTTATCAGTTTTTGCTTCATCAGGACTAGGTTGAGACTATACTGCAGTCTCACTCTTTTATTGTAAGAAATTTGAATAGAATTTTCTCTTCCTGTTTAATATTATTATATGTTTTGCATTGAAGCATGTATAAAAAATGGGTAGGTCTGATTGTCCATATCAAATTATAATTTAAATAGACAAAAAAACTTAATAGGACTAAGAAGTATGTGAAATATATGAAACAAAAATATTAGCCTAAAAGGTGTTTCAAAGGAGTGATTGGATATGCACAATTTAATTACTAAAGTGAACTCAGTAGCTAATATAAATACCCAAGTAGATTCAGAGTTAGGAGAAAATAAAGAGCAAAGAAAGAAGGAATTCATTGAAAATAATATAAGCAACAATTAGTGGGTGAAAATATAAAATAAACGTGGGATGAAGAGATTAAAGTGTCACATTTGTTACATGCTCCTAGTAAATGGGAAAAAATAATGAACCATGACAGAATAAAACAAGGAATCTATAACCAAATACAAGCTTTAAAATGTCAAAGCCTAAAAATTAACAAAACAAAGTACTAAAAGTGTAAGCACAAATATAAATTTACAAAAATATATGAGATATATTGCAGAATTTGCAAAACTTGTTAATTTCATTCTAAAAGAAGAAATGTAGCTTAAATCCACTGTTCATTTTGAAAATAAAAAGAGAAAATATGGATATGATTCTCATCAGAAACAGAAGAGTTTTACATTTAAGGCAGCAATTATAATAATGGAAAAACAACATCAATAAGAGAATGAAATTACAAAGCATACAAGCATACATGAAAAATAAAATAAATTTGCATTCCCACCACTATTGAAGGAGTGTTCCTCTCTCTCCACATCCTTGCCAGCATGTGGTGTCACTTGAATTTTTTATCTTAGCCATTCTGATGGGTGTAAGATGGAATCTCAGAATTGCTTTGGTTTGCATTTCCCTGATGACTAAGGAGGTTGAGCATTTCTTTAAGTGTTTCTCAGCCATTTGATATTCTTCTGTTGAGATTTCTCTGTTTAGTTCCAAGCCCCATTTCTCAATTGGGTTATTTGGCTTGGTGGTGTTTAATTTCTTGAGTTCTTTATATGTTTTAGATAATAGGCCCTTGTCAGACATAGAGTTGGTGAAGATCTTTTCCCAGTCTGTAGGTTGTCGCTTTGTTCTCTTGACAGTGTCTCCTGCCTTACAGAAGCTTCTCAGCCTCATGAAGTCCCATTTATTAATTGTTGACATTAAGGCCTGAGCTGTTGGTGTTCTGTTCAGGAAGTTGTCTCCTGTGCCAATGTCTTCCAGGCTTTTCCCCACTTTTTTTTCTAAGTGACTTAGTGTGTTTGTTTTTATGTTGAGGTCTTTGATCTACTTTGATTTGAGTTTTGTGCATGGTGACAAATATGGGTCAAATTGCATTTTTTTTACATGTTGCAATCTAGTACAGCCACTGTGGAAATCTATCTAGAGCTATCTTAGAAAACTTGGAATAGGGCTTCCTCAAAACCCAGGTGTTCCACTCCTTGGAATATACCCAGAAAATGCACCAGCGTACAACAAAACATTTGCTCAACCATGTTCATAGCAGCCTTATTCATAATAGCCAGATCACGGAAACAGCCTAAGTGTCCCTTAGTAGAAGAATGGATAAAGAAACTGTGGTACATTTACCCTATGGAATACTATTCAGCTATTAAAAACAAAAAATTCCCAAAATTTGTTCAAATGGATTGAACTAGAAATGATCATAATGAGTGAGTTAACCCAGAAGCATGAAAGACTCAAACGGTATATACTCACATATATATGCACTCTAGCCCAAGGGGCATGTCCCATGAAAGTCTTCACTTACCAGGAAACTGAGACAGAGGGGAGGACATCCTATTGGGACTCTAGGTGAGAGAAGCCTGGGAGAATAGCAAAGTAGAAGGATCCAGTGGGTCCTAGAAACCTACAAGAAGAACATTATGATAGCTATATCTGGGCCCAGGAGTCATGCTCAAACTATGGCACCAGCCAAGAACAATACATGCAGTAAACTTCAAACCCGTACCCAGATCTAGCCAATGGACAAGACATTCTCCACAGTTGAGTGGAGAGAGGGGTCTGACTTTCACAGGAACTCTGGTGCCCCATATTTGACCACATCCCCTGGATAGGGATGCCTGGTGGCACTCCCAGGAAGAATAGCAAGTTGCCAAGAAGAGACTTGATACCCTATGAGCATATACAGGGGGAGAAAGTCCCTCTCAGTCACAGACATAAGGGAGGGCAGTACAAGGAAAATGGGAGGGAGAGAGGAATGGTAGGATACAAGGGATGGGATAACCATTGAGATGTAATATAAATAAATCAATAAAATTTAAAAAAAGAAAAAGAAAATGAGAAAGAACACAGTGGATAATATTTTCAAAGACTGACTAAATTAACATCCCATAATATTTTTAATAAACAGTGAAGCAGATGCAAATAAGCACAAGGGTGGGGGAAATTGTACAGCTAGGTGAAAATGTACATTTTATAAAATGTTTAACTAATTCTTTTCAAGCATTAGAAAGTGTCTAAATTGCATACAATGGAATAAATACTTTGAAAAATATTTAATTACATAGATGTAGCCTGAGAATACTTTTTCAAAAATAACTCTCATTTCTATCTCATAATTTAGGTGGCTTGAGCACTCTTCTAAATATGCAATTGACTTTGTATTTATTGATGATCATGATAATTTAAGATAATATAATGAAACTATGAAACATATTGACCTATTTCAGTATATTAAATTAGTATAACTTAGAAAAGGGAAAGAAAAAAATCTAGCACTATCAGTACACAAATATACTTGATGTAATTTTGAGACTAAGAATTAGCTGTTTTCATACCACAGTGCCTTAGACATCACACAACAGTACCAAGTAGGATACTACTATTATCCCTTATCTACAAAATTATGATTTCTATCTTGTTCCTTCCTTCTTTTCTCACCTCTACATAACATATTCTTTACCCAGCTCTGGTTCTTCTATAGTTGAAGTAGGAGTAACATCTCTCTCTTACTTAAAATCCTTTTATTGTCTTCTGGTCTCATTCCCAGGATGAGCCAAGGTTCTCTCAAGGTTCCACAGTGATAACATTAATTGAGACAATTTATTTTTGTATTTTTGATAAATGGAGTACTTGCTACTATCTGTCCTTAAACTTAATGCAAAATTACAGCATGTAGCACTTCTGCAATAAGCTCAGCACAGCTTTCAAATTACTCTACAAGTTACCCATAGATCATAGAATTATCCTATACATGATGCAATAGACATGGATTAAAACACACTCATTTCAACCTTGAGGATTATATTATTGATTAGGAAGAATATGCATGACATATCATTTTCCATAGTTTATGAGTAGTAGGCTAATTTTGCCATACTTTTAATCATATTGATGGCAAAGGGACACACAGTAAGCACAGAGGAATCTCCTCTTCAGCCTACATTCAAATGGTAGTACAATCAATTTTCCAGTATTTATTTTAAAGAATTGCTGGGATACTGTGAGACCTACAGTCCAATTATAAGTATTTTTCCTCACAATTAACTCTTGTGTTCATTCACACTATGTATATAATGCCAGAATATTCGGTGAGCTTTTTAATTAAGGTGACTATAAGTGATAGATAATAACCAAGCAGTTGACACACAGTAATTATGTGATTATCATTGCTACTCCAGAGATTTTTACAATAGATGCTGAAATGTGCCAGGAATTCAACTTGTAACAATACACACAATAAGGACTCAGATTAAAAGAGATCACCACACCAATTACAGCCTGTTGGAGAAAGTAGACTTTTGGCTAATATATGTAAAAATCTGTAATGTTCCTATTTTTTTCTTTCATGCAACTCAAATGTGACTTACAATAATCATACATTAGACAACTTCACCAAAGTTAGTCCAGCATCTTTGAGGTAATTTATTAAACTACAACACTGAGTGATTTTGTGAGCAATGGTCTCACCATTTACCAGGATTCTGAAACAAAAGCCCCATCCATTCACATGAGTACACACAAATATTCTTACACATCCAGAACACAGTATGTGACAGTGACAGTAAGTGATTGTGAGATCTCTGTAATATAAATATTCTATGTAATAAAATATTACATTATATACCAATTCAAAGAAAATTTCCATGGGACATAATTATTTTTCTTTTTTCTCAAGTCTCTGATGGAGGTGAAGACCAGGTAGCATAGTTTTACAATGAAGCTTAGTTGTTTAGGGGTTAAGATTTTTTTAGGTCTAGACAGATGTTTTAAGTTGATAATGACAAGATATGATAGAGATTGATTTACATTCAGAATTTTAGACACATCAAGATAGGAAAGATGTTTTCTTCAAGACTGTCAAATACAAATAGCCAAAACACTAAAAATGTAACATTTATATAATTCCTTATTGTGTCATGGTTCTTCTTGCTATGCATAGTCAATTGTATATATGTGTAATAATATAAATGTATATGTAAAATTAAATTTTTAATTAAAAAAGGTAAAACTATGCCAATATATTCAATGATTTTAGTGTGCTGGATCTTCTGAGGTGGAATTTTGGTTACTCTCTCCCAATTATTAAAATTTTATGAATGTCATAGCCCACTCTCCACTCAAGTGTGGAGACTATTCTGACCATTGGCTAGATCTGGGTAGGGGTTTAAATTTTACTGCCTGTATTGTCCTTGGCTGGTGCCTTAGTTTGAGCAGGACCCCTGGGCCCAAATATGCCTATTATAATGTTCTACCTGTAAGTTTCTAGGACCCACTGGATCCTTCTACTTTGTCATTCTCCCATACTTCTCTCATCTAGAGTCCCAATAGGATGTCCTCCCCTCTGTCCCAGTTTCCTGGTAAGTGAAGGCTTTCGTGGGACATGCCCCTTAGGCTAGTATGCAGATATAAGTGAGTATATACCATTTGAGTCTGGTGGCACTCAGAGGAAGGACAGCAGGATACCAAGAAAGAGACTTGATACCCTATGAGCATATACAGGGGGAGGTAATCCCCCTCAGGAACAGTCATAGGGGAAGGGAATAAGGGGAAAATGGGAGTGAGGGAAGAATGGGAGGATACAAGGGATGGGATAACCATTGAGATGTAACAAGAATAAATTAATAAAAAATTAAAAAAATTATGAATGTGTCATTTAGCTACATGAACATACTTGTTGCAAATACTGCTTTAGTTAGGAAGTTCAGTGTTTAACATATTTATAGCATCCTCCATAACATTTGCAGTGAGAGTTTTCAACCACCAAATGTCTTCCTGTTGTCCTCATGCTCCATTCTGCTCTGCTATTTTCCCCTGAGAGGCTCACTTCTAGCCTCTAATCTATATTCTTCTTCTCCCACAGACTTTTCCAATGTCTTTGAATATTATAATTCTCCACATTTAAGCAATTATCCCAAGTGTCAATGGGCATCTCTTTCTTCTGCATAGATTTTTGTCCCCAGCACCCACTATTTATTGGACATATTTTGTCTGTTGCCAGAGAGAAGGCTGGATAAAAGAGGCAGTCTTCACAAGTCCAAAAGACAGACCTTCCCCTCCTGAGCACATGCATAGACTGACCTTGTGATTGCTTCCCTTTCCTGGAATCCCAGGAATCTGCTAGAGGAGGTGTAGTTGCAGGCAGAAAAACCCAGCAACCTGAGGCAGAAAGATAGAAGAGTGCTTGGAACAAGTAAAGGGTAAAGGGACAAGGGACACAAGGCAGATAACTGGCCAGGATAAAAGTAGCAGCAGAAGAGAAGGAAGTCATGAACAAGGGCATGTTTTATAGATTGTTGTTGTTTTGTTTTGTTTTTATCTTATTTTATTTTCTGGACAAAGGCCTGCACAGGTACACAGACTGGAGACAGGGTTTTGAATAGTTCACATGCTGGCACTGATGACTTTCCCATTAACCTGCCCCGGAAACAGCTTCTAGCCATGGTCTGCAGGACACTCCTGCAACACCATCGTCCTCTCAGGTCTCAAAGTTGAGGAGACAGACCTCAGAATCCATGCAATGATAGATGTGGTGCTTGGAGTCAGTGGGACCTGTCTTCTTGATGGCGTCTTGCAAGATCTGCACATCCTTCAAATCGAAACGCTTCCGCATTTGTAAGGCATGGACTCTGAGACCTCCTCCGAGTCCAGAGCCCTAGCAGTCTCTTCTTGTACTCCTTCTTTGTGGCCTTCAGAAGCAGCAGCTGTGTGAAGCCCTGCACACACTCCTTGGAGGCCTCCATTTTGTACATCACGCTCTCCATGCATTGGCGGTCTGTGGTCTTGATCATGATGATTTTTCATGTTTTACTTTTTGCAACTGATTTGAATGATGTTGAGTGGCCTGGTGATTATCAACACATATTTTAAATCAGATAATCTTCCTAGTGGGTTTCCACTTAGTCTTTCAGGTGCAGTGTTGCTTTTTATAAGCAATATATCAAAATTTCAACTATACTTGGCTTACTTAGAAATCAGAAAATCACTTTTAAACTTTTTAATTAAAAGTTCAATGTATTTGGACTACTGAATGTACGTGACAGATTAATTGTAAACTAGTTTTCTTGGCAATTGTGAATGGGCATTAGTAAGTCTTTAATGGTGCTATTTAGAGTAACACTCTGGATAAATGTATTCAGTTAGGAATTATTTTGCTTCATTCCTATGCTCAATGATATATCTTTGCAGAAGACAATTTCTCCATTCAGTGTAAACTATCAATAAAAATAATAATTAATATTCATATGATATAAATGATATTGAGATAAATCAAAAGAAATTTCTTCTTGACAACATTTTAATGTCTGTATTGATTAAAATAAGCACACATACACATATATACTTACTTTACAAGTTCAAGCCATATTGGCTGTTGATTAAATAGGTTGGTTTAGATCTAAAATGCAATGGGTTCCTTAATCAATTTGTGTTTGGACATGAAAAAGTACTGGGTTTCTTGACAATATTTGTATCAGTCACATGGGGGTCCTAAAACACCAAGCAACATAAGATGTTTATTTTTATTGTTTAGGGGTCTTGGAAATCCAAAATCAGCAGCTCATCAGATTCAATGTATAGTATGTGCCTTTTTTTCCTGGCATAGAAATATTTTGTTTTCACTTTGTGTTCATATAACAGAAAATTCTGGCTTTTGTCTCCTTTTAAGGTTACTAATTTTTTTCATTTTCCTTAAGTTTTAGTTTTGTGTGCATGTCTGTCTATGTAAGGTATTTGCACATGTACACAGGTACCCTCAGAAGGCAAAGGAAGATATTAGAGACTCTGCAGCTGCTGTTATTAGCAGATCTTAGTGGGTTGTGGGTGTGCTGGAAAGGGTTTCTGGAAATGGCCGCTGGTCTTCTGTAAGAACAGTAAGTTTGCTTGAGCACTGATATACCTCTCCAGCTCCTGATATCCTTTATGAACACACACACACTTACTCAATATATATATGCTTTATATTATCAATAATATACATTTTATTATATAAATAAATTATTGTAAGTATACATTTTAATATACATCATTGAAAATATATTCTTCTTTCATACCATACATCCTGACCATAGTTTTCCCTCCATTCTTCCAAGATCCCTCCTAACCCTCTCTTCCCCAGATCTACTCTCCCTCCATTTTCTCTTCAGGAAAGAACAGGCTTCCAAGACTCAATAGCCAAACAGGAAGAAACAAGATACAATAAGACAAGGCAAAAATCTTCATATTGAGGCTGGATAAACCAACCTAATAAGAGGAGAAAAGTCTCAGGAGCCGACAAGAATCAGAGACACACACACTCTGCTGTTAGGAGTCCTACAGAACACCTAACTAATATCCACAACATATTTTTATGTAGCATTCAAAATGTTTTGTTTTGATATGTTCATGATAGTTTTTAAAATCTTTCTCCTCAGTTCTTCTCCCTTCCCTCAGCATTCCCATTGATATCTATCCTGTCCTGGTGGTCCCTTGTCACTTTATGCCACAACTTTCCTTTTACATCTTCTGCATTAAAAACTCCTTTTATCAAAGAAGCCAAAACCATATGAGAAAAAAAAAAGAAAGCGTCTTCCACAAATGGTGCTGCTCTAACTGGATGTCTACATGTACAAGAATGCAAATAGAGGTATATTTATCACCCTACATCAAACTCAAGTCCAGGTGGATTAAAGAGTTCAGCATAAACTCATGCACACTAAATCTAATAGAAGAGAAAGTGGGGGAAAGCCTTGAATGTGTTGGTACAGGAGATAACTTTCTGAAGAAAATAAAACAGCTCAGGCACTAAGACAAAAAAATCAATAAATGGGACTTCATGAAACTGAAAAGCTTCCAAAAGGCAAACGACATTGTCAATAGGACAAAACGGCAGCCTTCAGAATGGGAAAAGATCTTCAACAACCTTACATCTGACAGAGGGCTAATATCCAAAATATACAAAGAGTTCAAGAAGTTAAACACCAACAAGCCAAATAATCCAATTAAAACAAGGGATTCAGAGCCTAATAGAGAGTACTCAACAGAAATATCTCTAACGGCTGCGAAACAGTTACAGAAATGCTCAATGTCCTTAGTCATCAGGGAAATGCAAAATGTGTCTCACCTATGAGAAATGTAGAAACAAAGATGGAGCAAAGATTGAGGAAACGGCAAATCAATGACTGGTCCAACTTGAGACCAACCCCATCGGGAAGAGACAAACCCTGACTCTATTAATGAAATTCTGCTGTGCTTTCAGAGAGGAGACTACTATAACTGTGTTCTGAGAGGCTTCATCCAGTAACAGAAACAGATGCAGAAATCTACATCCAAACAATAGGCCCAGCCTGAGGAGTTCTGAGGAACCGTGGGAGGAAGGATTGAGGGTACCTATGGCGTCCATGATACCACAAGAAGACCTACAGAGTAAACTACCCTGGGCCTATGGGGCCTCACAGAGACTAAGCCAACAACCAAAAAGCAATCACAGGCTGGACCTAGACACCCTATACATATGTAACAGGTATATGCCTTGATCATCGTGTGGTTACCCTAACATTGATAGTACAGTTGTCTGTTGCCTGAATTTGGATCCCTTTTTCCTAAGTGTGTTCCTATGTCCCCCCTCAGTGGGAGGGGATGTGCTTTGTCTTGCTGTGACGTTAGAAGAAGGGGAAGGAGGAACTGGACAACAAGGCAAGAGGGTGGCACTGGGAGGAGAAGGCGGGGCCTGGGATCAAGCTGTAAAGTGACTAAATTAAAAAAAGTCCTTTTAACTCCTTGTTTCTACTTCTAATTTCATAACCTATACCTATACCAATGACCATGTATGTTAAAGTATGAAAATTAGAAAAAACATCTACATATAACACAGGATGTATGGTATTTGTCTTTTTGGTCTTCTTTACCTCACAATAATGTCATGAAACTTACAATTTCTCTAAAATACCATAGTGTTATTTTCTTTTTCAAATATATTCTATTAATTTATTCATATTACATCTCAATTGTTATCCCATCCCTTCTATCTCCCATTCCTCCCTCCCTCCCCTTTCCCCTTACTCCCCTCCCCTATGACTGTGACTGAGGGGGACCTCCTCCCCCTGCATATGCTCATAGGGCATCAAGTCTCTTCTTGGTAGCCTGCTATCCTTCCTCTGAGTGCCAGCAGGCCTCCCCCTCCAGGGGACATGGTCAAATATTATGACAGGCAGAACTGGGACCAGGGGCCCTGCTCAAACTATGGCACCAGCCAAAGACAATATGTGCAGTAAACTTTGACCCACTACCCAGATCTAGCCAATGGACAGGACATTCTTCACAGTTGAGTGGAGAGTAGGGACTGACTTTCAAATGAACTCTGGTGCCCCATAATGTTATTTTCCTCATGGTAGAACAAAATTCTACTGTATGTATATATTGGATTTTCACTATGACTAGAAATGCTTTCTTGAGAGTCCAATATTGAAGACTTCATCTAAATTAAGTTATCTAATTTCTCTCTTAAATGTTATCATATTTAGTTTTAAGGCTTCAACATGTGTGTGAATTTGTGGGGAACAAAAATCCACTGCACAATGCCTACAACACAATCATTATTGTGTGCAGCACAGAGTATGTCTGTAGACAGTATGTGTAGAAGAATCAGTTAATGACTTAGAGATTATAAAGTAATAGAAAAAGCCAATAGTTGCTTTCTATGCCATACATTCATATATTAAAACTAGGTACTTCAATCTTGATGAAATTAACAAATCATACTTGTTTCAAAACTGAAGCTCATGGGAGTGACAAAAAATTAATAAAATAAAGGAAAAATTATGTGTCACTCTCTTTGGTCTTTTGAACTTTGGCAATCAGTTGTCCTGCCTATGCTAACTAAATACTAATATACAAAGTAAATATATTTAGTTATTAATATGTATGGTTTTATAAAAGTAATTCAAAATGATTTATATCTGATAGGATAAAATTATATCTTCATACAAAAATGCTCTGAAACTATTAAGGGAAGCCAGTAGGTTCTGTGCTCAACCTTAGATGAAACACATAAGAAGAATTATTTCAGTGTGGTCTTGCATAAAGTGCAGCACCATTGCCTCTCACTAATGTGTTCCCCCATCCTAGTTCCTTCACTCTTTCATTTTTTATCATCACTTTCTCTGCTATGATAGAATGACATAATCCTCTATGCACATATGAGCATTTTATTCATAAATCTCTTCACAGAGTCTATACCATTTACTTATGTGTGAATTCCCTTTCAATGTTCATCAAATTGAATAATAAATATAGACATTATCAGATAAAGGATAGATGTACACATGTACACGTGCATGCATTCTTAATTATATAAATATAATCTGGCCATTCTGTACATTGTTTTCAGGGCTAACATATGGCATTGACTATCCAGTTGGTATACTCTTCCCTGAGGCTAAATATTTCTACAACTCTCAGGATTTATTTAATTTCTTTTAATTAATTGTTCAGGGTTGAGGTCTCACATGCTTTCCATGTCTACTACTGTCACCCTTTTTTAGACAGACACGGTGGTCAGACTTCATAAGTGTAGTTTCTGACATTTCTAGGAGACACAATTACATAGCAAACTCCCTCATCCTCTGGCTCTTACAATCTTTATGCCCCTCATCTGTAATGATTTCTGGGCATTATGCAAAGGAGTTTTACTGTTCATATATCATTTGAGGCCGGAATCTACAACTCTGCGTCTTAACTGATGACAGCTTTCTGTAATGGTCCCTATTTATTTAAATAGAATTTCCCTTGGCCAAAGGTGAGGACTACATTTATCTGTGTGTATAAGGATAAATATTGAAAATATAGTTTAGGATAATGCTAGTCTAGTAAATTGATAGTTGTGGGATCTACTTCACTTTCCATGACTTTAGTAAGCTGAGACTGTTAGCAAGGTTTTTTAGTAGTAGGCTTAAGACCTCTCTTGAGCCTCTTTCTTTATGAGTTTTCCCTCATTTTTTAGTTTTTTGTTATTGTTGTTGTTCATTTCAAGATCAATACTCACATTTTCTAATTATCCATTTTTAAAACATTCTTCTCCATAAGTGAGAATTAACTGAATATTTACTCTGTGGCAAAGTCCCTCTCTGGCATTTCTATTTGTTCATTTACTAACTGCAGACCTGGTATTTAAGTTTTTATGTCTCATTTAAACAGGACATTTACATTTGTAATCTTCATATTTTAATAATTGATTCTGTTTAAGGGCAGCAAATTTAGAAAAACTGACATAAAACTAATTGTAAATTTTATGTATTTAAGAATCTTGCAAGAGACTGTTGCATTTAAAGTACAAAGGATGCTGTTAAATAGAAAGTCAAAGGTACAGTTCAGAGAAGGAGTTTATTTAAGTTTGGTCATAAGAAAAACAATTAGGGAGTTGGAGAGATTTCTCAACACTTAGGAACACTTGTCTTAAAGAGGATGCAAGTTCATTTCCCCGCATCCACATGGTAGTGCGGGAAACTTCAGTTCCAGGGATCCAACACCCTCTTCTGTTTCCCTCAGGTACTATTTATGTGGTGCACACACACACGTGAAAGCACAATTCTAAAAACAATATCAATTAAAAAACATACTGACAAACCCACAGGAGCTTTATATATCAGGAAGTAACAGGCAGATGTGGGAAAGAAAAAACTAACAACAGCAAGAATCAGAAATTTCAATAACTTTACATCACAAACAGGTTATTATCAGGAGAGTGATAAACAAGTAGAAGATATCAGGAATATACAATAGTACTAATAGTCATGTTTATAAAGAGAATGAAATAATAAAAAATTCTACAGCCATTAAAAATAACTAAGAATTATTTATAACTCTTACCAAACTGAAAATGGCAGTGAATGTTCTATAACTCATGTTGTCAGGGCATCATTATCCTCATCAAGAACACAAATATCAGAGAAAAAAACACATATCTCCCAATAATAAGTAGAAACACACTAGATAAAATACAAGTAAACTATATCTAACAGTATGTATAAATATTTTTTACAATGACTAAAGTATTTTCCAGTAATGCATGACTGGTTATATAGTAGCAAATAATGACTACAGTGTGAAATATTCATAGGATAAGAGCAAAAATCACACAAATATCTCCACACATAAGGAAAATGCAACTGACAAAATTCAACATACTTCATGATAAGAAAATTCAACTATTTCAGAATAGAAGGGAGATTCAACTTGATAAAAACCACAAATGAAATTCTACACCTAGTGTCAAACTTAGTGGGGAAAGACTGAATGTTTTTTATTTCTAGGATCAGGCACAAAACAAGATTTGATCATATTTCTATTCAACATTGTACTGTATCCTGGACAGGGAAGACAGATACGAAAACGAAATAAAGGACATCAAAATCAGAGAGAAAACAAGCAAATTTTAAAAAATTGTCTATTTTCAGGTAGTGAGATGGGCATAGAAATACTGAAAGATGTCACAATAGCCTCGCATAACTATTAAAAGAGCTTGCACAAGTTATAGAATAGAAAACTAAAATACAAAAATAAGTCCCTGGGCATGGCAGAATGGCTCGGTATTTGAGAGTGCGTACTGCCAGAATAAATCTTTATCTCAACTCACTTCCTGTTATGAGAATTTCAGCATCAAAAACTAAGTAATATACCATTTTCGTTGTAGTATGAATAAGAAATTCACCCACCCCTAGACTAATGTATTTGAATAGTTAGTCCCCATTGATTGCACTGTTTGAGAAGATTATGGGACATTAAGGTGATGGATCCTTGCTGGAGAGAGTTCATTACTGGGGGTGAGTTTTGAGGGTCTACCCCACTCCGCGACGTCAAGTTCTCACTTGGCTCCCAGGGCAGTTGGGATTCAATCTCAGCCTCTGCTCTGACTATATGCTGCCATTCCTCGCCATTAAGCCCCGCCTCTCTCTCTCTCTCTCTCTCTCTCTCTCTCTCTCTCTCTCTCTCTCCTCTCTTTTCTCTCTCTCTCTCTTTCCCCCTCCTTCTCTCCCTCCCTCCATCCCTCTCTTCTTCAACAGAAGTTCTTTGAATAAATGCATTGGAACGATTTTAACTATTTTGTATTTTCATGCTTTTTAGATCTATTAAAATATAGTTTGTTTTAGTTTATTTATTCGTTTCACCTCCCAATCATAGCCCCATCACCCCTCCTCACATGCTCATCTCACTCTCCTCCCTCTCTCCCCTCTCTCATCTCCCCTCCTCATGAGAAAAGAGGAGCCCTCCCCCTACCAACCTACACAAGCACATCAAGCCTCATCAGGACTGAGGCATCCTCTTCCAAGGTGGCCTGGCAAGGCAGCCCTGCCAGAGGAAAGTGATGAAAGAACAGGTAATCGAGTCCATGTAACTAATATTAAGATACACTTGATACTTACCATTTTGATTGTTCACATTTTAAACTTTTCATACTTTATAATACCTGGTCCTGTATCAAATTAGAGCATTTTCATATAAATGTATATTGTACATTGAGGAATTCCCCCTCCCTTCTGCTAGTCCCCTTTGTTTCCCTAGAAAGTTCAACTTCTACTTATGTTCTACAGTATATATGTATATATATAAAATCTAGCATCCAAATGTGGCTGAAAATATGACATATTTCTAAGACTAGTGTAATTTGCTTTATATAATATATTATTTCATTCCTTTTCAGAAAATTTAAAATGCACATCCACATATACATATATGTGTATATATATACAAATTTATACATTATTCTATTGGACCTCAGGTGTCTCCCCAACTTAGCTGACAGAAATAGTGCAGCAATAAGCACTTATGTACAGGTATCTCTGTAATATACTAACTTGGAGTCCTCTATATAAATATTCAGTAGTGCTATTCCTATGTCTTGCAGTAGTTCTGTTTTTAAGACTCTGAGAAAACTCTACACTATTATTGTGTACATTTCCAAGGTGGATGTATAACAGTTTCTTTTTTTTAATTTTTTAATTTACTTTATTAATTTATTCTTGTTACATCTCTATGGTTATCCCATCACTTTTATCCTCCCATTCTCTCCTCCCTCCCATTTTCCCCTTATTCCCCTCCCCTATGACTGTTCCTGAGGGGGATTACCTCCCCCTGTATATGCTCATAGGGTATCAAGTCTCTTCTCTGTGACCTGCTGTCTTCCTCTGAGTGCCACCAAGTCTGCCCCTCCAGGGGACATAGTCAAATGTGAGGCACCAGAGTACATGAGAAAGTCATATCCCACTCTCCACTCAAGTGTGGAGACTGTCCTGTCCATTGGCTAGATCTGGGTAGGGGTTTAAATTTTACCGCCTGTATTGTCCTTGGCTGGTGCCTTAGTTTGAGTGGGACCCCTTGGCCCAAATCTGCCTATCATAATGTTCTACTTGTAGGTTTCTAGGACCCACTGGATCCTTCTACATTGGTATTCTCACATGGTTCTCTCATCTAGAGTCCCAATAGGATGTCCTCCCCTCTATCCCAGTTTCCTGGTAAGGGAAGGCTTTCGTGGGACATGCCCCTTGGGCTAGTATGCAGATATAAGTGAGTATATACCATTTGAGTCTTTCTGCTTCTGGGTTAACTCACTCATTTCTAGCTCAATCCATTTGTCCACAAATTTCGGGAATTCCTTGTTTTTAATAGCTGAGTAGTATTCCATAGTGTATATGTACCACAGTTTCTTTATCCATTCTTCTACTGAGGGACATTTAGGCTGTTTCCATGATCTGGCTATTATGAATAAGGCTGCTATGAACATGGTTGAGCAAATTTTCTTGTTGTGTGCTGGTGCATCTTCTGGGTATATTCCAAGGAGTGGAATAGCTGTGTCTTGAGGAAGCCCTATTCCCAGTTTTCTGAGATAGCACCAGATAGATTTCCAAAGTGGTTGTACTAGTTTGCATTCCCACCAGCAATGAAGGAGTGTTCCTCTCTCCCCACATCCTCTCCAGCATATGGTCACTTGATTTTTGACAAAGAAGCCAAATCCATTCAATGGAAAAAGGATAGCATCTTCAACAAATGGTGCTGGTCTAACTGGATGTCTATGTGTAAAAAAATGCAACTGGACCTATATTTGTCACCTTGCACAAAACTCAAATCCAAGTGGATAAAAGACCTCAACATAAAACCAGAGACACTAAGTCAGTTGGAAGAAAAAGTGGGGAAGAGCCTGGAACATATTGGCACAGGAGACAACTTCCTGAACAGAACACCAACAGCTCAGGCCTTAATGTCAACAATTAATAAATGGGACCTCATGAGGCTGACAAGCTTCTGTAAGGCAGGAGACACTGTCAAGAGAACAAAGCAACAGCCTACAGATTGGGAAAAGATCTTCACCAACCCTACATCTGACAAAGGTCTAATATCCAAAATATATAAAGAACTCAAGAAATTAAACACCACCAAACCAAATAACACAATTGAGAAATGGGGCTTGGAACTAAACAGAGAATTCTCAACAGAAGAATATCAAATTGCTGAGAAACACTTAAAGAAATGCTCAACCTCCTTAGTCATCAGGGAAATGCAGATCAAAACAACTCTGAGATTCCATCTTACACCCATCAGAATGGCTAGTATAACAGTTTCTTGACAGCTTATTCCGTTCTTACTAGGATGAGACAAAATTTCAGTGTGGCTCATATTTGCAGTTCTCTAATGGCTAGTGGCCTTAAAATTTTATATGTTTATTTGCCATTTTAATTTCACATTTTAAAGACTGTTCCTTGATTTTACTAGTCTACATATTGTGTTGTATGATGTCGTTTTGCTTTGTTTTTTTATTTTATGAAAAGAGATTCTTATCTCATGATATATATCCCAATCACATTTTTCCCTCTCTATCCACTCCTCTTGGCTACCCTCTACCTCCCTTCCTCCCCAATTTCACTCCTCCTCCATTTCCTCTTCAGAGAAGAGCAGACCTCCAATGGAAAACAAATAATCACAAAACAAGATACAACAAGAAAAGGCAAACCCCTCATATTGAGGTTAAACAAGACAACCCAATAGGAGAAAAAAAGTCTCAAGAACAGGCAAATGAGTCAGAGACACAGCTTCTCCCCCTGTTAGGAGTCCTGTTGTGTCCATGCAGGATGGATAGCAAAACAGCTTTACAACACATAGGATGCAGCCCACCAGTTAGCACAATCATGATGGATTATGGTTTGGAGGGACACAAACCTGAGGACTATTTGCCCTGAGGATGTCATACTGTTACGGAGCATAGCTTTTCCTGTTGCCCGTGTGGTCACCACACCTTTCATAATACATGAGTTGTATGAGAACTTTAAGGAGGCCTCCAGCCCCGCATTGGGCATTCTCTGAATAGATGCAAACTTTAAAGATTTAAAAGAAAATGGCTGCTTGTTTCTTTTTTTCATATAAAAGTTTAGGTTTGTGATTCTTTTCAGATTTTTATAAGATTACTTTTTAAGATAAGCGATTCTTTTTTATTTTTTATTTATTTTATTTTATTTTTGTAACCATAAATCGCAGCCTTCTGGTAAAGAAAAGCTTGCTGAGAAATTATTTTGCTTCTGCACACTTTTTTAATTTAAAGCATGTTGCTTAGTTACAAATGTGTATGGGTTCTTGAGAATAATTGTTCTTTATATTTGTTTCTCACACATAATATGTAAAGCATTTGATCATTTCAGGTTACAGCAGAACATGGTTTTCTTATGTGTACTCATTGTAATAGTTAACTTAAAGAAAAATATAATGTAACTACATTATGATTTTTGTACTGCTTGAAAGATCTTGCTGGGATATATAAACTGTGGGAGAAATAATAAAGTTGTTGAAACTCGCTCTTCAGAATTTGTTCCATCCACCAAATAAATATGTGCATATATGTGTATTTATTTGTACAGTATCTGGTTGGGTTGGAATCCATCTCCATATAGGCAATATGTGAATGTGAGTGTGTGTGTATGTATGTATGTATATATGTTTATGTGTATGTGTAAAGTAATAGAAGCTTGTAGAAGAAAATTTTTGGAACTTACCTACTGAAGTCTATCATATGTCATCTTCAATTATACATGTGTGTGTGATCATTTTCTCTCCTTCTTTATTTTCACTTCCTTTTTAAGATGATTTGCCACTACCACTGGGAGCCCCCGCTTGCCACCACAGTGGAAGTCCCTGTGGGAGCAAGCAACCCTAGCTCCAGTTATCTACCATAATAGGTGTAAACCCCTGCCAGGAGGTACCAGCACTGGCATGCTGCGAGAAATTTAATTCTGGGCCCTCAGCTTGCCATGTTCTGTGGAAGCCACTGTCGGTAACAAACAGTTCCAGCCTGGAAAGTTACCCTTAGAAAAAGTCTGCTGAGTGACCAGCCAGCCTTTGATCTGTGCCCTGATTCTGTTTACCCTATGGTGTCGAAGCTGGTCTTCGATGGATTCCCAAAAAAGCATCATGCTAACAGCCATAACATGTACACAGAAAACAGAAAAACATGCTGCAGACTTCTGCAGGCCCCGTGCTTGCTCTTTCAGTCTTTGTGAACCCATCTGAGCTCTTCTGTGTTGATTCAGTGGTCCACGTTCTCCAGGTGTCCTCCATTCCTTTTGACTTGTACTATCTGCGGCCCTTCCTCTGTGGTGTTTTGAGGTGAGGGACCGGATAGAGATTTTCAATTTTGACTTTCTCTCTCTGCAAAATGTCTGGGTGTGGGTTTCTGCACCTGAACGCATATATAGCAAGAGGAAACATCTCTTATGATGATTAGAAAAGGCATCAATCTATTGGAATAGCAGAATATCAGTAGAAATAATTTCATAGTTGTTTTTCCATTTGTGTTTGGTACCCTAGGTCTATGGGTTACCCAGTCTCTGGTTCTTAGTAAATGGCATGGACTCCCTCTCCTGGTGTGAGCCTCAAGTTAAACTAGACATAATAAAAACTTCCTAGAATCTGTTAGGATGTCACTAGTGAGGAGGATTCCTAGCTGTGAAGGATATGTAATCTGAAGTGGCCATCTTTTGTAGCCATGCAAGGCTTCCAGTGGAGAGACTAGATTGTATTCAGTTTAGGTATTGGCTGATGAGATCCCTTGAAGATTTTAAAACAACCCAAGTTGATACTAGCACAGAGAGTGACTCTCTACAAATTGACAGTAGAGCCCATTGCCAAGGACAACTTCTATAGAGTTCATTGAATATAGGAAGGTTGAGCTGGTACCTGAGCAGATCCTTCAACACTATGTTCTAGTCTCTTTGGCAAGGGAAGATATCTTTCAGGAAGAATATATCTTCCAAATTTCTGTGATATGTATTTTATGTTTCTTCTAGGGAAACTTTAAACAATGGTATTGAAAAAGATAGAGTCTCAGAGACAGAGTCAGATCTAAGTACTAAGCAAATTAAACAGCAGATAACCAGTAGATCTAATTATGGCTTCATCCAGCTTTCAAATCTTGGGACCAGGATTTATAATATCAGCATCATCTAGACACTCAAGAGAAATATTATCTCCTGGGCTATGTTCCTGCTAAGAAATTGCACTGTGTGCTAGAAAAACAGTTACTACATTGATACTAATGCAGAATAAAATGTAAAACCTCCTGACTAAGGAGTATAGATGCCATATATTTATGGGAAATTAGTCAATTATTTAATAGTTTGCTGTTATCATAGGCTATAAGGTGGGGAAATGGAAATAAGATGCACGTAAAAGTATCAGATAGAAGAAAAGTATCAGACTGAAGGAAATGCCCTTTATACTTATTGAAAATCACACTGACTGTATTTGACCATTAAATTTTATGTACCCCACTGTCACTAGAATAACAACCTCTAAAGTTATCATAAAAAATAAGATGTCAAATACTTGAGTTATTGTCAATGTTAATTAGCTTAATTCTATCATTCTATATTCTATTGAAAAACTTAGGGCTGGTTCATATAGCACAAATCATAAGACTAATTTTTTCAATATGGAATAATAAAAGAAATTATGACTTCTAAAGTCATTAAAATAGAAATAAATAACTATATAATGTCAAAGACTACTTATATTTTCAAAGATATAAAAATATTTACAAATAGACATTACTACATGAGTTCAAAAATATCTAATGTAAAATATGAAAGCCAATAAAATATCCTTTGTACTTCCTCCAGTTGAGACATAATAACATTGAATATGGAGTTTCCAGACTACTTCTAAGAGAGAAAGAAGCCAGCACTAAAAGTTTTTACCTATGCTGAAACAGACATGCATGGCAGGTGTCTGCTACATTTGGCAATCCCAAGTAAATAGTGAACTTGGCATTTTGCTGTCTTAAGATATTTCAAGAGAAAAGACTAGATATGTATGTGAACATCATTAACCAAATATACATAAAGTGTGATGTTATTGTGCCCCTAGTATGTGTCATGTGAAGAGTAAACATCACTGGAATGAGAAAAGAACAAATTTTTAACGTACAGATGTAGACAATATTGGCATTAAAAACAAAAGCAAAAGTAAAGATTTGTCATCAGTTGTTGAGGATCCATAAAACACCCATGTGTGCAAACCTGTGCATAGTGTCTGTATTTTATTTTAATTTTATTTTTTTGAACTGTGAATAAAATAAACATGATGCATCAAAATTAACCAGCTCTAAAGTCTATAGATTATAATGAACATTCTCACAGTTCTAGCTGTACAATAACTATAATGAAATATTTGAAATGGAGAAAAAGTCTCACCCAGCCTATGACTAACATTTCAATTTTTAAAAATTAAATAATGTGTTTATTCACTTTACATCCTAATCATAGCCCCCATCTTCCTCTCCTCCCGGTCATATTCTCTTTCCTTCTTTCCCTTAGCCCTAACCTTCACCCCTAAGAAAAGAGAACTTCCTCAGCAACCCACCGCAGCACATTAAGTCTCATTCAGGACTGAGCATGTCCTTTTCCAAGGTGAGCAGTCAAGGCAGCCTTGCCAAGGGGATGTGATCAAAAATAATGCACAGAGTCCATGTCAGAGAGTCCATGTCAGAGACAGCCCTTGCTCCCCTTTCTAGGGACCTACATGAAGATGAAGCTGCCCATTGCATGTGTGTGTGTGTGTGTGTGTGTGTGTGTGTGTGTATGTGTATGTGTGTGTGTGTGTGTGTGTGTGTGTGTGTGTGTGCGCATGTGTGTGTGTGTAGGGGACATAGGTCCAGTCTATTCATGGTCCTGGCATAGTGCTTCTGTCTCTGAAAACTCTCTGGTCCCAGGTTAGTTGGCTTTGTTTATCTTCTTGTGGAGTTCCTGTCCCCTCCAGGTACTTTTATCCTTTTCTTACTCATTCACAAGTCCCCCTATGCTTTGCCCAATGTTTGTCTGTGAGTCTCAGCATCAGTTTTGATCCATTGTAGGTGGAGCCTCTCAGAGGACATCTAGTCTAGCCTCCCTTCTGTATGCAGAGCATAGAGCCCTTAATAGTCTTCAGTCTATGACCCCCACTACGAGAAGTCTCAGCTATAGTCACACTCATACCCTCCCAGGAGCCCACCCTGACTCACATATCCAGATTGTTTCAACCATGCCTGTGCCCACGGTTTCTCTTCTGACTGGAAGCCCTCTGTCCCCACTGCCCGTGCTGTCCCCATATTTGATACTCACCATTATTTTCCTAAGCACTTCTTCTCCCGACCTCTTCACTCCCGTCAACTGCTTCAGCGGTCTATTCTATTTCCCCTTCTGAATGAGATTCAAAAATCTTCCCTTGAATCCTCCTTGTTAATTTTTTTCTTTGGGTCTGTAAGTTGCAGTATGTTTACTGTAATATATAGCTAATATCTACTTAAAGTGAGTATACTCATTGTGTTTCTTTCTGGGTCTGGGTTTCCTCACTTAGCATGATCATTTCTACTTCCATCCATTTCCCTGCAAATTTCATGATTCCCTTGTTTGTATTTTCCTTTATTTCCTCTTTTAAAGCCTCAGTCTCTTTGACCCTGTCTTCCTGTACTTCCTTAAAGGCTTCCTTGCCCATTATAATCTTCATTAGCATAGTTTTAATGTCATTTTCTTGTGCTTAAGTTGTGTTATGGTATCCAGATCTGCTTTCTCGTGGAAAACTGGATTCTGGTGAGTCCATATTGCTCTGGTGTTTGCTGATTCTGATTTTAAGCTGGCCTTTAGCCATCTGGATGGCTGTGGCATTCGCTGGTAGACCCTGGTGCCTGCTGGATGTCTCAGGGGTGCTGGAAAAGTCCTGGCCAGGAGGCTGGATGTTTGTGCCAGAGCCGTCTTTAGATTTTTGGGTATGGCCACTGACTGGTTTGTGGGGGCCCTCCTTTCACTAGCAGAAGGCCTGGGTTAATAGTCCTGTTACTGGCTCTGAGTTTAATGAGCAACAGCTGTGCAGACACTACCTATGCTTGTGGATGCAGCCATTTTGGTTAACTTGTTAGCTCAGTGATCTAGTTGTTCTCCTTGAGTAGATGAGTTTCACTTTGGAGAAGCATCTGTGGCTGTTTCACTGGATCTCTGGCATCAGGGACCTGAGGTTAGAGCAGTATTCTTTGGTACCTGGACAGTATCTACCCATGGGATGGTGTGGGTATGTGGGTGAGGTTGAGACTATGCTCCAATGGAAACCAGGAACTTTTCCCAGGATTAGACAGGTAGCTCCAAGGTTGAACCTGTTGTTTTCCTCACTGTGGGCTTTCCTCTCACCTGGGAAACATAGATGCTAGAGTTTGGAGGTCCACAGCCATGGCCTGTCAGTCTTTCTGCAGTCACTGCACGATGGGCACTGCCATCTATACTCTCCTCAACATTTTATTTTTTAAGAACACACATTCTTTAAATATTATATTTACTTCTCCACATTTTTATGGAAATTGTGTTGTTCACATAATTTCCCTTCCACGGCTCCTCTAGGGTCCTTTCTACCACCCCAGCCACCCAAATCTACACATTTTCCCTCCCTCTTTCTCATTAATGAACAAACACCAACTAAGAAAGAAATGGTATAGATGTAAAAGTAACTTCTATTCCCTTGGCTCACTTGTTGTCTGGGAGGCTTACCACCTCCTTCTACTAACCTAGGCTTGGTCCTGGACCCCTCTACCCGCCAAACAATCTATCTTAGGCCTAGAATGTTTTCAGTCTCTGAGACTTACTGCTTAATAAGATCATCCTTACTTGCTTTTTCTGAGCACTGAGCTCTTCTCTCTCAAACGCCTCTCCTTGATGATTTATATAATCTGGCTTCTCTCTGGGTCTGGAATTGCTCTTTTTGGCCTCAAACTAACTCAGCAATCTGCTCTTATCTTCTGGCTACTTGTCATTTTCTGGCTCATTCCATCTTCACCTGAGTTCTCTCTCTGCAACCCATCTCTCTATTACTGTCCTAGTAAAACTGCCTCTTAAGTAGCTTCCCTTTCCTCTTACTTCTTGTGAGACTTGGGCTTATCTGATTCTATCAAATCTTCTCTGATTCATCTCCTTCAGACACTGGTGCTTCCTCTACAAACTAATTTTATCTTCATTTTGGATTAAAAGCGTGTACCACCATGCCTGGACCTAGGATTTTCTTTATGTGATATTTGCTCTATACCAGGCTAGCCTTGAACTCAGGTCTATTGGCCTCTGTCTGCTCTATTAAAGGTGTGTTTGTATTCCAGTCCAGAAAGTCTTTAGATGTGATCTCTTGCCAGAATAGCTATGTTCTGAATTAACATTGCTCTACATATAAGGGGAAATGAAGAGAAAAAGAAAAGGCACAAAAAATGAGTACATATGCATGCATACATACACACAAACAAACATCTCATATAAAAACAAACCAGAAACAACTATATAATCAAAATATCTGTAAAATAACATTTTAAATGCTCAGAAAAAAGCATTATGAAATAAAAATCTTTCAAAAATAGCACCAAACTTTTTACCCCATCTACTTCTGTCGATTGGGTCTGTCCTTAAGTGTGGCTTTTGTACTCTGTGAGATGAGTAATTTTTCCATTGCAGGCGTTTGTCAATTAGAAATAGCTTCTTGGTTGAAAATGGTGTCTTATGTATACATACCCTCTCAGCACTAGGAACCCATCTGGCTTAAAACTGTGCAGGTCCTGTGTGTTCTATCCCCCAGCCTCTGTGTGTTCACATGTATGTACGAACAGCTGTGTTTAGAGTCCTATGTTTCCTTCATGCTCTAAACACAATTTCT
>OU015744.1:99780275-99811833 GCA_907169655.1 Acomys percivali
TATTTCCTGGAGAAGAAATAGAGGAGGGATAGGTCATGGGTAAAAATGAGGTGGTGGGGAGTTGGCAGTAGTAGAGTGAGAGGAAACTATGGTCAGGAGACAGTGTGTGAGAGAAGGCTCAATTTTCAATAATAGAAAAGAAACCTGAACATGTAATAAAATAAAAAAGAACAAGAAAGAAAGAAACAGAAAAAAATGTGATGTAAGAGCAGGAATTTGAACTCAGTGTGAAACGTCATTATTCACAATTAACTATCCTAGCATATCTAAACTTTGTTCTATAAAGAATTTTCTTATGTTATTATCTGACCAATGATATTTCATATAAAATATGAGTAAATTGTCTCTTCAAAATTTCTGGCATGCAAATGTACAAGTGACATTGAGACATAAACTCAGAAAGAGACCCTAGTAAGCAGTTTGTATTTCTCTACAAGTTAAGGAGAACAGCAGTTATGCAGAGAGAGAGAGCCTGGCAGTTCTCTGTGTGGCCATCAGTTTCCTATAAAACAGGGGACTCAGGAGAGTCAGATTTACTAATCCACCTAGGATGGCATGGTCACATGTGTGTGTGTATGTGTGTGTGTGTGTGTGTGTGTGTGTGTGTGTGTGTGAAGCTTTCTATGATTTAATCTCCTCTAAAATGTAGACGTGTACACAGATCAAATAAGATCCTCTAAGTAGTAAATTTTATCTTATCATTTTATGTAATAAAATATCAGTAATTGAATTGTACAGATTTTAAACTGGACTCTGGCTGCACTAGTAATAGCAGGGTCCCTAGCAACCACCCACAATGAGGGGCCAGTTAGCAGCCTTGAGTGACATGCTGCCAGTGGTGGCTGGTTGCCAGGTTAATGAATGCATTCCCTTAGACTCTTCCTAATCCCTTGGTAATATTTTCCATTTAGTAAAATCAATTATTGATAAAGTGATAGTTTATCTAAACAAACTGAAGAAATTCAAAATGCATTTTCTTCATGGTATTAACACTGTTCATTCCAACAGCATAAGTGGACATCATAAACCCCAAATCCAAACCAATGCAGTACTTATACATTATTTAAATGTTTAATTTAAGATCCCAAGAACAGTACCTAAAACAAATGAATTCAAGTTTGCATTATGACAGAAATTTCTTTGCATACTCTCAGGTAAAGGATAGTTCATCCTGCAATATAATTTAGAATATCCACATTCTAATTCTGATGCCAATTGCTTTTCTATATTGTCATGCATAACAAGTAGATTGGTTCATGTTTGTCATTCAAATAAGTCATCTGAAAATGCTCTGTGATACCTTCAGATGCCCGTGTTTGCACTCAATCCAAAGTTTTTTGTTGCCATTTATTTTAATGATTATTGGGACAAAGCCAAGATCCTAATTTGTAATGCAGAGATATGGTGACTTTATTCAGCTCTTAGGCAGCAAAGACAATTGGTTTATTGTTCCTTTCTTACTCTGGACTTAACTAAAAAGTATATTTTTATTGTTTTACAATGGATTGTCTCTTGTTATGACCAGTGTTCAGATCACATTCATCTGGCATTCATATTTCCTAAGAGACATCTCAAAAGTCTCATTGCTTGTTGGCCAATCTTCAAATTCCTATTTAAGACACTATCCTGAAATATAACTCTAGACACCTAATCTGCAAACTTGGCTCTGTAAAAGTTAGGGAAGAGTTACCATGAATGAACAGGGAGATCTCTGCATGTGACAATAAACACTCTAGCAGTGTAATTGATCCTTGCAAAGGAACGTCAATATATAAAATACTGAGACACAGGTTAGCAATTTATATTCATGTGTTTATATACACACAAGTAGTATATATGTGTGTGTGTGTGTGTGTATATATATATATATATATTCAAAGGAAAAGAGGAGATCAATGTGAGATGGGGACATGAAAAAGGCTGGAGGGAGGATATGGATAGAGAAAGATAATTCAATTACCTTTTAATTAAAATAATTTAGCTTAAAAAGGAAAACAGAAACTGAAATTCTATTGTTTGTTCATTAAAATTGAAACACAATTATATATAATTTAGTAAAAATGCATTTTATTAGTTAGGGGTTGCAAAGTACTGCTCATAATATGTTATTTGTTTTTATACTTGAGACCCATATTAAAAGAGTTATCATATCATAGGATGTTATTAACCTTAGTCACTGTTTACTAGAAACATAATACCCCAAAATATGATTATAGGCGATTGACCCAATTTGTTTATGTTAAAACTAATATTCTAAACAGCTTGCATTTATCTAGCACTAATTGTCTTGTTATTAGTACTAAATATATGTTGACATAAATACAAAATGATGTTAGGTTATTGCAATAGAGCAAGATTTGTTGTAAATTTGGCTTTAAAATGCAATGTTAAGATGTGGAATTTTTCTAAAGAACAAAAACTTCAATATGCATAAATATTGTACCTACATTTATATATTTACAAACTGGTTCATTCACTTGTTTGTGCAAGTAGAAGAACCTATGGATACTGACTTATGATAACTACTTAATAAAAATATAAATATATAACACAAAACTCTTTGTTAATGTCAATTTGTGAGGTAAGGCCCAGTTGCTGCCAACAACTCCTACATAACATGGAGAAATCAAATTGGTGCCTACATAGGGCCTTCACCATGGAGTTCTATGCCTTTAGTACAGGATTTTACCCAAAGAGAAAATTAGACATTGCTCCAGTCACAAATCCTTTGATCTAAACAGGTACTAAACATTTAGTAGCACAAAGACTGTGGGAGTAGCCAACAATATTAAATTTGACTTAAGACCCACTTCATTGTACAGAAACAATACTTGACATTGTCTGGATGATCAAGAAGCAGAGAATAAATACCCAGGGGTCTAGAACAAAACACAGTAACACTGTTCAGAAAAAAATGTTGTTATAAAATGACACCAAATGGCATCCTGCTTGAATCGTAGATCGGTGCCTTTTCTAGCCATCATCAGAGAAGCTTCCTCCTGTAGCAGATGGGAGCACAATACAGAGACCCACAGCCAGATACTATGCCGAGAGTGACAGACCTTGGAGCACTGAGCCCTAAATGGGATGTCTCCATCAAACCCATCCCCACAAAGCCTAGGGAATCCCACTAAAGCAGAGGCAGGAAGAGTATAAGAGCAGATGTGAAGGAGAACACACACACTCACACAAAAACAAACCCCTCTAAAGCAATATGATCAAATCTTATATAAACTCATGGAGACTGAAGCAGTATGCGCCAGGCCTGTATGATTCTGAACCAGGTCTTCTCTGTGTGTGTGTTATGTGTTCCAGTTCAGTGTTCCTATGAGATTCCTGAGTGTGAGAATGAGTGGGTCTCTGGTTTTTGTGCCTTCTCTTGTGCACTTTTCCTTCTGTTGGTTTGTCTTGCACAACTTCAATGTAATGGGGTGTTTTTAAAATCTTAATATATTTTATTTTCTTATATTTTACTATTATATCTAAAAAGCCTGTTATTTTACAAAGACATTAAAAAAGTGGACGTGGATAGAAAGGAGGTAGGGAAGAACTGAGAGGAGTGGAGGAAGAGAAAACCATAATCAGGATTATTAAGTGAGAAAATAACCTATTTTCAATAAAAGAGAGAGAGATTTTTAAATAAAACAATTACAAAAATAAATTAAATCAATAACATCAATATTTTAATAATTAAATCTAAAAGCCCCTAATTCTTTGGTTACATTATAGGCTGCATATATTTTCTTGAAAGCATTTTGACATATTGTATCTGGATAGCAGAGTCCTATAGGTAGCTCTAGTGCCACATTTATCTGCTCTTCTTTGTTCAGGAGCATTATATTTATATCTTGATATTGCCTAGAAAAAGAGTATTTCAAGCACCAAAACCAGTAACCACTATGACCCGAGGCTATCTGTTCTACATCCTACTCTTATATAGTCTCTCGCATTAAGGCTCAGTATCTGCCATGTCAGAAACATCAGTGCAGCTGACACAAGAATCAAACAGATGGAAACAATAACACAACATTATTAATGATGCCGCTGATGACACAATTTGCTTTTAGATCTGTAGCCTAGTGGCTTTCTAGTCCTTCACTGTACAATTAGATAAATTTATTACTGATCACACACCCAGCTGACATCTGCAGACTATCCTTGAGCCATCACTCCTAAATACAGCCATTTCGTGGGCAGAAATGTCTAAGAATAGGGATAGAGGGAATGGAGGCTAAGTCAGCCTGGCTCTGCAGTTTCTATCCAAAGCAGAATGAATTAGATCAAGTTGTCTGGCTTGGCACAGAAAAAAATCAAGCTAACAATGGCCAAGTAAAGCCAAACTGAAATCATATAGCTGTTTGGATGTAACTCTTCTGTGTTGAATGCACTGTCGTGATGTTCTAAACAAGTTGCTGTATGTTTCAAGGTGACTACAGAAATACATTTCCATCTTCATTAAAACAGCAAGAGAGAGAAAGGAAGGAAGGAAGGAAGGAAGGAAGGAAGGAAGGAAGGAAGGAAGGAAGGGAGGGAGGGAGGGAGAGGAGGAGGGAGGGAGAGAAGGAGGGGAGGGAGGGAGGGAGAGAGAGGGAGAGAGAGAGAGCTAGCCTGGTTTCCTTAGAGGAAGAGTCCCTAAAACACCACTGAGGTCCAAATGTCATTAGGAAAAATTGTCATTAGTCACAGCTCACTGCATTGAAATTGATACATGTCATGTTTTCATTTAGCACTTTCATATCCAAGATTAATACTATATTTCATAACTAAAAGTAATAAGAAAGTTATAAGATAATCCTTTGTCATATTAGGAAAAGGTCTGATTAATAGAATTGGGAAGAAAGGCTAGAATTCAGTATAGAAATGTAAATCATGCTAAATCAATATTCTACCAAATATCTGCTTGAAACAGGTAAAGCAAAGACAGTAGAAATCTCACTCATAAGTTATATCAGTGTATAAATTATAGTGTGAAACAATCAAAGGGACCCTAGCACAGATAACTAGATCTGTGAAAGCAAATAATTATAATAATTGTTTGTAACTAGTCCTTGGATTAATACCATAGGGAGAGAAATTACATAATCCTAATAGAACTTATTCCTCATTACATAAAAATGACTTAGGTGAAATGCCAGTGACTATTACCAGTTTTGAAGTAGTTCCACAACAAACCACTGCAGATACTATATATAACACAATAGATAATATAATATACAGTATATACCATACTATATATAACACAATAGATAATATAATATACAGTATATACCAAGAAAGATTCTACTTGAATATACAAGATTATGAATTATTTCAAAACTTCAGTTCTAAAATCATGACCTACACTTAAGAATCATGATTAATGAATGAATAAAATTAATATGAAAACCCAGATGGGTTTGACTTGTAACTGATTTTCAGAAGGAAGCACTGTTTTACTGCTTATCTACAACATGGAAAATTCTGAAACACTGATAAATGAATTATTGAAGGTTTCTCCCTAAATTCTAGTTTTTAGCAAGGACGTGGAAAGTTTCATCATCAGTAATGTACTTTTAAATAAGTACCGTGTCATTATAAAGTAATTCCAACTAGAGGAAAGTATTGAATGCGCCTTAATATTCTTTGGTAATGTGACTTTGCAGTACTTTTGCAAGCATCAATGCAAAAATACTTAGCATTACGTGATTAACTTAGCATGTTTTAAGCATTTCTGGTCTTACAAAACTAGCAATAAATCAGCATGTTTGCAGATGAGGCTGAGGAAGAATAATCTCCATCTGCAGGACAGAATTTCTAAGGTTGTCTAATGCTACGCCCTTGTGCTGAGATATTTTTTTGTGTTGAACTTCCAACATATGAATCACTTTTAATCAGAGGGAATAAGCATGATAATCAAATGCAAAGCAGCACAGGCTTGTAGTGAATTTGTTCTAATGAGAACTTAACTTCTGCTTATGTCAGATAATTTAGCTCTCAAAGCTATAACTATTAAGCCAAAGAAAAGTCTAAGCAAATCTATAATAATTCCTACAGGAAGCTAGAGAAGAAACCTGCCCTGTAACCTTTAAGTATTCTCATCGTTAAAAAGGTCATCCATTCTCTAGAGCTATGAGCACTCTCACATCACATGCCTCATCAATTCTCAGTCGGCATAGAGCCCTTCAATTAACATCCAGGATCATGCTAGAAACACTAACAAAAACTCACTTGATCTAGCTATGTCCATGTGTTGAGCCTGCAAGGTTAAATAAGTCCAATTAAAGGTGGTGGTGAATTTTAAATGACTTTTGCATGCATTCTTCTATCCTTCAGACATTATTCAAAAGATCTGAATACTAACACTGTCACCAGGCTCCTTTTTAATGCCATAATCCTTACAAAGTATAAGATAGTGAATTATCTCCTTAAAAAAAGAAAGAAAGAAAGAAAGAAAGAAAGAAAAGAAAGAAACACATAATGAGGCAAGACACATAATACCGTAAGAAATGATTGTTTTCTTGAGCAGAAAAGATAAGTCTCCAGTTGCTTTTATGTGCTGAGAGTCACAGGTCACTCATAGATTTTCCTTTTTCCTCTTTTTGCCTTTGGACTTGAAAATATTACTTCAAGTCTGGTGTGCTTATAGAAAAAATAAGAAAGATGACTTTTAAAGTACTGTTAGATATCTACAAAACAATTGATTAAATTCTGATGATAAAAGGGACCAGATCTAACAGCTACGCAAAGATTGTGACGTGAAGTGTAGAGTCAGTTTTGAATAACCTTGAGGAATTAAAATTGTTATGTAATTCATTTATTTTTATTCTCACTATAAATATGATCAAATTTAAATAAATATTTTGAGTGTTTGAGTGGTTTCTTGGATAACATCAGAATTAAGTGATCTTTGAATGTTGTAAGATAATGTCAAAAGTCAGATATAGACCCCCTCTTGTACTGTAGATAGCACAAGAGATCATTCAGAGTAGGTTGAAATGTAATGAGCTACTGCCACCTTCAAGAAGAGACAGGCTATGAAGCTTAGCTCACGCAGAGCAAAGTGTGGTGGTACAAAGTATATCATACAAGAAAAGTTTAGCTAATCTTTTCACTACTTTAAAATTTTTTTATTGCTAGTGTCAATTGTAGGTTAGAATAATAGCATAGAGTCCCTTGGATGCACAGACATAAAGCCCTTTTAATCCTGTCATAATTCCTGTTTCAATGCCCTCCCTATGAATACTCAGGGGGCAGGATGAATAAAGATACCAGACAGTCTTGATCAGTAATGCAAAATTGAGGGAAAAGGAAGTAATGGCCACTCCATCTAAGGCAGGAAGTCCTGCAGTGCAGAAACCATTACTCGGGTTGTTAATCTGAAGAATATAACTTGAAGATTGTTTGGAAAGAGAAACAACCTTTCTGGACATTTTTGTCCTTTTTTTTTTTTTTTTTTCATGTTTTTCTATTTCTTTTAACTTTTTTCACTTTACATTCCTATTGAAGGTACCTCCCTCAATGGCTCCCAGTCCCACCCTCTCTCCTTAATCTCCCCTTCCCCCTCCTTTGGTCTTCAGAAAAGAAGAGTTCTCCTCTCTTAACATCTGACCTCAGCCTATCATATTTTATCTGGAATGCCTAGATCCTCTTCCTCTGTGGGGTGGCAAGGCCTCCCCTCAAAGGGAAGTGATCAACTTGAGGGTACCAGAGTTCATGTCAGAAGTAGCCTCTATTCCCTATATTATGAGATACATAAAAAGACTGTGCTGACTATCTACTACATCTGAGCAGAGCATCTATGTCCTCACCATGCATGGTCCTCTGCTGGTGCATTAGTCTCTGTAGCACCCCCTTACTCCAACCAAATTTGTTGGCTCCATTGGTCTAATCAGGGAGCTCTTGTACCCTCTAGGACCTTCTATCCCTCAACTATTGCTTAAGGCTCCCTATGCTTAACTCAGAAGTCTGGCTGTGAGTTTCAGCATCTGCTTTGATCCCCTGCTGGGTGGAGTCTTTCAGAGGACCTCTATGGTAGGCTCCCATCCTCTACTTCAATTGATCTGCTTCCTGTGTCTATTCTATTTGCCCTTATGAATGAGAATTCAGCACCCTCCCTAGGGTCCTCCTTGTTATTTAGCTTCTTTGAATCTTTGTATTGTAGTGTGGCTATCCTGTATTATGTGTATAATATCTGCTTATAATTGAATATATATCATGCCTGCCTTTCTGAGCTACCCCAAGATATTTTCTAGTTCCATCAATTTGCCTGCAAATTTCAAGCTTTCCTTGTTTTTAATAGCTGAGTAGTATTCCATTGAGTAAAAGTACCACAGTTTCTTTATCCATTCTTAGGTTGAGAGACATGTAGTTTGTTTCCAGAGTCTGGCAATTAAGAATAAATCTGCTATTAATATAGTTGACACAATGCCCTTGTATGGTAGAGCATGTTTCAGGAATATGCTCAGGAATGGTATGGCTGAGTCTTGAGGTAGAAATATTCTCAATTTTCTGAGGAAGCACCTGATTGATTTCCAAACTAGTTCTAAAAGTTAGCACTCTCACCAGCAATGAAGGACTGTTCCCCTCTTTCCAAATCTTGCTATTGTGTGCTATCACTTGAGTTTTTTTAATCTTAGTCATTCTGATAGGTATAATATGGAAACTCAGAGTCATTTTGTTTTCATTTCCATGATAACTAAGGATGTTGAGCATTTCTTTAAGTGTTTCTCATCCATTCGATATTCCTCTGTTGAGAATTCTGTGTTTAGTTACGTACCCTATTTTTAATGGTATTATTTGGTTTGGTGGTGTTTAATTTCTTGAGTTCTTTATAATTTTTGATATTAGCCCTCAGTCATATATAGAGTTTGTGAAGATATTTTCCAAGTCTATAGGCTGTTCTTTTGTTCTGTTGACAGTGTCCTTTGCCATACAGAAGCTTTTAAGTCTCATGAAGTCCCATTTTTTAATTGTTAACCTTAGAGCCTGAGCTGTTAGTGTTCCATTCAGGAAGTTGTCTCCTGTGCGAATATGTTCAAAGCTCTTCCCAATTTTTCTTCTAACAGATATAGCATGTCTGGTTTTACATTGAGATCTTTAATCCACTTAGAATTTAGTTTTCTGCAGGATGATTTAAAAAGGGGGGTCTATTTGCATTTTTCTACATGTAGACATGCAGTTAGATGAGCACCATTTGTTGATAATGCATTTTTTCCATTCTATGTATTGGTTTATTTGTCTAAAAGCAAGTATTCATAGATGAGTGGGTTATTTCTTGGCATTCAATTTAATTCCATTGATTTACCTGTCTGTTTCTATGCCAGTACCAAGCTCTTTTTATTACTGTTGCTCTATAGTACAGCTTGAGATCAAGGATAAATATACTTCTAGCAGATATTTTATTGTATCAGATCTTCTTAGCTATTTGGGGCTGGAGGTGGGGGGTTTGTTTTCCATATGAAATTGAGAATGGTTCTTCCAAATTCTGTAAAGATTTTTATTGGCATTTTGATGGAAATTGCATTGAATCTGTTTATTGCTTTTGGTAAGATGGGTACTTTTAGTGTGATAATCCTACAGATCCATGAGGATGGGAGATCTTTCCATCTTCTGATATCTTCATCAATATCTTTCTCAGAGACTTGAATTTTTTTCATGTAAGTCTTTCACTTTCTTGGTTAGAGTTACACTATGAAACATTATTTTTATAGCCATTGTAAAGCGTGTTGTTTCCCTAATTTCTTTCTCAGCCTATTTTTGTTGTTGTATGTTTGTTTTTTGTTTGTTTTGATTTTTTTTTTATAAAGGAGGACTACTGATTCCTTTGTGTTAATTTCGTATCCTGGCACTTTGCTGAAGGTGTTTATCAGCTGTAAGAGTTCCTTGTTAGAGTTTCGGAGGTCACATATATATCATATCGCCTGCAAATAGTTATACTTTGACTTCTTTCACTTGAATTTGTATCTCCTTGATATTCATTAGTTTTCTTATTGCTCTAGCTAGGATTTCAAGTACTATACTGAAGAGCTATGGTGAGAGTGGACACTGATTTCAGTGGAATTGATTTAAGTTTCTTTCAGTTAAGTTTGATATTGGCTATAGACTTGCATCTATTGCCTCAATTATGTCTAGGTAAGTGCATTGCACACCCCATCTCTCTAAGACGTTTAACATGAGTAAGTGCATTGCACACCCCATCTCTCTAAGACTTTTAACAAGAGTGGGTGATAGATTTTGCCAAATGATTTTTTCAGCATCTAAAGAGATGATTATGTGGGTTTTCTTCAATTTTTTATGGATGATATTGATGGATTTCCCTATATTGGTTTGTGAATATTTTATTATTTTTGCATCAATGTTCATAATGGAAATTGTTCTGAAATTCTCTTTGTTTGGTTGGTTGTTATGTGGTTTAGGTATCACATTGACTGTTGCTTCATAGAATGTGTTTGGTAATGATATTTCCTTTCCCTATTTTGTTTACTAGTTTGAAGATAATTGATTTTAGTACTTCTTTTGAGGTCTGATAGAATCTGTGCTGAATCCATCTGGCCCTGGGCTATTTTTGGTTGTGAGACTTTTGATAACTGCTTCTGTTTCCTTAGGAGATATAGGACTATTTAATTTCTTTACCTGATCTTGATTCATTTTTGGTAATTGGTAGCTAACAATAAAATTGCCCATTGTGGTAGTGCTTTCTCTGGGCTGGTGGTCTTTTTATTCCATAAAAAAAAAAAAAAAACAGTCTGAGCAAGTCATGAGGAGCAAGACCATAAAGAGCACTCCTCCATGTCTTCTGCATCAAGTCCTTCCCCTGTTTGATTTTTTTGTTTTGACTTTCTTCAATAATGGGCTATAATATATAACCCTAAGCCAAATAAACCCATTTTCTCCCCAATTAATTGTGTTTCCTCACAATCATAGAAATCCTAAGACAGTACCAAGGAGTTTATAAAACCTGTGGTATTTCATGGAAAATTGAATAATAGTAGCTTGACATTTAGGTTAACGTCTGGCTCAATAAAGTTAACCTGGGTTTACGCATAGCTCCACCTACAGTGGCTTGTGGCCCAAGCCTAACTCACCAGATGGGCCACCAATTATAAATGTAGAAATAATTAACAAATGCAATAATGTCACAGGTTATAGAATCAATGTACACAAATCAATGCCTTTTATATCCTCACAACAAGCACACAGAGAAGATTGTGGACATACTTTTACTCATAATAGTCTCAAAAAATATTTAGGAATAAACATATCCAAGAAGGTGAAGGACCTCTACAATGAAAATCTTAAACGGAAGAATAGAGAAATTGAGAAAGACAATAGAAAGTAAGCCACATCTTATGATTTGGTAAAATTAATGTTTTGAGAATGACCTAAACATGAGCCTATATGAATTTATTAATCTGATATTTGACAAAGATGCCCAAAACATAAGCATCTCCAACAAATGGTACGGGGAAAACTGAATATCTGCATGCAAAAGAATAAAAATAGACCTGTATCTACCAACCTGCACAAAAATGTACTCCAAATAAACACAAGGAAAATCTAACTGTGAAACCTAAAACACCAAATTTTATAGAAGAAAATATAGGCAGTACTCGATAAACATAGGTTTAGAAAAGAATGTTTCATTTGCCCAACAATTAAGGTCAATAAATGACAGGAGTTTTTCATGCAACTAAAAAGCAGAGATAAAGAAACAAACAACAAGCTGCATTAGAAACTCTCAGAATGAAAAATATGCTTCACTGGCCTTATATTTCCCCTAAAATGATTGATATGTAAATTGTACATAGAAATAAAAACACAAAGAATCAAAATCAAATGTACAAAAACAAATAATCTATTCTAAAACTAAGCCTCAGACCTGGACCAGCATTCTTAAAAGGAAAAAAAAAATGTCTAGGACATATTTTAAAAAGTTTATCATATTTGCTGGCCAAAGCAATTAGGGAAATGCAGATCAAGGCAACTTTGAGATTTCTTCTAATCCCAGTCAAAATAGCAAAGATCAATGAAAAAAGGTAACCATTTATTAACAGGTGGTAAGTTTTCAAAAATAATCTAGTAAGGAAATCACTGTGAAGAACAAAATGAAATCCACCATATGACCCAGATACGCTGCTCCTTGTCCTAGCCTCAAAATACTTAACATGCTTTTCCACAGACACCTGGTGAAATGTGATCATTGCTGCTTTATTCACAGTAGCTAGGAAAGAGGATAAAAACTAAACGTCTTTCATTAATTTGAACTGTAATACAATTTTTCAATGAAGCAAATTTTGACAATTTATATGGGATGAACAGATTCTTTGAAAGGCATCTAAGTTATGAAACTTAGATGATAGTAAATGGATCATCTGAACATGTTCTATATCTTTAAGGAATGAATTATAGGTAAAATATTCCTACTCTTCCATAATAGTGGGAATAGTAAGTATTGAAAATCTTTGATTAATTCATTGAACACCCAGACTTACAAATCTGACCCCAGACCTCAGAGCCAGAGCTGAAAGGAGGTGCCAGTGAGCCATGAGATGACTATTCGGTTAGTGTTACACATCTGAAATCCTACTGACATGACTGCCTAAATAAGACCTGAACAGGAATGACACCAACAGACATTCTAGTGTGGAAAGAGGAATGCTCAGAAGCCCTCAAGCCAAGGCAAGAACATCAAACAATTAAGGAACACCGAGAACAGGAGATATTGTCCTCCCCAGAGAAAAGCATGCCAATTGGTTATCCAGTACCAAATATTCAGCCTGGAAATATATACATAAAAGAGTCATGATATGCACATAGATGGTTGTGTTTGCATATTCAGAAATGAGTGTGTGTGTGTGTGTGTGTGTGTGTGTGTGTGTGTGTGTGTGTGTGTTTGAGAGAGAGAAAGAATAACAACCATTAAAATGAGGTCATGAACTTGACAAGAGACAGTACATGGGAGAAGTTATAAGGAAAAAGGAGGAGGGAGAAATAACGTGACTAGATTATAATTTCAATTCTATTTTGAAATTGAAAAATTAGAATTTATGTCCTGGATCATTGATTTCAAAATTATTCAAGATATTTGATTGAAGGTAGAGATGGAAGGCTTTACTGCTAAGTAAGAAAAGCCCAAGTAATTTTGGTTTTAATTTTTACCAAAGCAATAATGGAATAAAAACAACTCGAAGAGCTAAGCATCAGCAATTGTTAAACTATGCAGGTATTTTCAATAGAAGCCAGTTTTGGGAAACCTGAGGCTAAGTGGTTGACAGTCTTTTTACAGTTTAAGAGTGTTCACAAACTCAAACATGTTTCAAAGACAATATTCCTTGCAGGAAAATCTACTTCTTTTAATCATCAATGACAATATTTAGCAACCTGTCTGAGGGTTGTTCTCATATTGAGAAGGGAGTCATCTCACCCTTGTACAATTAAAGTTTTGATGTCTCAGAAGCCTCTTTACATGCAAGGTTCTTAATGCAGGTGTAATATGAGAATGTCCTAGACTGAGGAGGAACAATTCCCATCTATTTCATTATGGTTTAGCATCTTAGCTTGAGAATTAAATTGAAGTGAAACAGATCAACAGGAGAAAGCAATACACATTCATATAATGTAAGTTTTATGTGACATAGGAGCCCTCATAAAGTTATAAAGACCTAAAAGTTAGTGGGAATTTAATGCTCATATTCCAAATTAGATCACGAGTGGTAAACTGTGAAAATTTAACTAAATTATGTTGAGAGGTTTGAAGATGAGAGCCATTTTAACAAGAAATCTCTTAGGCCCAACTTCTCACTACAATGACAAGAACATATTTTCTTTCTAGGATGGCAAATATACTTAAAATGAAAGTTTGAGCACTTAGTTTAAGAAGTTATTATGAAGTTCAGATTTATTGTCTTATTCATGTTATTTTAAAAATTATTTGATGCAAAATAGTAAATATGACATTTGGACATATGTGGAATCCCTTGGCATATTTTGGAGTAGCATGTTCATAATATCTTCACTGTTAAGGGATTGAACATCAGTTATAAATCAAAAGCTATGGTGGAAAGCCAGTTTTACAAACAGAAAAAAATAAATGATCCTGAGGGTAAAATAACAAAGGAAGAAGAAAAACATACTATTTAACTTTCTTTTTATTCTGAAGGCAGTTTATCGAGGAATGGGAAGCCGATGTAGGGATCCTGATCATGAGGTTGTTGGACAGAGTCCTCAGTGACTGGAAATCCTATTTGATAGAGTCCCACATCTAGAAAGCTCCATTAATGCTTAATCTATTGTGACTGAACTAGCTCTCCAGTTAAATCAACTGGGCATAGAGCTATCTTGGCTTTTCTATGTCTCCTACCTTGAATGTCCAACTCACAATGAGTATAAGGTGCATTCATTAAGTTTGACAGATGTGAAATATATTCTTTGTAAATCTCTTAAATATCCCCTCATTTTTTTCTTGTGTTATTTGATTTTACACTTATACATTTTCTTCATAGCTGTTTGCTATTATCCCTATGTATTGTAGTGCTGGACAAGTAATATCAATAGACTCTTTGACTTCAATAGCTATTGGAGGATCAATGGGCAATGATAGTAGAGAGTATATCAAATGCCCAATTAATAATGGTCAGAATGGAGAAGGTGTAGAAAAATTAATGTTCAGCATTAAGTATTTTATTACCTTTGAAAAGAAAAAAAAATCTAACTAAGTAACAAACCTGGGATAGAGCAACCAGTATACTGTTAAGATCCCCAGATCTGGAGATTGATAAAGCCATGGGATATTGTAATTAAGCAATAAGGAGCAGTGTATCGATTGTGGTTTGAGTATAGGAAAAATGCTTTACAGTGGGATGGGTGAGGAATGAACACCTAACCAAGGAGTGAACACACAAACGAGTATCTGAGGGGAGCACCAGAACTGCAACAGAGGCCAGAGTCCTCAAAGCCGACCAATGACTCACTGCAATGAACATTTACAAGTAAAGATGTTTGGATAAAATTTTATACTCTGTGACATACCAGGACACACAGCCACTTCCACAATGAGATATTTTTATTTTACTTATTTTTTGTTTTCCTTTTTTGTCAGAGAGGGGGACGAAGGGTATTGCAAGGTCAGAAGGCAGATATAAAGGGATGAAGATATGAGTGGAACTGGAATGCATGATGTGAAATTCACAAAGAATCAATAAAAAAGATTTTTAAAATCCATCTTAATCATATGCAGAAAATAAGAAATGAACTAATAAAAAAGAAGAGATAAAAAGTATTCCTATGCAGCCATGAGTTGAAAGGTGAAGTTCAGACTCCTCTCCTTCCTTCTGGGTTATACATGCTACTTGGGGTAGAGGAGACAGTGAAAGCCACTGTTATCAGAAGCCTCAGTATTCTTAGGTTCTGCTTTAAGGACATGTTATCCTGGTTGCTTCCTTACACTATTGCACTCCACTCTGGTTTCTCCTGGTTTTGTGGATCCAGTATATGTGAGGAACACTGAATGTGATGGTAGTCACAATGTGTTATTTAATTTTTCATTATGAAGCTTTCCTTATACACTAAATGGAAAAAATTCAAGTATTTGGAGAACAGGCATCCTTGTACCTTGTGAGGTATAAGCCATTACCGAAAGACAAACTAAGTAAACTGAAGAGGAATGTATTCCCACAACTTGTCCTCTGATCGAGACATACCTGGCACAGTAAGTGCATGCTGACATACTGAATGTATATATACACACATTATAAAAAGACATTGGAATATAATAAAATGCTGAAGTAAAATTATGTATTTGGTAAAGACATGATTCTCAAAATTAAGAACTCCATCATCTCAATAATGAGAAAACAAACAAACAAACAAACAAAAAATGAGTAGAGCTTTTTATTGAAGATGAAATCTACATAGATGAAATGAAAAACAACCCCAAAGAGCCATGATAAATATAAGAAAACAAGAGATGGGCTCCTAATCCTGGTCACAGTGTTGATTTATGTTGTTACATACATGCAAAATACTTAGCTTTTAAAATACTTTCTATAGGCAAATATGATGAATATATCTTTTAAAATTAATAAAAATCCAGTAGAAAGTAGGGGGAAACACTTAAAGACTAGTATTTTCTAAGTCAACAATCCTATAATCAATAAATAAGAAAATGTGAGTCTGACTAGATGGCCAAGCAGGCACTTCCTAACATTGCAGAAGATGAACTCTAACTATATCCCTGGAATCACAGGTTAGAAGGCAATAATTAATTCCAGTTTATTATCTCTGACTTATGGACAAGTAGAAGGCTATAATGATTTGTTTTTAATTTTTAAAATGGATTTATTTACTCACTTTACATCCCAATTGTTGCTTTAGCTTTCTCCCACTTATCCTCCTGGTCTCCACATTCCACCATCTTTTCCCCTTCCCCTTCCCTTCCCCAATTCTTCAGAACAGGGGAGACTCCCACCACCAGGTCATCCCAGATCATCAAGTCACATCAAGACTAAGCATGTCCTATTCCCCTGTGTTCCAGCCAGGGGGAAGTGATAGAAAAGCATGCAACAGAGTCCATGTCAGAGGCGTGCCCCAGCCTCCCTTACTAGGGGACCCACATGAAGACTAAGATGTCCATCCGCTACATCTATGTAAAGGGCCTAGATCCAGGCTGTGCATAGTCCTTGGTTGGTGCTTTAATCTCTGCAAGTCCCTCTGGGCCCTATTTAGTCTCTGTGATATCTAAGGAAAGTATTACTGTTTTCAGCTGATATCACCTCCAAACTACTGTCTTTGCTCTGTGGTATCTAAGGAAAGTTTGAAGGCCTCAGCAATACGCAGGCCAGCGGGTGCAGATATTTATACAACTCTGGTAGTAAGACAAATGCAAGTAAATAAAGAATTATTTTCTGGACGAAATTACAACATATGTTATGATGTGAGAAAACTAATTATTCCAGTATCAATTTATTTTAATGAGTCAACTCAAGGTTTGATTTGAGACTCGTCTAATTTTATCAACATCATTGAAAAAACATAAGGATGAGATTGCCTCTCAAATAAGAGAACTTATTAATTTTATGAAGGTTTTTGCTGAAGTAAAATGAATACCGTATTAACTAATTTCCCCCAGAACACTGGCTTCCTTTGAGAATATGGGCAATTATGTGTGCTACACTATGTTTCTACCAATAAGTAAATAATTCTGGAGATATTGACTGAATGTGATAATGCTGTCAGGGACCCCTTAGCAATAAGAGCAGATTGAGATTTAAGAGGCTAGCACAAGCATTGTTTTCTTCACAATTTGAATCTAAAGCACATTTTAATGTCAGAAAACTGAAATTTATTTATACATAGATGATCCATTAAATCCCCTTTGCCACTATTGTCTGTAACTCCCAAATAATATGACATAGTAATTTTGAGAATAAACAGATATTGGTAAGAGTTGTTTCAGTAAATGACTCAGTACACACTATAACTGTAAATATACAAGGACTGAAAACTTTCCATGTCATGCTGAGAGTCAAACAATGTTCTACAATACTTTGGAGAAAATAAAGATGATTTAGAGAAAGAATGGCCCATCTAACAGTGAGTGGAGCATGTTCATATTCCACATGGGTGGAGGTGGGATTCTCCAGACGTCCTTGGACCTTCAGAGAGTGAATATCCATTAGGAGGATATCTGAGGAACAAAAGGAGGCATACAAAGGTTTAGTCTCACAGAAAAATACTCTACTAAGTAGAGATCAATGCCAGAAAAAATATAAAGATAGAGCAAGCATGAATAAACAACTGATTTGAATTGGACAAGGTTATCAAGACAAGAGGCAGGAGAATCTCTCTCTATCCCTGTTCATGGAAACTACCCCACTAACTCTCAGTTATTATATTGATCAGCAACACAGATTTCATAGAAAATGAAAGTTATGGGTAAACATAGGTCTGTAAAAATATCCTTGATATCATAAGATGAAATATTAATTAGAAACTTTCCTAAAATAAGCACGTGCTAATGTCATAATGTTACAGCCAGGTAGTATTTTCCCAACTGATAGCTATTTCACAAAAATGTATAGACATTTTTAGATTTAAAGCTCAACTTTACTTAAAAAAAAAAAAACACCCAGAACCAGTGTTACTTATAAACTACAATGAAATAAGAAAGAGAACAAAATATAAGTAAAGTCACATCCAGGTACTTTCTACAACCTAGTGAAAACTGAATTAATAATAACAATATGCCATGAATAGAAAAAGAAAAAAACTTCCCAATTTAAAAGCTGTACCCCTGTCTGCTTGGTTAATAGGAAATGATACTGTACAAAAATAATTAATTAGGGGTTTCTACAATGACTTCAACAAACTCAAGAAGTTACTTATTATATTTTTGTAAAGAAGATAAAATTTTGAATATTCTTTCTTTCTCTATAAAATAACTATGAAACAGAATAGTTTTATTTTTTTAACTTATATTTCTCAAGTTAAACATTTTCTAAACCAAGTTAATAAAAAAAGTATTCCTGTACTAACTGATGGATACTTTTGTGGATTTGTTAAATTTGAAATAGAATATTTTTACATTCTCACTCAGACTCAAGATAATTGTACTTTCTACTAAGACACTCCATTAGCCAACTTCCACAGACGCTGCTCTTTTAGCCAGAAGTTATCAGCATCCCTAGAGATCTAATTTCAGACCTCAGGCAAATATGATATCCTAATATTATGAAGAAAAAGTAACAAAACTGAAATTTGGTGTACTTGCTTTAAATTTGTCTATATTTGATTAGATAGTTCACGAAATTCCCCCCATACAAGGCAAATTCTAATTCAGTAAAGCTATTTTAACACAATGGTTTCAAACTGTGACAACCCAGATGACATTCTGGATGGCAGCTAGGCAGATGGGAAGGCAGACTGGGAAAAAAAGGCAATTATATCTAAGTTCAACTTTTTTTTCACAATTTGTGTTGCAAAATTATCCTCTTCATAGGGAACAATCTTTCCATGTTTGTGGTAATATTTGCATCAAGAGTCTAGATGTGGGTCAGTCATGCTCAGCTCCTGATTCCTTATATTTGATTCTTCAATGCTACTTGATTAAAAAAAAATATGGAACGATACAAACATTTTAGTAAAGTTTTAAGACATAAACTAAAGTTGGAAAATACAATGTAAAAATGTTAACTAACAGTCTATAAATATTACATGCATGTTTGCTTACATGTATAGTGATGTGGACTAACTTTACTTGGATACTCAGTAGACATTGACATCAGTTAGATCTATCAGTAAAACAGGACTTTGGCAGAAACAACATATGATGCTGCAGTTTTAAATAAATGTATTTTTTTATATTTTAAATATATACACATAGAGGGAAATGAAAATGGATATGAATTTAAAAGCTGTATGTTCTAATAAATATTAAGATGCAAAGATCAAACTCTCAGGAATGTAAGTAAGAGTCTCAAGAAACTGGTTTTCTCAAAAGCTGAATGAAGCATATGTTGCTCCTTTAGAAAATAAGTTTTCCACTCAAGACTGGCACACGGCACCGTCAGAGCTCTCCAAGTCTGTTTGCTTCTTCCCACATTATGAGTGTTAGCGCTTTCTCATTTGGAACTGTATATCGTATTAAAATTGAAAAGATGCACAAGGGAATTGTTTCACAAAGAGAAATATATCAAATGAGAAAAGTTAAAAAGATTTAGAGCCAGTAATATTGGAAATAAACAGACAGAGAAAAATTGTAATGACTTTTCACAAATATTTAAGGAGTGATTAGAGTTTCACTGATACATCTTCATTACTTTTTAAACAACAATAAACAGTAGAAAATACTGCAAAAGCCATGTATTGATTATAATTTAAGTATAATTTTTTCACAGAAAAAAGCAATTAATAAATTAAAAACTGTGGGAAAAAGCCATGCCAAATTTTGCCATGTCAGAAATCCTGTGCTTAGGCTGTATGCTGTGACCTTCGAGTTGCTGACCTTTACCTCACCACAAGGTCCAGGCTATCCTTGGACTATTTACCTTTGAAAGAAGTATGGAAGTCCCAACTTGGAACCACCCAGAGGATCTAGGAAGTTCTTACAGGGAACTACTCAGAGAACTAGGAAGTTCTAGAGGGAGCAATTTAGGCTATTGCATTCTTGCCCAGGGGCTAGGGTGAGTGAGATAAGAATAGATCCTATTGACCTTGCTCTATATATGTTCCTGCTAGTCGGCAATAAAGTGAATCTTGATCAGAAATTTCCTGACTTGATTCGTTATTTCTTGCATCTCTGTATCCTACTTTCAATCCCCACTCCCTCTTTCAGGTGAACCCTGATTCGATTTTTCCAGTGGGCCCAGACGCGACAAAAATCTATGGAATTATTGTTCATGTTAATAAATCATCAAAAACATTAATGTAATTATATATCTCAGGCAAGTGTCCATTTCATTGAGTGTTTGTTTGATGCTGATGTTTGAATGTATTCTGTAAAGTAAGATATTAATTTTTATAGTCTTTATCTCCATTTCAATGGTGGAAAGTATACCTTGGGACACATTAACTCAGTTTGCCACTAAACAAGGTTATATATTTAAGTCTTTGATTAAACAGTTTACATAAAAATTTGGAAGCATATATCAACTCATTTTCTAGTAGTCAATTAATTGATTTAGCAGTGATCTGTATAACTGTAAATTTCCACAGCAAACCATCAGAACATACACATAAAGGATACCATTCCTGGGTAAACTTATTTCAGATATGCTTCCTGTATATTGTCTTTCATAGTGCAAGAGACTAGCTATTTTTAAGAGAAGCATTATCAAAATAGGTGTATACTCTTCTTACAGAATATGTTTTTACTGAAGGAAGCATATACACTGCAAAACTGGTTATGAGCAATCCTAGTATTCTTCACCTGTCAAATTGACATTACTCAGGGTTAAGTGAGGTAGTCCCAACTCAGGGATTGTCTCCATTGGATTGGCCTGTGGGCATGTCTATGGGATATTTATTTATTGTTAGTTAATGCAGAAGCCTGCAACCTGTTTTTTGAGATGCTATCCCTGGGCAGGTAGGCCTCATCTCTACAACAATTATAAGGCCAGGAACCTATAGTTAGTCATACCATAGGCTCTAAGAGAGAACCTACATGTATTTTTCTGCTAAATAAACACATTTTTATATTATGGGCGTGTGTTTACCAGCATATATAACCATGTGACACTATGTGCCAGGTGTCTACAGAGGCATCAAGTGACCTGGAACTAGAGTTACAGATGTTTTTAGACTATCATCTGGGTGCTAGGAATCAAAGCAGGCTCTTCTGCAAGAGCAGTCTGTGCCTTTAACGGGTGAGCCATCTTCAGCACCTAACATAATATTTTAGCATTTCCAGATGTTATTCTCATATATTATATATATGCTATATTATATATATATTCTCTTTTTTAATTCATATCTCAAACCTTATCAGAGAGAATTCTTTTTGCAGTAGGTGACAGCTAACTGTGATCAACAACTGGCCAAGATGCGGAGAATGGAAGATTACAGAATGCACAGCTCTAAAAGGGGCATCTGTATCACCTTACCTCCTCAAGGTTCAGCAATCATTGTGAAAGATTGTAGCAACCAGACATAGGGAACGACTACAAAAACGTGCCTTCTGGACACAACGGAGAAGTGACACACATTTGCTGTGGGCCAGTCCATAGGTATATGACCTGTACAATCCCAAGCTAGACTAAATCCTAGTATGGATAGAAAGGTGAGCATCAACTCCCACCCCTAACTAATGAATTATTGCCAATTTATATGTAATTGAAGATGAAGAGTGCATTCTTTTTAATAAGCAGCACCTGCTAAGTCAACTTTGCTCTTTCCTCATTTTATTTGTCATGGTTTTCTAGAGTAACAGAATTCATAGAAAAAATGTCTATCTATCATCTGTCTATCTATCTATCTATCTATCTATCTATCTATCTACCTATCATCTACATACCTACCTATCATCTCTTATCTGAATCTATCTGTCTTCTGTATATTTGTATATTGTTTATTAATATAATTTATATGGTGTGCTCTAAATAATATAAAAATAGCTGTTTATAAAAGGAAAGGCTAAGAATCAAGTTGCTGGTCAATTTACAAGACTAGATAACTCAGCTGATCTTCAGTATATGGAAGAATTCAGAAGTAAGTTCCAATGCCTGTGAAGGAATAAATAGGCTTGCTTGCAAAATGAGAGCAAGCTGATAAAAAAGCAAAAACTCCCTTCGTGCATATCCTTATACAGGCTTCCATCAGAAGGTGTGTCCCTGATTAGATGACTGTTTTCCCAGATCAAATGATCTGGCTTAAAGGTGTATTTTCTCACTTCAGGATCAGAATTAAAGACTTATCTCTTCAAAGCTCAAATGGTCTGTATTAAAGGCATATATCTTATAGTATAAAACCAGGGCATTTTATTTCTCCTTAAATAAATATGACAAAGTTATTCTGATAATGTAATTTAAAATTAAAAAAATATATATTATGTCTTCCTATGTCAAAGGTTCAGATTAGAAGTGGACACTCCTACTTCTAATTAAGCAGAAATCCCTAACAAGTGTGCCTTCTATTTTGGGGTTTTAGTTCATTCCAGATGTAGTCAAGTTGACAACAAGAGTAGCCCTCATACTCCCCAAGTTGTTTTTTGTAAAGTGTTTTATGACACTGATACAAAATACAACTAGAACAGTGTGTCTATGGCATTCCCCACCCACTGTCCTTCGCTGCTGCAAAATAAAGACTCTGAACTCCTCACCCTCATGTCAGTTAGCAGATTGATGTGCTATAATTACTTTCATGTCACTTAAAGTATAAATCTATGACTCTTTTTTATTTTTACAGATTTTTCAATAGGATCTATCTTGGTATGTCATTTGAAAATAAATCTTTAAAAGCTTATTTTTACCCAGTGGGATAGTTTTGAATTTTTAAAATAATTACATTTAGAAATTAATTTAAAATCATTTTTTAAAATAATTAGATGTTGGACACATAGCAACTAGACATTTGTGAAGATGAAGATAACTCCTAAAGAAACCAGCTTAGGTTCTACAAGAAAAACAATTCACAATTGAGTTCAATGGCTGAACCTGTACTAAGAAGACCCTTGTGTTCAATATCAATGAAAGGGAGAAGCTGCATCAAATGAAGTAGCTGGGGAAGCTCATCACAGCTAGTTACCTGCCTTCTCCATTCTCAAGCAACTTTGACTTCTCAATGATCTGGAAAGAGGTGAAATCTGTTCATCATAAAAAGGGGGTATGACTTGAAACAAAATGGCTTGTGGTTGAAGCACTCTGTGAAGGTGGATGGCCGCAGAAGGAGAGGAATGCGTAGCTCTGGCTAAAGCGGCAGCTGCAGCCCTCCACGGAAGGCGAATCTAAGTTGGTCATGAAATCATCTGGGAGATACAACCTTTGAGATAACCTGGAAAAACAGATCAAAAGAGCACTGTTTTAATTGGCTTAGTTGTGGAAGAATAATGAGACTTTTCTAACTTGTCTTTTGTATTGTGTTTTTCTCTTAAAACAAGCTTCTTCGTTTAACAAGCTTCATAAGAGATGATAGGAGAAAACTAAAAGTGAAACGGATATCCGGGGGGTTTAGAAACTCTTGTGCAAAGTGTCTAGAAATTGTATAGCACTTAGTTTTTAATGGGCTTTTAATGACTTGTAGGTGGTTAGTGACTAAGGAAGTGTCACATATATATTGCATAATCATCTATTAATGGTCTGTGACAGAACTAGAAATAACTCCTGATACTACTCTCTGTTGCCAAATAGTCCAAGCTAGGTTGTTGATTCACGTTTATCAGATTTATATTTGTAATTATTCATTTCTTCTAAGTAGGTAGGTAATGAATACAAGTCTCACTCACAACCTTCTTTCCTGTCAGCATTAATGTTACAATAGTAACTTTTAAATGGAGCTTTAGGATGCTAAATCTTGAAAGAAAAGAATCCACAATACCTTTCCAAGCCCTGATCTGTAATCCACACAGTTACAGTTTCATGTTTTCACCGTGTTATATAAGTAGTTTATATGAATGATTCATTCAAGGCAGCTTCAGACACATTGTGAAATTAAAATTTAACTGAGTTTTCATACAGAGCCACGTGACAAAGCATTCTCTAGTTTATATAAATATAGCTGTATGTCATTAAGGTCATTTTATTGCTACACTTCTTTAACAGAATAGTACTATTTAGTTTTCTCCTAGGTCCATCAACTACCTAGTCTCAAACTCTTGGCCACCCAAACAATGTCAGGCATGAGGTTCTATCTTATGGGACGGATGTGTTGTTTATAAATCCAGTCAGAAAGTGATGGGTTACTTCCATATTATTTGTCTTTATTGCACCAACACTTCATGCAGGTGTGTCACTTTTGTAGATCATGTGGTTTGTAGCTGGGTTGGTGCTTACCTGTTTTCTTGGTAGCACACACAGTACAATGATGGCTACCTTTCTCTTCTGGAAGAGTGTGTTTTGGTACCATGAAAACTAGTCAGTAGGGGTGAAAGCTCTATTTAGGCACCAAGCCAACATTTTCATGTGAACAATCTTCAAAATATAGTATATCAGAGAGATGGGTCAATCTCTGAGTGTCAATTTTTATGAGGACAGTTATTCTGGAACAATATTTTTTCTACTTCTAAAATTATAAGCTCTTCATATAACTCATGAAGGAAATCATTTCTGCAATGCATTACATCAATGTATCTGGATACACTGCCTATCACAGTAAAGGAGATTCGGATGAGTAGCTTATTGTGAAGTTTAGAGTTGTAAATAAATTACTTTAAATCCAAGTTTGCACTATCATAAGAGTTCTTCCAAATATGCTAGCTGTTCTTTACAAAAAAAACAAGTTACAATAAACATGTATATTTCTTATTCAGGTTAAAATACATTAGAGACTATTTTTTAAATTTAACACCTATAAAATAAAACAAATGTAAATTCAAGCAAAACATAAAATAGAATAAAAATGCCAAATCAATGTCATTTTGTAGCTGACATTGCTAACTATAATAATTATATTGTGACATTATTAAGCATATTACCTAACTAACATAGATGCCACCACACCTAGCATTAAGAAAACCCATTCAGTGTTACTAACTTATTAGGTCAGTCATCAAATTCTAAGATATCAATTAAAATTCATATAACATTAAACTCAAATATTTAACATCTCAGTGTGTTTCTTTTACAAATTAAAACATTTTACCTGTACAATTAAAATTTAAGTTCAAGAAAAATCTGAACATATCATTAGGGAAAAGAAGTATGCGAGCCCAGGAGTGATTTTATAATTGTGAATGAATAATTTGAGTGTGTCTTTCTTCCCATTACAGAAGCAAACCTTTGGGTACTAGATTATACCATAAATACTATGCATATTGGTAATATGCATAACACTATATAATAATAATGTGGAATGACATAACAATAAAACTTTATGTTGCTAGGAAGATGTGAAAGAATATGGCCTTTCTGTGATCAAATATTTAAAATATATCAACTGAAATATAGATGTATGCTATTTGCAATCTAAATAAACTAGGGCAAATAAATAGGATGCCAGATACTACTGTAGTTTTCTGTTCCTCATCCTGTCACACTGGAAACCTAGTTTACAGAATGGTAGTTGCTTTCTTCTGTATCAGTCATATCATTAAGACATCACTTATACTCTGGTATCTCCTACATAACTAACTCTAAATTAATCACATTCAAAAATTTTATCCAAACAAAAATCTGAGTCATCAGCCATGGCACACAACAGCTAGTATCCTGACATTGGAAATGAGCAGCAAGGGAGGTCAGTTTAAAAACACATCAAGCTTTTACTCTCCCTGCTTTACAGCACAATAAAGAGGACAACAGTACATGAAGCACATAATTGCAGCCACTAAAACTTAGAAGGGTCATGCAGTCCAACCTTCATCTCAGTGATGGAATACCTGGTACAGCATCCTGAGAAGCAGTCATCCATCTGCTGTTAAGTAAGTCCCATCGCGTCGTGTGTTGTAGAGACAGTTCCATTATTAAGGCATCTATTATTCTCAGAAAGTCCTTTATCATTTGGATTAAAATTATGCCTGACCATCGCTTCTAGTTCTAAACTCCAAAAGGATATCAGACACATCAGTTTCCATTCCAAGCTAAAGGTCTTCAGATACTTTAAGATGCAATCATGACTCTGTTTTATCTTCTCTTTCTTGCCAGAATTCAGGTTTTTCTTTAAACTCATCCTAGACTCTTCAATGCCTGAGGAAGTTTCTCGAATAGAATTGTCTTGCATATCTCCTGTTTCTTGCCATCAATGAGTTCTCTTTTACCATCCGAATGTTTAAAAATCATAAAAATAATTTATTCTTTATATAAGTAGACTTTATGGCTTTAAACATTGCAATACAGATATTCATTCTTTATATGCACATGCGCTTGACACATTGACAAGCTTTTCTATATAATTTTTAAACAAAATACTGTGTGTTTGTTCTAGATACATACTTGCCCTCTAGTATGATGTTTGCTATTGATGTAAAATGCACAGATTTATATTTTAATAATACTTTTGATAGTCATTGAAGCCATATGATCTTCCTAGTAAAGGGCTACTGAACTTCTTCACATGTGCACACTCATTATTCTCGCTCTGTCTTTGCATTTATTGTTTCCTTTTCCCCAAAGGCCATTTCTTTTCCTCTATGACTTAGCCAGTTTAGTGGCTGAGACAGTAGTAATAACCTATCTATAGCCCACTGAGTACAGTCACACTCTTAATTACTAGCCATTATTGACATCTACCAGTCAATTCAGTGTGTTGTGGCTTCAGGTGTCATGTTTGTTGTACTATCTATCAAACTATAATACTATACATATACTATACACACACACACACACACACACACACACACACACACACATATATATTATACACATACATATACTATACTGTACATCATAGGTCATGTAGTAAGCAAAGGGACTGGGGCTTAACAGTAATCATTTATAGCTCTAATGAGTAAAGTGGTCAAAATGGAAGCTGGGTTAGATATTGCAGTAGGTCAGTGACTTTCAACAGATACAGGTATCACCAATAGAATGTAAGCGTAAAAGAGAGAATCTTCATGGTTTAAGATATGATGGAAGAGCTGTTCTTAATCTTAGGAGAAGGCTCAAGATTGATTTCCAATGTGGTTGTACAAGTTTGTACTCCCAGGAACAATGGAAGAGTGTTCCCCTTTCTCTGCATCCGCACCATCAGGTGCCGTCACTTGAATTTTTTATCTTAGTCATTCTGAGAGGTCTAAGATAGAATCTCAAAGTCGTTTTGATTAGCATTTCTTTATTTGTTTCTCAGCCACTTGAGATTCTTTGGTTGAGAATTCTGTTCAGCCCTGTGCCCCAAATTTTAAATTTATTAACTTTACATCCTAATTGTAGACCCTTCCTTTGTCTCTTCCCAGGACCACTCTCCCTCCCTAAAAACCCGCTCTCCCCTCCCCTAGTCCTCAGAAATGGGGAGCCCTCCTCCTCTATCATCTGACCCCCCCACATACTATCAAGTCTTATCTTTGCCTGCATCCTTTTCCTCTGTGGCCTGGAAAGGCTGTGTACCCCCAGGGGGAAATGAACAATAAGTGGGCACCAAGTCCATGTCAGAGGTAGCCACTACTCTCTGTTTTAGAGGACCCACAAGAAGACTGTGCTGCTTATCAACTGCATCTGACTAAGGGGGCTAGGTCCTTAGCATGCAGGGTCTTTGGTTGGTGCATCAGTCTCTGGAAGTGACACGCCCCACCAAGACCCATATTTGTTGGCTCTGTTGGTGTCCTTGTGGAGCTCCTTCCCCCTACAGCTCCTTCTATCCCTCAGCTCTTCCAGAAGTCTTCCTGCAATTTGCCCCAAAGTTTGGCTTTGAGTCTCAGCATCTGCATTGATTCCCTGCTGAGTGGAGTCTTTTAGAGGACCTCTATGGTAGGCTCCTTTCCTCTTCCTTCTCTTCAACTGCTTTCTATGTCTATTGCATTTTTCCTTCTGAATGAGAATTAAGCATCCTCAATAGGGTCCTCCTTTTCATTTAGTTTCTTTATGTCTGTGTCGTAGTGTGGTTACCCTGTATTATGTAGCTAATATTCACTAATAAATGAGTATATACCATTAGTGTCTTTCCGTGTCTGGCTTATCTCACCCTGGATTATCATTTCCATTTCTATCCATTTGCTTGCAAATTAATTTTCTTAATGTTTTTAAGCTTTTACATACACATTATTACACATATGTACAATAAACTACCTACAGCAAGAAGAACCACAAAACAACCAGGAATTAAACTAATGTTATATCCTTAGTGACTTGACTATTTGTATTTGGCAACCTTGAAGAAAACATATTTCCTATCATGTTTAGTCTAAAAGTCTGAATGTAAATCAAAATCTATCATATCTCATCTCTATCAACTTGAAACATCTATCTAGACTTAAAACATCTTAGCCTCTAAACACCTAAGCTTAATTTTAAAAGTAAACTATCTGGTCATGAACCCTATCAGAGACTTAAGAAGAAATAAAAGTAATTACTTGAGTAAACAGGATAGCAGCTTCCAAAGATGAAAAAATGATGAGACAGTTTGCTACCTGGAGAGTGACCCATAACTATCTATAACACTGGAGCATCATCTTCAGCCTTGTGGCCCAATGTATCAGACCGACATATTTCTGAGGCAGGAACTATTGAGGACTTGCTTACCCTGTCATGTCAGAGTTTGGCCATCAACTCTGCCTGCATCCAAACTTGCCTAATCTGAGGAAGAATTCTGTCTGTAGCCAAAAGGAGAACATTTTGCCCAGTAGTTGGTTTGCGACATTTGAAGCTCTCTCCATGAGGAGGTTCTTTAATATTCATCATCTTCTTTGAGGTAGGCTGAGTATTTCCAGGAGCTAACTGGTCTTATTGTCAAAGAATCCTTTAAAAAACATATTTAGTTACCGTGTTCTGTAGGACTTTGAGGGTTTTGAAGACCTTATCTAACTATTTTACCTTATATATGTATAGAAGCATATTTATCTTTTAAACTTAGAATGTCTATTCTTGTGATAAAAAGGTTAATTTAAATTAATTGGTATAGAATTTTGTATATTGATGCAAAATAAGTTTAATTTTGATACATTGGTATAGAATCTAATTTAAAATTATCCTGTACACACACACACACACACACACACACACACACACACACACACACACATATATATATATATATATTATCTCTAATAAGATGATTATACTCATACAACTGAGGTAGAATAAAAGGTTTGCCTCCAAAACTTTGAAAGTTCTATTGCAAGCTATTTAGGACAGTAAATTATACAAGTTAATTGTTAGTTGATCAAATCATGGTCATGTCAATTAATTGCCTGCAAATTTCAAGATTTCCTTGTTTGTAATAGCTGAGTAGTATTTCATAGTGTAAATGTAGCATAGTTTCTTTATCCACTCTTTGGTTGATGGATATATAGGTTGTTTCAGTTTCTGGTTATTATGAATAAAGCTGCTATGAACATAGTTGAACAAATGCTCTTGCTGTACGGTGGAGTAAATGCCCTTATTGTATGGTGGAACAAATGCCCAGGAGTAGTATCGATCACTGGGTCTAGAAGTAGCACTATTCCTAATTTTCTGAGAAAGCACCAGGTTGATTTCCAAAGTGGTTGTTCAAGTTTGATCTCCCACCAGCAATGGAGGACTGTTCTCTTCTCCCCACATTCTCACCAGCATACGCTGACACTTGAGTCTTCGACCTTGGTGATTATGACAGGTCTCAGAGTTATGGAATCTCAGAGTTGTTTTGATTTTCATTTCCCTGATGACTAAGGGCACTGAGCATATCTTTAAGTGACTCTCTGCCATTTGATATTCCCTTGTTGAGAACTCTCTGTTTAGCTTTTTACCCCATTTTGTAATTGGATTATACCATGGTAGAAACAGGCAGGTGGGTCAGTAGAATTACACCGAAGATCCAGAAATAAACTCACACAACTGTGGACACATAATTATTGACAAAGAAGCAAAAATCATGCAATGTAAAAAAGATACTATTTTCAACAAATGGTGGTGGTCTAACTGGATATCTGCATGTAGAAAATGCAAATAGACCCTTTTTTAATCACTCTGCACAAAACTAAAGTTCAAGTGAATTAAAAACCTCAACATAAAACTGGACACATTAAATCAGTTAGAAGGAAAGGTGAGGAAGAGCCTTGAACTCATTGGCACAAGTGACAACTTCCTGAACAGAACACCAACAGCTCAGGCTCAAACACCAACAATCAATAAATGGGACCCAGGGAAACTGAAAAACTTCTGCAAGGCAAAGGACACTGTCAACAAAACAAAATAACAGCCTACAGACTAGAAAAAGGTCTTCACACAGTCTACATCCAACAAAGGGATAATATCCAAAATATATTTAAAAATTCAAGAAATTAAACACCAACAAACCAAATAATCCAACTGTTTCCCTTTTTAAAAAAATGGGTTATTTTGTTTGTTAGAGCTCTATAAGATCAATGGAGCTAATTAACCAGGTCCCAGAGGAGCTGGCTGAGACTGAAGCACCAACCAAGGACCATGTATCTACCTCTTATATAGTACAGATGTAGCTGATGGACAGCTCAGACTTTATGTGGAAGCATGGGCTGTCTCTGACATGGATTCTCTTGCCAGCTTTTTCATCCCTTCCCCCAATGGGACTGTGTCGTCAGGCCACAGGCATAGTGGAAAAGGATGTGAGAAGGAGGGAGGTTGGTACTGGGACGTGAGGAGGGGCTACAATCAAGATATAAAGTGAATAAACAAATAAACAATATATGATGGAAGAAATAGAAACACTAGTCAAAAAAGATGTTAAATCTAAAAAGTTTCTGACACAAATCATACAGAAATTCTGGGACACTTTGGAAATATCAAACAAAAGAAATAGAATGAAAAAATTCCCAGCTCAAAGACCTAGATAATTTTAAACAAAATCATAAAAAAATTTCTTAGCTGAAAGGAGATGTCTAAAAGTACAAGAAGCTTATAGAACACCCAGAATATTAGATCAGAAAAGAAAGTCCACTCTCCACATAATAGTCAAAATATAATTATTGTGAAGAAAGAAAAAATATTAAAAGCTTCAAGGGAAAAAGACTAAGTAACTTTTAGATAGACCAATTACAATTACACTTGACTTCTCAATGGAAACTCTAAAATCCAGAAATCACTGGACAGATGTGCTACAGGCTCTAAAAAAAAAAACCCCACAGATTTTAGCCCAGACTATAGTACAGCAAACCTCTCAATAACAATAGACAGAGAAGACGAGATAGTCCATGCCAAAGCCAAATTTAAACAATTTCTATTCACAAATTCAGCCCTACATAAGATACTAGAAGGAAAAGTCCAAGCCAAGGAGGTTAACTGCACACACACACACACACACACACACACACACACACACACATCCAACC
>OU015744.1:99840998-99877020 GCA_907169655.1 Acomys percivali
TATCATTATGTTTCTGAGGTATAGTGTGTTAGTTTAAAGTCCTTATTCTCATATCGTTAGTTTCTGAGGTATAGTATGTTAGTTTAAATTCCTTATCTCATATCATTATTATTTTATTTCTAATGTTTTAATTATTCTGATCTTTTGATTGCTATATATTTTTACAATACAATTTTATCATATTGTTTCCCCTACCCAATACCATCCTAGATAATATATTAATTACTACCTAATAAACTTCATATCCATTCTATGTTAACAAATATTTTTAAACGTAGAAAAATACATACATCCTTAGCCATCATGGAACTGTAAATCAAAACTACTTTTAGATTCCATCTTATACCTATTATAACGACTAAGATCAGTAACACAAGTGACAGCTCATGCTGGCAAGGATATGGAGCAAGAATAACATTCCTGCATTGCAGGTTGGTGTGCAAACTTGCACAGCCACTGTGGAATCCATATGGAAGTTACTCAGAAAACTTGGAATTGAGCTACATTAAGAGCCAACTAGATCATCAATGAAAATATACTCAAAGGATGTTCTATACTACTACAAAGACACTTGCTCAGCTACGTTCATAGCTGAACTTTATTCATAATACCCATTAACTGGAAACATGATATTCTACACCAAATGAATATATAAATAAGATGTGGTATATTTACACAATTGAGTCTTACTCAGATGTCAAAAAACAAAAACAAAAATCTCCTTAAATTTGCAGACAAATGGGTAGAATTATAAAAACAATTTCCTTAGACCCAGAAAGACAAAAGTGATATCTATTCAATTATAAGTTGATATTAGCTATTAAGTAAATGATAAAAATGCTACAATCCACTGACTCAGAAAGGTTTAATAACAAGGTGGTCTGTAAGGGGATTCATAGATTTCCTTAGTAAGAGAAAATAGGATAGATTGTGTGGTTGGACTTGGGGCAAGTTGTAAGGGAGACAGAAGGGATCAAGTGGGGAGACAATGGAAATAGAAGGCACCGTTGAATCCTAGTGTAGTAGAAACTCCCAGGATTCTACTAAGGGGACCCTAGAGAGGACTCCTAGTAATGGAGGATATGGATCCTGGACCATCATCTTCTGTAATTAGGCAAGGCTTCCAGGGATGAAATCGGGACACCAATCCAGCCATGAAACCTTCAATGTAAAACCTGTCCTGCAGTCAAGACGTGCTAGGACAATGAAGGCACAGAACTTGTCAGAGTGAGGAGCCAGGGACTGATCTAATTTGAAGCCCATGCCATAAGAAGGAGCCCATGACAAAACTGCCTAAATGACCAAGAACTGGAGGCTTGACATAACAGATACCTTAGATAAGATTAAAATTATCCATGATTCCTAATGAAATTCTGCTCTACTCAAAGATCAGTGCCTATCCTGATAATCATCAGAGAGGCAACAGGAACAGATAAAAAGACATATAGCCAAATAGGTGAAGAAAGAGCCCAAATTGTAGATCTATGCAATCCTTCCTTTCGCAACTCAGAGAACTGCACAAGAGCAGGAGAAACTATTGTAGGAGCAAGAGGCATTGAGGACACCATGAAAATGTGTCCCACAGAGTCACTAAACAGGGCTCACAGAGACTAAAGCAGCAATAATTGGTGGCAAGCATGGGTCTGTGTGGTCTATGTTAAGTCATCTGCATAGATGTTATGGCTATTAGTTTGATGTTCTTATGGGACTCCTAACAGTGTGAGGAGATGCGTCTCTGAGTCTTTTGCCTGAAATTTGGACCCTTTTCCTCATACTGATTTGCTTCACCTAACCCTGGTATAAGAGTTGGTGTTTAGACTTAATGTGTCTTGTTATGCTGTGTTCAATTGACAGTCCTAGGAGGCTTGCCCTTTTCGGACTTAAATCGAGGAGCAATGGATCTGGGAGAGATCATAGGTGAGAGAAGGGTGCTCAGGGGATTAAAGGAGAGGAAATTGCAGTCAGAAGCATTGTATGGAAGAAGAACAGAAAATGAATAAAAGGAAAGAAAAACAGAAAAGGTTTTGCTAATATTTCAAGGTAATAATGGAATGATAATATAATTCAGTTAATGAAATGTGTCCAACAAAATTTAAAAATCATAGTCAAAATTAAAAACAAATATTGCTATAAAAGTAGTCATTCCATGTGATCAAAACAGAGATAAGATAGATGCTTTGGATAGAGCCATATAAAGTTTTTTCCATATATAGATGATTTTGGGTACGTTAAAGGAACTATAATTAAATATCATGGTAATTGAAATTGTTAGATTATAACAAAGATATTTAGGTACAAAATACTATATTATTCACTTACACATGGATTCTAAATGTGTCAAACACATGGTAACTATATAGAAAAGATATTGCCAGGTAGTCATGAGAAAATGTAGATCAGTACAAAGTTGCAATTACACAAAAGAATACTTCTAGCTATCATACAAGTCTATAATGAACAACATTTTGTAAAATTTCTGATAATAAATTCTCTGTAACTATATGAGATGGTAACAATTTGTTTGACTACAGAACTAATTTTTATATACATAAGTATATGTATGTATATATACATATACATGATATATATATCATGGAATTATATCAAAACATCATGTTATGCACTTATATTAATATAATAAAATTACTAGTTATACAGAAACCAGGTACTCACAATCTAAATAATAGCATTTTTATGCATTTAAAAATCTTTGTCTTCAAACTACACCCTTAGAGTAAAATGCCAATTCTCTCTACTTTTACTGGCACTAAGTCAGCCAGTTTTTTTCTGTGCCCTTCCAACAGCAATGCTCAGAGAAAGTTTTGTGAGCATGGTCTTCATATGTTATCTGTATTAACTGCTTTAGTGTCTGCACTTTGACTTATCTCCTCTGGGCAAAAGCCTCCATTTCAAAGTGATTATTTAATACCTTTTGGGGAAATATAAACTCTACTGGTCAAAGCACATTGAGCCTACGAGTTATATCAAATTGGCAAAGCATTCTTAAATGTGTATAACAGCATAGACAGCCATAAAATTTCCATTAGGATGTTTTGAATATTTGAAATGGCTACATACATCTGCTACCAGATTTTAAAGACAGTGTTCTTTAACACATATGTAAAACATATTCTTGGCTCCTTCCAATTATGATTTACCTGAAAAAATAGACTCCAACTTATTATAAATTCCAATGAGTCCTGAGTAATAATGAGACAGTGATTATCTAGATATGCCTATATGGATAGGTTATTTCATATATGTATGAATATATATATATGCAAGTATGGGTGCATTAAGTATGATTTATTATAAAAAACATAATTACTTGCCAAACATTTTACATTAGTAACTTTTTCAGCCCTGCAAGCTGAGTAATTTTGACCAAAAATCATATGTCATAACATTCAATTTAGAATGTATTATTATAGCTTCAAGACAGACCAGAAAGTAAGGTCATTAAAAGTTTGAAAACTCTACAAATGATTTCAGTATTGGTCATGTACTTAATGTTTTTAAATCGAGAAAATAGTTTGATTCATGACTTCTCACTTACCACTACTAGTAATTATTTTCTCAATTAAAATCTAAGTTATTATAAATAAGCAGATAATAATCAGACTGATTTCAGAGCAAATGATGAAACTTATTACAAAGCCTCTGTTGTGCTACTGTTCTGATCATGTACTTGATGATAGATCCATTCTCTAACTCATATGGAGAAACAAAAAAGTGCAGCCCTGTACAATAAAAGATATTCTGGAGGAATCTAAATTCTGGATCTCAAGCTGTGCTACAGAGAAACAGTAATAAAAACAGCATGGTACTGGCATAGAAATAGGCTGGTTGATCAATGGAATTGAATTGAAGTCCCAGAAATAAACCCACACACATAAAGACACTTGATTTTTGACAAAGAAGTCAAATATATTCAATGGAAAAAGTATAGCATCTTCCACAAATGGTCCTGGTCTAACTGGATGTCTACATGTAGAAAAATGCAAATAGATCCTTATCTCTCACTGTGCACAAAGCTAGAATCCAAATGGATTAAATACCTCAACGTAAAACCAGACACACTAAATCTGCTAGAAGAAAAAGTAGGGAAGAGCCTCGGGCTCTTCGACACAGGAGACACCTTCCTGAACAGAACACCAACAACTCATGCTCTAAGATCAAGAATTAATAAATGGGACCTTATGAAACTGAAAAGCTTCTGTAAGGCAAAGCACACTGTCAACAGAACAAAACAGCAGAATACAGACTGAAAAGATCCTCACTAACTCTTTATCCAACAAATATCTAAAATATTTAAAGAACTGTAGAAATTAAACACCATCAAATCAAATAACTCAATTACAAAATGGGAAGCAGAACTGAACAGAGAATTTTCAACAGAATAATATCTACTGGCATAGAAACGCCTAAAGAAATGCTCAAAATCCCTAGTTATTAGGGAAATACAAATCAAAACAACCCTGAGATTCTGTCTTACACCTGTCTGAATGGCTGAGAACAAAACCTCATGTGACAGCACATGCTGGTGAGGATGTGGAGAAAGAGAATACTCCTCCATTGCTGGTTTGAGCAAAAACTTGTACAACGACTTTGGTTCTTTCTCAGGAAATTGGGGATAATTCTCCCATCAAAACCAAGCCATACCACTCCTGAGCATATACCCAAAAGGTGCTCCACCATACAACAAGGGCATTTGCTCAAATATGTTCATAGCAGCTTTATTCATAATAACCTGACTCTGAAAACAACCTAGATGTCCCTCAACTGAAGAATGGATAAAGAAACTGTTGAACATTACACAATAGAATAATACTCAGGTATGAAAAATGAAAAAAAAATCTTGAAATTTGGAGGCAAATGGATGAAACTAGAAAAGATCATCCTGAGTCAGGTAACCCAGACTCAAAAGGACACACAGAGCATATATTCACATGTAAGTGGATATTTGCCACATTATACAGGATAACTACAGTACAATAGAGAGACTGATGCACCAAACAATTACCATGTTTGATATGGACCTAGATCGTGTGCTCAGATGTAGTAGATAAGCAGCACAGTCTCCTTGTGGGTAGTGAAATATGGGGTGTATGGACTACTTCTGACATGGACCCCCAAATTTGATCACTTCTCCCTGTCAGGGTAGCCTTGCCAGGCCACAGAGGAAAAGTATACAGGTAGTACAGATGAGACTTAATGGGCTGAGGTCAGATATTAGGGGAGGAGTGCTCCTCTTTCTGAGGACTAAGGGAGGGAGGGAGAGGGAATAAGGGAGAGGTGGATCTGTGGGGACGGGGAAGGGGGATACAACCAGGATGTGAAGAATTCAAACTGCAAACAAGCAGGTAACATATTGCTAAACCCACTATATGGGAATAGCTCTGAGACTGGCTGAGACATGACTGTCTATGTATAGACAATGCTTTTTTTTCGGCGACAGAATCCCTATGATTTATTATTAGATGCCGTTCTTCATATGGCATGAATGAAGATTTACAGATGTCTTTTCTCTGTTCATACAAAGAGCACAGAACCAGCCTTGATTGTTCTGCGCATCACCAGCACCTTATACATTCGTGATTTTAGTATTGTATAATTGTATAATGCTTGTGAAAATTATGTTTTCAGAACAACAAAAACATGGACACTGATGCTGGATCAGACCTGACAGGATTCATTCCTCTCAACATACTCGACATTGACATCCTGCATCCTTCATGTTCCAGAACCACGTGCTTCAGTTGCTGTTCTGCATCAGAACAGCTCCCAGGACAGCTTCAAATAATGCTTCTGATCTCAATTGCTCCAGCATTTCAGATTGTCCTGCATTAGACTCTAATTAATCCTTTAATTTCTCAATAATTAGAAACTGGACCAGAAATGCTATCCCTAACTTGTTTAACCATTTCCCCAATTTTATTTGTGCCCCTACAAAGGTATGATTCGTCCCAAATCAGGGAAGAAACCTTCAGAGAAGAACACCCATTTCCTTTATGGGGGTTGGGTAGGTTTTTGGTTGCTTTCTTGGATGATAGATGTTTATTTTCAAAGGGATATGGTTATAAGTTATTATTGGAAAACAAGTATCAAGGATATATCTCTTTTCCTTTGTCTTTCATTCTAGGTTTGGAGATATGAGTTGAAAAGAAATAAGGGGACGATAGCAATATGTAACAATGACAAGATAAAATGTAGATTATTGAATCTACTCCTAAATTTAAAGCCTTAATTGTTACTCACAAGATTATTTTTAATTTACTAGTATAGAATTTTGCATACGGATGCAAAATAAGTTTAATTGTGATACATTGGTATGGAATTCAAATTTAAGATTATTCTTCACACACATTATATATATTTCTACTCTGAGTTAGTGTACCCATACAACCTAATTATAATACAAGGCTTACTTCCTATACTTTGAAAGGGCTACTGCAGGCTGTTTAGCATAAATAAGTTACACAAGTTAATTGTTAGTTGAGAAATCGTATCAATTGCTAGTCTATTTTTATCACAATAATATACATCCTAGATGTAACAGATAGGTATGAATCTATAAAAAGATAAGGAAAAATAGTTATATGAGGTCTTCAAAAACCTCAGAGACATACAGAATATGGCATTTAAAGTTGTTTTATTATTTTAAAGATTCATTGGCAATGAGACAGGTTAACGCCTTGGAACAACCAGCCTACCTCACAGAAGATGATGAACATTAAAGACCATCCTTATGGAGATGGATTCAAATGTGGCAAACTAACCACTGGGCAAAATGTCTTCCTTTCTGCCACAGATAGAATTCTGTCTAAAATGGGCAAGCTTGGATGAAAGCAGAGTCAATGTCCAAACTCTGCCAAGACAAGGCAAGCATGTTCTCAACAGTTCCTACCTCACAAATATGTCTGACAGATATATTGGGCCAGAAGGCTGAAGATGATGCTCCAACAATATATAGAGTTACTGTTACTCTATATACTGTTACTGCTCAGACAACAAAATGTCTCTATCATCATCTCATTTGGGAAGCTGCTAACCTGTACTCCCTATATACTCAGGTAATCAAATTTCTTTCTTATCAAGTCTCTGATGATGTTGAAGATCAGATAGTTTAGTTTTATAATTAAGCTTATTTGTTTATGAGTTAAGATGTTTTTAGATCTAGATAGATGTTTTAAGTAGATAATAATGAGATATGATAGATATTGAAATACATTAAGAATTTTAGATGTACCAAATAGGAAAAGTGTTTTCTTCAAGGCTGCCAAACACAAATAGCCAAGTCACTATGAATGTAACATTTATATGTATGTAGCTTATTACACATGTTTGCATAATAATAAAAATGTATATGTAAAAACTAAAAATATTTTAAAAAGAACCACACTGCATATTGCTTTTATAAAGAAAATTTCATGCACAGAAAATCAGCATGTACCTTCTACATGCATGAAGTTTTTTAGATCATGTAATTTCAGGAATAGAACAAATCTCAGACACTAGTACTAAATGGATTAGCATTCTCTAATAGAAAACCACCCGAAAAATCACTCCATGAACTGAAATACTGATGGCTTTAACCACCTAAAAAGAGAATCATCTGGAAATGCCAAATTACAACATTTCTAAGTCTTTCTTGTTATGTAATTTTCATTTCATTACTTAAGTCTGTTTTTTTTATTATTTTATGCCAAACTAGGATACTTTCATTTATTGAGTTATATTCCAAGCTTTTCCTAGCTAAGTGATTAGAGTTCTTATGACGTTTTTCCTGAGAAATCAGATTTGTAACTCAAATTTATATCAGATTTCTCTGCTATAATGTTATGAGTTTTTCCACTTGTTAGGAATTTTGGAATATATGAAAATTAAAAGTCATAACTGACTTTGAGAAACCCAAATTGTTATACATGCCCTTGTATGCAGAAAAAAATAATGAATGGCTAAAGTGCAATAAAATAAAATCTTAAGATCAACCTCCAAATACATAACATAGTAGAACAAAACCATCCCTAAGCACATCACAAAAATGAAAATAATATTGGAAATGATCAAGACTCACTTCATCAAGTAGACTATCTTTATGTGGAAATGGAAAAATCAATTCTATAGGTTCAAGCGGAAAAGACATGTTTGAAACTGTTCATAGCAGGATGATGACTTATAGAATTTGTAAGTACTCATTTGCAGATATAACTGAATAACAGCATTCACTAGGACAGCTGTAAGCAGAGGCACTCATTTAGGATGATCTCATTGGATATGAAGGAGAGCTATATAGCAGGTTCTTAAATGAAGAATTAACTTTTCAGTGGAAAAGCTTTTCGCATTACATTATAGATTTCTGTTCAAATAATTTTATCTAATTAAAGTTGAATCCTGGCTTTTATTAACTTCTAGTCATGAGAAATACTCCCAAAAGGAAAATTAAAATTTCCTTCAATTATCCTTTTGAGATATCTGTATCAGGGATACCTGACTAAAATACATGCTGTTCTATGCCAATTAATATTATATCATCATATGAAAAGTTTAAAGTTCAAAAATTTATATCAGGAAACATGATAACACTTTTCTTAGCATTGGCAAGGAGTTTGTAACAGTATTAATGTAAATGTTAGGTAGAATTTGGAAAGAATTACAAAGAATATCCCTCTCTTTTTTGTTGCTTTTCATGACAGGGCTTCTGTCTATAGACTTGGCTGTCCTGGACTCGCTTTGTAGACCAGTCTAGCCTCAGACTTACAAAGATTCTTCTGCCTCTTCAAGTGCTGGGATTACAAGTGTGTACCGCACCCAGCTCAAAGGATATTCTTTTTAAAATTAATTAATTAAATTATTTATTCATTTTGAATTCTGATCATAGCCCTCTCCCTCCTCTCCTCCCGATCCCACCCTCCCTCCCTCTTCCCTGTCCCCCAATTTCCCATAAAAAGGGATTCTACTGACCAACCTACCCCAGCACATCAAGTCATATCAAGACTGAGCCTATCTTCTCCTGTGGCCACAGGGAAGCCATCAAATACCGGGCAACAGTGTCCATATCAGAGACAGTTCCTGCTCCCCTTACTAGAAGACCCACATGAAGTCTGAGCTGCTCATGGGCTATATCTGTGCAGGAGACTGTGATCCAGTCTGTTCATGATATTGGTTGTTGATTCAGTCACTGAAAACCCCCTGGGCCCTGATTAGTTGTCTCTGTTTGTCTTATGTAGCTCGGTCCCCTCCAGGTACTATTATTCTCCACCCCCCCTACTTTTCCACAATATTTCCTATACCCCACCCAATGTTTGGCTGTGAGTTTCAGCATCTGTTTCTATCTATTACTGGGTGACTCCTGGTTGCATGGATAACAGAGCGTTGTTAGTACTGTCAGGGGTTGGATCTCTCCCATGGTGTAGGACTCAGGTTGAGCCAGGCATTGGTTGGACATTCCCTTCATCTCTACTCTAGTTTTGTCTGTGCATATCTTACACGCAGTATCAAAGGATTTTGTTGGTAAGTTGTCCTCTCTCCTAGGAGTCCTGTCTAGTTAGATAGGGGCCTCTTCAGGCTTCCTGAACCCTGCTTCATAATGGAGAATTATTTTATTTCATACTAGCTGTATAAACCACACATTAGACATAGGCTACTCTGAAATACCCTTAGACATTAGTGACAGGGTTTCTGACAATGTTATTTTTAATTTCAAAGTCATTTTATTAGGATAAAAACTCGGTGTAATGGATATTTAGCTCTTGAGCATAATAATAATTTTCACTGTTCTACACAAAACTATGCTGGCACATTGACTTTCATTATTTCAGTAATGTAACTCTTCATTCCTTCCAGCCCTTTAAATGACCATATGTAATAATATCATTTTTGTAGGCATCAAACATATTTTGATATGTAAGAACAAGGTTTCAGAGGGATACCATTCCTCAAGTACACTTTAAAGGCTTTCTAACATATGTCTTAATTATGGCCTTAATTTTGCTGTGCAGTGAAGCACCATGACAAAAAAATTGGTGATGAAAAGGATTATGCCGTTTACACTTCCACATTACAGTTCATCATGAAAGGAAGTCAGCATAGGAATTCAAGCAGGGTTGGAACAGGAAGGCAGGAACTGAGACGTCATGGAAGAATGCTGCCTACTGACAAGCTCCTCATTGGAAGCTAAGCCTGCATTTTTACAGAATCTAGGACCACCCACAAAGGAATGACCCAACCTTCAATAAATTGGTTCCTGGCTCACGCATCATTAAGGAAAATGTTCTACAGCCAGATCTTGTAGAGGCATTTTTTAATGAGGATCCACCCTCTCAGATGGTTTTACCCTGTATTAATTCACCATCAACTACCCAGCACAATACTCAGTAGAAGTTCATTAAATTAGAGGTTTAAAATAAAAAACACATCAACCCATTCTTCTAAGTCTTCTGGATTAGTCTGATGTAAGCTATAAGAATGTTTTATACTATATATAGTTATAGCAGTTCTAATTTACATTTAATAACATTTTATTTTTTGAATGTTTATTGTAAACAAGTTGTAGCCAAGCATAATCTTGTTTTCTATAAAAGTTCATTTTATTTGCTATAAAAAATCACTGTTTTATAGAACTTAAATTCACAAGAATATATTATTACTTAAAATTATATGAGAGTAATATAGTTTATGAAGAGAAAATAAAAATTTAAAGTTAGCTGGAAACAAATTATTTTAAATAAAATAAAATATATAGTACTATAGTTCCTACTTAAAATGTGTTATGGTAGATTTTATATGACAATGAGTACAATATGTAAAAATATGAGATATTTTTACTTTTTATTATGAAATAAAAAATAACATTATTTTTACTTTTGAGAACTATTTAAAATCTATTGGTTGTCATGACATTTTACCCAATGGGGGTTACAGTATTAAGATTTGGATTATTTCTACATTGTAAACTCAAAACTCTAGGTATCCACCACCTTAAATGTTAAACATTTTAGACTTTGTTGAAATTTATTTCTATCTACTACACCAACTTATTTCACATTATTTATGCTTAAAGTTAAAACACATATAAATATGGGCAGGGTAAAATCATAAGAAATTGCATTAAATTCTCTAGCCTTTCTTACCAACAATTACGCTACAAAAACATTAAGGTTCTTTACATTTTTTATGATGAATATAGTTTGCGTTTCATTTTATAATCATGTGCACTCAATTCAAGTGTTATTTTTCTAATAGATTTCCACAAACATATCAGTACCTGCATCCAGAGAGACCGTTGCCTTGAAGAGAAAGAACTGCTCTATACTTGCCTTAGCTACTTTTCTCTTGGTTGTGCAAATGAACTGAGAAGATAGACTTAGTAGAGTAGTCCTGTGTTTCATTATCTGAGAGAGTTCTCAGTCTGTCATGGCAAGAAAAACATAGCAAGAAGTTTAGGTATGTTTAATCTAGTGAGAACTCTCCTTTACTCCCCAAATGACAAAGTATAAGGGATTGGAAACAGGGGCCAGAAACAGAGATGGGTAAAACTTTCAATGTTCTGTGACTAATGACACATGTCTACTCAACAGAGCAAACTTTCAAAATTCCACCATTTTCACATTTTCTCCACAGTTAGGGACTATGAATATTGAAATGAAGGTAGAGCAATATGTGTCTCATAGCATACAAAATGAACTCTGGTAATATCTAAGAGATATTAAAATAACCCGTGGTTCATCTTGGAGAGCCCAACATCTTTCCTTTGTACTCCCTGGGGACGAGAGATGTTGAACATTTCTTTAAGGACTTCTCAGATATTTGGATTTTTTCTTTAGTACACTTTCTGTTTAACTCTATACCCCATTTTAATAGGGTATTTGATTTCATGATATCAAGTTTTTATATTTTTACATATTAACATGTATTTGCATATGTATAGTTGGTAAAAACAGCAACAACAACAAAACAAACAAACAAAACCTTTTCCCATTCTGCATGCAGCCACTTTGTCAAAATGACAGTGTCTTGCTATGTAGAGGTTTTCAGGATTATGAAATCCCATTTGTTAATTGTTGATCTTACTGCCTGTAGTAATGATCTTCTGTTAAGCCTTCCTGTGTCAATGAATTGAAGGGAATCCCTCACTTTTTGTTCTATTGGGCTCAGTATATCTAGTTTTATGTTATGGTCTTCTATCCATTTGGAGGTGAGTTTTGAATAGTTATAGAGAGAAAATTTTTGTTTTGTTTCTGATTTTATTGGAATCACTATGAATTTCTCTCCATTTAAGTTGATGTTATCTATGGGATTACTGTAAATACCTTTATTATATTGAATCATGTCCTTTGTATTAATACTCTCTATAGGACTTTTATCATGAGGGAGTGTTGGATTCTTTGAAAGGCTTATTCTTCATTTAATGAAATGATTATATGGTTTTTGTCTTTAAATTATTTATAGAGTAGATGGTTAATATCTTTTTTTAAATTTTATTAATTTATTCTTGTTACATCATAATGGTTATCCCATTCCTTGTGTCCTCCCATTCTTTCCTCCCTTCCATTTTCCCCTTATTCCCCTCCCCTATGACTGTTCCTGAGAGGGATTACCCTCCCCTCTATATGCTCATACGGTATCAAGTCTCTTCTTGGTAACCTGCTGTCCTTCCTCTGAGTGCCACTAGGTCTCTCCCTCCAGGAGACATGGTCAAATGTGAGGCACCAGAGTACGTGAGAAAGTCATATCCCACTCTCCATTCAAGTGTGGAGATTGCTCTGACCATTGGCTAGATCTGTGTAGGGGTTTAAAGTTTACCGTCTGTATTGTCCTTGGCTAGGGCCTTAGTTTGAGCGGGACCCCTGGGCCCAAGTCGGCCTATCATAATGTTCTACTTGTAGGTTTCTAGGACCCTCTGGATCCTTCTACATTGCTATTCTCCCATGGTTCTCTCATCTACAGTCCCAATAGGCTGTCCTCCCCTCTGTCCCAGTTTCTTGGTAAGTGAAGGCTTTCGTGGGACATGCACCTTGGGCTAGTATGCAGATATAAGTGAGGATATACCATTTGAGTCTTTCTGCTTCTGGATTAACTCAGTCATGATCATTTCTAGCTCAATCCATTTATCCACAAATTTTGGGAATTCCTTGTTTTTAATAGCTGAGTAGTATTCCATAGTGTATATGTACCACCGTTTCTTTATCCATTCTTCTACTGAGGGACACTTTGGCTGTTTCCATGTTCTGGATATTATGAATAAGGCTGCTATGAATATGGTTGAGCAAATTTTCTTGTTGTGTGCTGGAGCATCTTCTTGGTATATTCTAAGGAGTGGAATAGCTGGGTCTTGAGGAAGCCCTATTCCCATCAGAATGGCTAAGATCAAAAATTCAAGTGCCACCACATGCTGGCGAGGATGTGGGGAGAGAGGAACACTCCTTCATTGCTGGTGGGAATGCAAACTAGTACATCCACTTTGGAAATCTATATTGTTAATATCTTAAACCATCCTTGCATTCCTAAAATATAGGAAACTTTACTATTATGGATCACCTCTTTGATGTGTTCTTGGATTCGATTTACAAGAAACTTATTGAGAATTGTTTGCATAGAGTTTATAAGAGTAATTGGTCTACAGTTCTTTTATTATTATTTTTTGGTGGGGGATTAAGTGGATAAGATGTAATGATAACTGTTAACTGACTAAACAAATTGGACAATATTCCAGCTATTTCTATTTTGTAGAACAATTTGAAGAGAATTTGTATTAACTCTTTAAACATTTGTTAAATGTCCATGCTAAAACATTTTGTCCCTTTATTTTTATTCCCCCACCAGTAGGACATTTTTAATACTGTTTCAATTTCACTAGTTTTATACGGTCTGTTAAAATTGCTGCATCAGAAACAGATGCAGAACCCACAGTCAAACAATAGGCAGAGCTCTAGGAATCTTGGAGAAGAGTGAAGAGAGGATTGGCTAAGTTGAGGGAGTGTTCAATGACACCACAGGAAGACAGAGTCAACTAATGTGGGCACATGAAGGTTCACAGAGACAGAATTACCATCTAAAAAGCATGCATGGGCTAGATCTAAGCCTCCTACACATATGCAGCCAGTTTGCGTCTTATTCTTCATGTGGGTCCCCTAACAACTGGAATGGGAGCCATTTCTGACCCTGTTGCCTGCTTTTAGATTCCTTTCCTATAGTTAGGCTACTTTGTTTAGCCTCAGTTGGAGAGGATAGACTTAGTACTGCTGCAGCCTGATGCACCAGACTGGCTTGATATCCATTGGAGGACACCTCCTCTCTAAAAAGAAGGGGAAAGAGAAGGGGACCAGGGAAGGAGGGATGTGAGGGTGGTACTAAGAGGAAAGGAGGTTGGGGGCTGAAGTCAGGCTGTAAATTGATTAAATAAATGAGTTAATTAAAAAATAGTATAGATATGGAATGAACATTAAAATGCATATGATATAAATTAATATTATCTATAATGTTATGTGCTACACATGAGTAGCAAGACAAATTTTGTAACAAACTACATGTAAAGCTTATCAATGCTTTGCAGTAGGAAAATTCACATATAATCTATTTGAGTTATTATATAGTCATTGTAACACATTTTAAATTATATCAATAATCCAAGTAAATAAAAATGTATCATGGTACATATAGAAATAAGTACTAATAGTATTTGTTGTTATTGTTTACTTTTAAATTAAATTAAATAATTTAACATTAAACTTTAATTTATGGCTTTTTACTTATCACAGACATAGTCTCAGCAGATAATGCAAATTAAATTGTGAAACAGTTTGTAACAGGAAAACAGCTGATGAATACATAGATGTACCTGCCCGTGTATAGTATTAGCTATATAGAGTGATTATAAGTTACAGCATAAAATAATAAAATGTATGGGTTGTACTAATTATCCATTAACATATAAATTTGTAAATTGGTTGGGAAATTGATAAGTAAAGTGTAGATATGGTCAATACTTGGATTGAGTAAAAAACTCACTTCAGTATTCATATTGATTTTATATATTTATATGTCTGTCTTAATTACTAGAATACTGTAGGTTCTTAAGTACTCCCTCATAAATTAACTATAAGTAATTGCATCATTGATACATATCTTATATGAGGGTGAGCATTTTATTTTACCCGTTTAAACGTATTTTTGGCATTGGAGGAGACTTAGCAATAGAATGTAAGAAAAGAAATGTAATTCCTTGTTTCCAGGGAGGCCCATAAGCCACCTGGCCAGAAGTGCAAGATTTTCCCACTGGAAGGTCCTATTACTTTCTGGCTTCTGTTAAGAAAAGGGTAGAGCAAGGGGTGAAAGGTTCTGCCTCTCATAGGAACTACAGTCTTAGGACCAAAATATGGAATATGGAACTGAAATACAGGCCAGAAGATCTCCAGGTCAGTTGGAGTTGCAAGAGAAAAGAATTCTACTCAATAAGTGTTACTGCTCTTGTAGCTAGGCTGCCAGCACCAAGCAAGATAGCTCCAGAGAACTCAGGGCTCCAAAACAGCAGCCAGGTGACAATAAGGACCTGGTCAGAATTGGCTGAGTCTTTGGGTTTTATGTTTGGTTGTTGTTGTTTTTTCAATTTTAATTTATTACAATTTATTCAGATTACATACAGAATCTTATCCCCTTACTTGTATCTTACCTTTCCCACTTTCCCTCTCTTCCACACTATTCCACTCCCCTAGACCTCTGATAAAAGAGGACCTCCTCTTCCACCATATGACCACAGCCTAACAGGTCTCATCTGGATAGCCTGCTTCCCCTTCCTCTGTGTGCTGTCAGGCATCACCACCAAGGGGAAGTGATCAAATCAGGGCCACCAGTGTTCATGTCAGAGGCAGTCCCACTCTCCTCACCACTGTGAAGAATGAGCTGTCCATTAGCTATATCTAAATAATGGGTCTAGGTTTACTGCATCCATTGTTCTAGGTTGGTGCATCACATTATGCAAGCCCCTGAGTCCAGACTTGCTGGCCTTGATGGTCTCCTTGTGAGACTTCTGAACAGTATGGACCCTTCCATCCCCCTATTCTTTCATGCCACTCTCATTGCTCCACTTGGAGTCCAGCAGTAAGTCCCAGCAGCTGTCCCGATGCCCAGCTGGGTGGAGTCTCTCAGAGGACATCTATGTTGGGCTAATATCCACTTATAAGTGAGTCTGTATCATGCATATCTTTACAGGTCTGGGTTACCTCACTCAGGATGATCATTTCTAGTTCTATGTATTAGCCTGCAAATTTCAAGATTTCCTTGATTTTAATAGCTGAGTAGTATTCTACTATGTAAGTTCACCAGTTTTTTTTTTTTTTAAATTAAATACCACCAAACCAAATAACCCAAATAAAAAATGGGGTACAGAGTTAAACAGAGAATTCTCAACAGAGGAATATCAAATGGCTGAGAAACACTTAAAGAAATGCTCAACATCCTTAGTTAGCAGGGAAATGCAAATCAAAATGACCATAAGATTCCAATTATACCTATCTGAATGGCTAAGATGAAAAACTCAAGTGACAGCACATACTGGAGAGGATGTGGAGAAAGGGGAACACTCCTGTATTGATGGTGGGAGTGCAAACTTGTACAACCAATTTGGAAATCAATCTGGCGCTTTCTCAGAAAATTAGGAATACTACTACCTAAAGACCCTAGCTATACTACACCTAAGGCATGTAGCTGAAAGATGTTCCACCATACAACAAGGACATTTGCTCAACTATGTTCATATCAGCATTATAGGTAATCGCCAGAATATTGCTGAGTCTTTGAGAACAGTGCCTAAAGGAGGCTGGAAGCTCCTAAACCAAGTGTCTAGTTTATTTCTGGTGGGCAGAACGGCTGCTTCGCGAACAGCCAGCCACTCACCTTTGCATATGGGAACTAGGATGGGTGGAGCAACATGAGAAAGATAGCAGGGCGGAGACGATGGTGAGTGGTGGAACCTCACAGTGGTCAGCAGTACATGGCTACTTGACTGGCAGTCAAATCTGGGAATCCAGTGGTGAGTTATTCAGGGGGAGCATGAGCCCTTCATTCCCCCAAATAAGAGACAAGTCTCAGATGATCATTGCGGAGAAATAGAGTGATAGAGCATTTATTTCATGAATCGGGGTCATTATAAACCTTGAGCACTGGGAGGGTCTTAGAGGGTGAATTGTTTGATTCGAAGGGCTAGGAGTGCCAGGGATACTTCATTTGCATACTGTTGCACAGTCCTTTCATAAGAAGGGGAAAAGCAGTACTTAGCTATCCTGTGGGCAGCAGGAGTGGGGAGGAACTTCAGGTATGGTTAGAGGCAGTGAAAAGGGAAATTGGCTGAATGCTAGCATACCAAGCCATCTCATTAACTTGGCGAGGGTAGTTCCAGGAATTCCCAGAGGCACGCTGAATAGGTTTCTTATTGGGTAAGAGTTGGGACTGTAATCTTGCTGAGGGCTCTGTGACACTCCTTAGAGGACATGGGGCTTCCCCAGAACGGTCAGAGAGGAGGGAATCTAGCTGAGGAAGGGATTCTGCCATTTCAGCACTGAGTTCAGGGGCTTCCTTGTAATCCAGACTTTTACCATATCAGCAAAGACCAATAAAGCTATTCTGTAGCTCAAAACTTGATACTAAAATGGGTTGCAAATGAATTTCCCAAAACTAAGATATCATCCTACTGATCATTTATACTATAGACGCTATATCAGTATGTGGGGGAGAGAAACATTATATACAGTGAGCTTTTTGTAGGCAATATATAGCTGGCCTTCTTATTTAATCAGCAATTGTGTTTATGCCATCATCTTTTCAAACAAATTTGGCGTTTTCAGAGATGTTTAAACTGTGTATTGCTTAGTTTATTTTACCATATTTTTACTTTATTTTTCATCTTTCTCTTATTACTCAGTATTAATTGACCATCTTGTTTGGTAAATAATATGTCTTTTCACTTACATTCCATTTTAATTAGCTTTAGTGATAATCAAAATTCACTATACATTTTAATGAGTATGAATTCATTTCAAATGTTACAATACCATCCCAGATACTGAAGTGCTTCTTTTATGTAAATACCCAACTATAAAGTAAGATTTATACATTCGGTATATGTATATCATTATGATATTGTGATACTACATGATGAATTTTATGTGTCTAATTTTGGAATCATGTAATATAGTAACTATTGTACCTTGAAAAAAGACTTATATTTTAAATTATTTAAGAATAGGAATAAAATTATTTTTTCTTGCTTTATATATACACTTCTAACTACAGGGTTTACTCTGCAAAACATTTAGCAATCCTAATGGATTCTGATTGGAATGTTTGACTTTTTCTATGAGTTTGAAGTGTTTTTATTGATCTATTTTTAACTTCACTGATTATTTCATAGGCAGATCAACTGATTAGCACATCTGTCTGGGATATTGCTTTTAAGGTTTTTGTTCCTGGCATCTTCTTTAGTTTCCTATGATTATCAGTACCTGTGCTTACAATGACCAAATGTGTTCATAGTCCCTCCACTTTCTAACAAAGCTCTCCCTTCATTAATCACAGTATTTTAAATATCTTGACTGATAACTTTCTTGTCATCACCAAGTTCAGTAGTCTTGACTAATTTGTGCTTTCAGAGTATTTTTACTTTTGTTCACAGCTTGCATTTGTTTTGAGTTAACAACTGGACGTATTGTGTAGGTAAAAGGAACTATGGTTATCAAATGGTTAATCTCAGACTTCATACTAATCTGGTTAAGAGTTCAACTGTTTAAACTTTTGGAGATAGAGATACTGTAGTATTCATATTGCAGTCACAATTTTTTCCTTGTCATTGGTGTTGACTTTGTCCTTCTCTCTGTACTCTGGAGAAAGTCTGTGTTCAACATTTATTTCTAGTAAGGTATATTGTCAAAAACAGATGCTTGATGTTGGAGGTGATTAGTTTTGGAGAAAGAAAAAGAGTCTATAAACATAAAATAAAGTGCATAGCAAGCTTTTATTAGACCTCTATCTTGAGTATGAGATCTTTACATACATTTGACAGAAGTGTTTCTCTGGGTGTTCCCTTTTCACTATGGATCCAGCAACTTCAGGATCATTTTCTCTAAGTCATGATCCAAACTACCTACATTTGCTTCTTCCTTCCAAAGAATTAGAATAATATTTTTTCAGTTAGATTTTTTAAATCTTTGTTTTATTGTTGTTTGCATGTTTGTTTGTTTAGTTCAAAGGCAGGTTTGATAATGCCTTTTAATAAAAGGCACTTCCTTTTAATAAAAAAGAAAAAAGAAAGAAAGAAAATCAGACCAAATAAGTTACAAGAGCCTACAGGAGAATAGAGGAAAGAAAATTATGCCATTACTCTGGAACATAGAGACACAGGCAGAAAAACAACCAAAATGTGTAAGGGAAGACATTAGAGAAAAAGGAAGCTTAAAGTGTTTATTAATATGTGTTCAGAAAAGGTATGGAAAGATACTTAAGAAGGTACATCTTTCTGAATTATTCAGAAAAGCAGGCTGACTTAGGAACTTGCAAGGCTGGTGGCCTCCTAAGCTGTTGCACTAGGGGTAGAGATTGCAGGAGGAACAAGTGTCATGACTGCTGGGCTCTACATACCAGAATTAACTTGTAATGAAGTCTTATTTTCTAAGGCAATCTAGAATCATCCTGGTATGTATTTCCATGATTATTATTCCTGGTAATCACAGTGGTCATAATTTCTATTTTAGATATACCCAAAAGCTTCAATAAGTATCTTTATTACGTCTATAAAAACACAGCAAACCCCTCAGTGTTTGTGTATCACTAATAAACTTTGAAATTTAAAATTAGAGGCTTGACTCACAGAAACTAAAGCACCTCATAATTCAGAGGTGTTTCCCCTTACACTGGTATAACACAAAATGTCACTAAACTATAATCATCATCATCATCTTCATCTCACATCTAATTTTTCTCAGGAAGACTTAGAAAGAAAATATATACATTTCTTTACATATGAATACAGGCTATTCTGGAAAACTGGGGACTAGTTGGGTCAGAGCTGGAAAGATCAGGCTGGGGGAAATGGATACAGGGAGAGAGTGCAAGAGGGCCAGATGGAATTGGAGAGCTTCTAGGTGATGGTGTAGAAACCAACTACAGTGCAAAATTCCTGGGATCTATGATGATGAACACCTATTTAGGACTCGGAGTAATAGAAGATATGGAATCTGAACTGGCCATCCTTTGTAGCCAGACAAGGTTTCCAGTTATGTGACTGGATTGGATTTGGTTGAGTTGTTGACCAGGGTCCAAAGGAGATCTCCAAATAACCCAGGTTGATGTTAAGACAAAGTTCACTATGCAAAATCTGACAGTAGGGATGAAAGGAGAAGAAATATACAATCGCCCGCACGTGTCCGTCCCGCTATGCTACCTCTGCTGCGCTGCGTGTCCCGTCGCCAAGGGCCTTCGCGCCGCCGTCCCCGCCCCGCCGCTTTGGCAGCTACTGCAGCCGGTGCCCAGGCCGTGCCTCTGGCCCTTTGGTCTGCTCAGCGTGCGAGCCGGCTCCGCGCGGGGCTCCGACCTCCTGCAGCCCCCGGAGCCCTGCACGTGCGGCTGTGGCTCTCTGCACACCTCTCTGCACACTGAAGGAGACAAAGCCTTTGTTGAGTTCCTGACTGATGAAATTAAGGAAGAGAGGAAAATCCAGAAGCATAAGTCCCTTCCCAAGATGTCTGGAGACTGGGAGCTGGAAGTGAATGGGACCGAGGCTAAATTATTGTGCAAAGTTGGTGGAGAAAAGATTGCTGTCACTTTCAACATTAACAACAGCATCCCTCCAACATTTGATGGCGAGGAGGAGCCCTCCCAAGGGCAGAAGGCTGAAGAACAGGAGCCGGAACTGACATCAACTCCCAATTTCGTGGTTGAAGTTACCAAGAGTGACGGCAAGAAGACCCTCGTGCTGGACTGCCACTACCCTGAGGATGAGATCGGACAGGAAGATGAAGCAGAGAGTGACATTTTCTCTATCAAGGAAGTTAGCTTCCAGAGCACTGGCGACTCTGAATGGAGGGACACTAACTACACCCTCAACACGGATTCCCTGGACTGGGCCTTGGATGACCACCTAATGGATTTTCTTGCGGACCGAGAGGTGGACAACACTTTTGCAGACGAGTTGGTAGAGCTCAGCACAGCCCTAGAGCACCAGGAATACATCACTTTCCTTGAGGACCTCAAAAGCTTTGTCAAGAGCCAGTAGACTCGTCAGAGACTGGAGGCCTGAGTTCAAATGGCAGCTTTGGCCAGTGAAAAAAAGCTGCCTAGACATCAGAATTATGCTTTGAAATGGCTGCTATCCTAATATCATGCGAGGAACAAAGCAAGCTTAACAGTTTGTTGCTGTTACACTTCCATTTGCTGTTCATTTGGGTTTTTTCCCCCCATACAAATCTATTATTTGTAGATTTTTGTATAACATAATGATGGACAATAAATTGATTTTACCTCCTCCAAGAAAAAAAAAAAAGAAATATACAATCAACTCATTGAACTTAGAGAGGCTGAGCTAGAGCCTGCATGAAGCCTTCAAGCCTATAATTTTAGTATCTTATTTGTGGAAATAAATATCTTGTTTTCCAGATTGTGGAAAGAAAAGCCTGGAGACTAACCTAGCCACAAAAGCCCCCACCTCCAATCTGTCCTGCTTACAAGATGTACTGTTAACAATGATCATGTAGAACTTGTGTAAATGGCCAACGAGTGTCTCGTTTAATGTTAGTCCAATATCACGAGAGGGAACCCATGCCCTACATTGCTTGGATGGCCTAGAAAAGAGATACAGGATATCCCAGAGACCTCTGCTGGAATCAAACATCACAGGCTAAAAGAAACAAATTAGTAAGATGATTCTGCTATACTCACATATTAATGTCTTATCCATTTGCAATGAGAGATAATTTCTTCAGCAGAAAATGGGAACTGGTGATAAGACTCACACCCAGGGTTTATTCACAGTCTAAATTCGGGGTCTCCATAAGTTTCCTCCCCTTGGAGATCAGAGAACCCTGTGAAAGAGAGCAAGGAAAGACTGTAGAAGTCAGAGGAGTTAAAGGACACCAGGAGAACATGGCCCACTGAATCAAGGCAGGACTCACATAGGTCAGAGACTGAAGCAGTAGGCAGTGGCCTGCAGGAATCAGCAACATGTTCTCCGTGTATATATAATGGCTGTTACCTTGGTATTGTTCTGACACTCCTAATAGTGAGAGAGCTATGCTCATGACTCTTTTGCCTGCTCTTAGGACTCTTTTCTTCCTATTGGGTTGCCTTGTCCAGCCTCAATCTGAGGGCTTTTGCCTTGTCTTTTTGTCTCTTCTTTTGTTGTCTCTGATTGTTGTCTCTTGGAAGCTTGCTCTTTTCTCAAAGGAAGCAGAGGTGGAGTGTATGTGAGAGAGAAGTGAGTGGGAGAGAAGCTGGGAGTGGAAAGAAGGGAAACTGTGGTCAGGATGTATTGTATGAGAGATGAATCCATTTCCAAGAAAGAAAATCAGTCTTCCTGGGCATAAACTCTAAGAAAAAAAAAATAGATGGTCATTTTATAAGGAAAAAACATAATAACTAAAGAACATTTTGTTGAATTAAAATTACTATGAGTTCATTTTATGACTTGTTCATGTGAAGGTCAGAAGATATTTATATAGAAATCTATGTCTCTACTAAATGAGTTGAAATTACAGAATATTGAATGAAATTCTAGGCTCTGTCAATAAAATAACTAATATTTATGAACTCAAATTTTATATTTATTGGCATGGTTTTGTTTTCTTTGTTAAATGCTGTAGCCTCAGACATAAGAATTATGCATGAGTATTGTATGTTTTCTTTGTTAAGGTTACTTGAGTTCTTTAATATTAATATGGTAAAAGTCTATTTATTAAAATTATGTCACACTGATGTCGAACATGTCATACATTGAATATAAACTCAGAAAAATAATATCCTCAGTGTGTGAGATTGATAGTTGTAGATTATATGTTGACCACAGAGATTGCTTATTTGCTCAGAAAGTCAACACATTGGGAAAATAGCCTGTGGCTTACAGATTTGCTATCTGGACTATAAAACAAAGTGCTACAGTGCCATCTCCTGGATAGCAAAATATCTGAAAATGGAGGTGAGATTTAATGTAAAATCTTTAATTAGTTATATTAATCAAAACAATAAGGGAAAGAAAAGAAGAGTATAACATTTAGGGTTCCCCTTTAAGAACAATAGTAATTATATTCAGCATACACAAACACACTTTTTAACATCTCACACTTACAGTGCAATATTATTTCTTCATTCTTTATAATATTATATCCACAGGCACCATTAATTCTTTCAGTTTCGATTCTCAAAGCTTGCTAATTTAAAAAATTAACTATCTCTGACCCTGTGGTTGGTTTCCAGTTTAAATTCAGTTAAAACAACTTTGCAGGGCATCCCACCTCTTCATTCTAGATCTTTGACCATTGTAAAATGTAGTATAGACTAAACATTAAAAATATCTTAAGGTGCTTGCTGAGAGTTTTTCGTTCTCTTTAGAATATTTTTGTAGCATAATATAATTTCCAAATCCAAGCTTCTTTTTACAAATAGGAGCTTTAAAATTTTGAAGTTTACTTTGTGATTTTCTCCCACACAGAAATGCAATTTTGAACCCTTGAGCTTTCTGTGATCAATATTTAATTCATTTCACTTTAAATTTTCATCAATGATACTTTTATTCAAAAATGCATTTTATTGCTTTTTCCAACATGCCACATGACTTTTTTCTGTATGTGTTAAATTTTTATATTCCATATATTTTTTGAAGATATCAAGCTACATGTATAACATTCTGATGCATATTACTCTTGGATTTCACTCTCTTTCTTATGATATTCAGTATGGTCAACATGTAGTGTAATTCCTTATTATATTGCATTAGATATTACATTGGAACAATAAGAAGATGCATACTAAACTCATGAAAAAAATCATGAAGTTATTGACTTTTTAATACGTTCATAGTTGATTCTATGGAAAACTAAAATGAATTTACATATGTAAAAAAGCACTCTTATCTTCAATATGAGTACTGTATAAAATATCTATATATTCCCAAAGTATCTTTCTATAATTATGGAATTTGAACATGTTCCTGTGTTGAAATATATCTTAAGAATCACTAAATAAGGGATGAGGCATTTTCTTTCAAATTTTTTGGTTGTATCAAGCCCAATAAAAATAATCTATAAACAGTGTATATAGATCCATTTAGAGCAGAGAGTTCTGTGTTTTGATGACTGTGCATACCTTTGTAACCACTAGCAGAATATAGATCAGGCCAATTCTTCATTTGCACACATTCCATCTGTCCCTTACCATTTGACAATTTCTTCACAGAAGTTACAGTTATGCAAATATTTTTTATGCAAATGTACTGAAGTTATCATCCCTTATTTTCCAAGCTTTTTCACCGGTATTAATGATTTTGCATTTATCTATGTGCTTGTGCTTACCAACTGCTTCCTCTTAGATACTAGGTTAAATTGATTCACTCAGCAGAAATTTGTTTTACTTTTCAATTTGAATGCTTAATATAGTTGCTGTAAATTAATAGTACATAAGCTTTTATGAAGATATATGTTTTCATTTTTCTTAGATATACAAACTAATGGCAGACGGACAACAAGCTAGATGTTCAGCATAATGTCAACTAGTGTATATTATCAAAAAGATCATTTTCATTAAATACCAATTATTTGTTCTTTCTACCTGATTACTGGAAAAGAAAAAGTCTAATGTTGAGTATTAATTACATTTTCAAATTTTTCTTTACATCAGCTCTACAAAAACAACGTAAGAACATACTTTTTGTCAATCTTCTGTTTACAAATAGAACATTCTAATTAACAGAAATGTTTAATAAATATGTGTATCAGAAGTGAATTTTTAGAATTATTATCTAAATGTTAATCATGTTCAATCAATACATACAAATATGAAAATATCCATTCTAATGAGGTAACATGATCTCTTAATTGCATAAATGTTATGTAAACTTTAAATCACACTGGACATATCTACCTCATCTAAATTTAGATTTTAATACAGAAGTGTTTTCATCATTTTGTCTCTATCCATTCCTATTGATACTAGGTTCTTATTCTCTACTATTACTAAATGTAAGATCTTTAGAACATTATGTTACTGAGTGATTCTCTACTGCTCTTAAATAGCATGGAATGCCAGGAGTGAAGTGAGCTGGATTTTTAGTGTTCTATGTATACCTAATAAGTGAAATCATAGAGTATCCCAATGTCATTGGGATAACTAAACTTTGACAGAAAAACAAGTATTAAAAGAGGTAGATACTTGTAAAAAAAAACTCCAACGTTTTATAGACCTAGTTAGGAACGACTTGTATAGAGAATATTGAATCCTCAAGGACATTAGAAATGAATTTAAAAAGGTTAATCCCTGTCTAGTAACTTACAACTTAAATTTCAACACTGCCTGTCTTTACTGCCTGCTATTTAGGCAAGCATAATATGATTACCAACAAGAGACAAGAGGAGAAAGAAAAAGAGTGAACTTAAAAGTGATTTGACAAATGTAAAATACCTTCAAAGTAGTCAATATTCTAATTAAAAGTGTTCAGAGCTATGACTAAGCCTGATAGCTCCTCAATATTTACTGTTGTATTGGACAAGCCAAATGACACATCTAAGAAGCCCTCTTTTTTCTCTCAGGCATAATGTATGGAAATTATCCACCAGCTTTTGAAAGCTCATTCTTTATAGTAAGGGGTGGATACTCTGTAAAGTCAACATTTGAATGCATTGATGAATTAGGTTACTAAGATAAAGACCCTTTTAATAAACACGTTTCTTCTGTGGAATTTTATTTTCATTTAGCTTTCAACAGACATTCAAAAATATTATCATTTGAGCCTATGAAAGGGTTGAAAATAATATTTCATTGAATAAAGTATAACAAGTTCTCGCAAGGGTGTGGACATGGTAAAGGGAAGCTGTGTATACTATTGTCATCAATATAAAGTAATACAGGCATTATGGAAAAGTGAAAAAGGATTCCTCCAAAAACAAAAAAATAAAATTCTACCAAATGGTCTAGAAGTTTTACAATAGGACATACATTGACAAAATGTAACTGAAAATTTGAAAAGACAATCTGCTCCTACATTCATTACAACACTGTCCATAGTAGCCAAGAAATAGAAAAACCTGTCCCGGTCTCATGGTCTAAATCTTAAGTTCTAGCTCCTGGAGAGGCCAAGGCAAAAGGATAAATTCAGGTCCTGTCTGTGCTGCAGATTTAGGTGAAGGCAAGCATGGTGAATTCATTACAGCACAGCACAAACGGCAAGAGGCCTCAGTAGATATCACAACAGTAGAGCTGTTGACTAGCATGAGAGGACCCTCAGTTCACTTCCAGAACTGTAAGCAACCAAGCTCCCAAACAGCCAAAACAAACAAACAAACGAAAACTTTCATTGAATAATTTTATTTCCAAAATTCTTTAACTGGAGGCCAGAAGGAAAATTATAATGCAAGAATGAACCCCCTAGTACATAGAGCTATTGCTACTAGAAACATTTCACTAGTTCTAACTTGAATTCCCACTAGCATTGTTTATGCAAGCATCTCCTCAGGGTGTTTTCAGGTATAGTAAAGGTGTCTTAATTGAAAAAATGTAAAAATGTCTGTTACTAGTGTTTCAACCATTCCTCATTTTACTATTTTAATATGTTTGTCAATGAGTTCACATGTTTATTACCAATATATATTTGCCTCATATTTTTTTTCTAACCATACTTGCTGCATAGCAATTTTTAGAGATATACTCTTATAGATTCATATAGCATTATATAGATAAAATATATTTTTAAAATTTGATTTGAAGTACTGTGCATTTTACTCTTCATCTAGAAATTGGCATACTTTATGTTTTGGTAATAAACCTTAAATTGAAATTAACTATCTATCAACCAAGTAAATATTTATTTACATTAATTTTTGTTAATCTATATTTCATTTGTTTAGATAATTGTTTTTATAGATATAATTCTGAATATTTTCTCAAATGTATTCAATGCCATTTACTCAAAAAAATAAAAGCTCATTCTTTTCATTGCATTTACCAGAGATTTCATCTTCATTTTTCACTATTTTATACAGAATTAATATTTTTTAAAAAAATAAATTCATATATATGAAATTAAGATATACTATTATATCATATAATATATGCACATCTTCACCTCTCTATTATTACAGTCTTCTGTGTATCCTTATACATGTTTAACAAAATGTTTTACTTTTTTTCTTTTAAATAACGTCATATATCTGTTAAAATCTAGTGCTTCATATTGCACCTCTTCAATTTCATGTACTATTTATATTGAAGGAAATCTCTGCTCAGGAGGAGTTCTCTCCTGGACACCAGATTAGAGACAAGCCACACCTTGTCTCCACAGAGAGATTCTTTATTAAGGGGGGGGAGAAAAGTTGAAGTGGCTGCTCTCTACCTCAGGCAGAAAAACAGCAACAAATAAACATGCATGTGTAAGTTTTAAAAATAAAAAAGAGGATATCTGTGTGAGAATGGCCTAAAACATGGTCTCATAATTGTCTTGGAGAAGCAGATGGCAGAGAATAAGAGATAAAGGCAGGAGATAGAAGGCAAGGCAGAAGGAGAGGGGAACTAGGAAAGAAGGCAGGTCTGTTTGTTCAGAAGACACAAAGTATTGCATCTGGTTAGAAAAAGAGAGACATGACAAATAGGACAATTGTACTTTATAAAGGTACACAGGGAAGCCATGTGTTAGGATAAGGTGGTTTCCTTTTAATTGGGCATGTTAGTTAATCAAGCCATAGTGGGCTTTTGATAGCTGAATCTTGGTAGTCAGCCTCTGAAGGAGGAAGTGGGCAAATAAAGGAATAGACCTTGGTGGGTAGCTTTAAGATTGTAATCTAATGATTTTTAACAAGGTAGAGGGAATGAGAGAGAAGTGCAAAGCCTTTCAGAGCCACTCTAGCCACTCTGGAGCTGGCCTGAGTTCCTTCACATATCTCTTAAGTTTTATAAATAATCAGTTTAGTGACAGCCCATATTATATCTTCTGGAAGAATATGAGCCTAAAGCAATACAGAATCCCCTTGTGTCATGTTTTTATGTATGAAAACAGTATTCCTCTGTTTTCCTCCCAGAAATGTAAAGACCGAGAACAGTCTTTAAATCCATAGGTGATCTGTTTGAAGTAGAACGTCTGGTGGAGATGTTGCAGTGTGTCATGCTCGAGGCTATGGCAGGAAATGTGGCCTTATTTTAAAATATATATATATATTGGCTATGGGATTAATGCATAGTGAAAAATTCCTACTTGTGATAATAAGATACGATATTTAAAAAGAAGTTTCTAATACAAGAAAATATTGGAGAAAAATAAAAAAATTATGTACCAAGAGACTTTTAGCAATAACCAGGATTAACAGTCTCTAGTGAAATCCTTGAACAGTTGATCTTGCTGCCGGTCTAGAGGGCAGATTCAGGGTACCCAAAGACAAGTCGAGGGGTTGAGCTCACCTCCCAAGGTTAAAGACATCCCTCCCTCCAGTGAAGAAGTTGATAAGCAGAATAATCATCAATCACATTTATTTGTCTTTTCAAAAAATTCTTCAGAGATGAGCTATAAAAATAAACACAAATGGGATTTATGACAGCTTTTAAGAGGTGCCTTGGGCCAGCTTTTGGGATCAATGAATTTGTTTCTGACTTTAATGTTTAGAATGACTCCTTTATAGACCTTGAAGTAAACAGCTTGTCTAATGTTATTGTTTGGGAACATACAATAAGTGGAATTTTCTTCATCAAAACAAAGTATTTATGATTAGAAGGGAATGTTATCGATTCTTCCCCCACAAAGTTGTTATAAATCCTGAGACAGTTCAGAAATGTGTAGGTCATAGAGGACTTATTTCTAGAAATACCATGTATCTATCTCTCTGTGGGAGCCTAATTTCTAGAAATAACCCTTTGTATGTCAGAAGGAAATGATGGAGACTCTGGCATATACCAAAGTGATAGCAAATTCCAGCAGTTTAGAAGCTCAAAAGGGAATGGCAAGAAATGGCTCAATCTGCTTTCATTTGACAGAAGACTTCTAAAATCATTACGTGTTAAAAAAAAAACTTTGAAAAGAGACATTTTAATGAAATTAATTAAAATTAGCATTTACATATACAATTGCTAATACTATAACTTAATGTACATGTAAATTTTCTATTATTATATATGTACACACACATAAATGTATATGTATAACAGCATCATTATCATCCACCACATACATTCATATAAGAATACATAAGTGTAAAAATAAAAATCTTAAATTATCATTTGTGTGAGCATTTGGTGTTGAATGAAATTAATTGTTTTAATCAATTATTAAATAATTAACAATAATATATCCCTAATATATTTGTAAATTATCTACATATTTGATGAAATTGTTAATATAGTATATTATGATAGGAATTCAAAGACTCTGTTGAAATTTAATTATATTTATCTTCTCTTTAATTTAATAAGCATGTTTGTACTTTTCTTATTTCCAACACTTTAGTACTATAAAGGGAAAAGTTTCTCTGACAGTGGCTTCACGTGCTAGTCAACATTAGTGGCGAAGCTGACACTAGCTAAAACTCAATCTGTTTAACTTTGAAATGCATTGTAAATATTCATTTACTTCAGAAGTTAAAACAAGTCATAAACTCATGGTTTATGAAACCTTCAAGTAAGACAAATGATGACTTTACAGTGGGTAAAATAGAGACTGTATACAGTAGATTTGAGGTCATAAAACAAGTATGAAATTTGTGCGTCGTAGAATTGTAGCATTTTAACTATTTTCTCTGGAATTTCTAAGGCCTTGTCAATAAAATGACTCATTAATCCCTGACAGAGTATTTAGGCTATTTCACAAAACTAGACCTTTGATATGTAATTTTAATTTTCATCTATGCTGAAAATTTAATTACTGATATTGAAGATATATGTTTCCATAGAAGAGTAAAATGAAATATAATAAACTCTTACCTAATGGAATAAAGTACCTTTATATAGAAGAGGATCCAATTTTCCGTGACTAAAAAATGGGAAGAAGTGGGTATAGCAAAATACTTTTATATCTTATTTTAGCAGTTTTTGTTTCAGTAAGTAGGTAGCTATTTCTGGGTGAGAAAAAAAAGTACCCTACTGAGATCTCTGCAAAGAAGAGTTAGGTGCTGAAGCTGTTTGTTTGCTTGTTTGTTTTTGTTTTGTTTTTTTGTTTTCATAATAAAGATGATAAAGGAGGCTTCAGATATCCTACAAGGATTTATTGAAGATAATCAAATATCTGGAGGCTATCATCACTAACAACCTTTTCAAGCACATAAGCATGACACCCAAACTTTCATAATTTTATTGTGTTGATGCATGCTTCTAATCACAGGACTGTGCAGGATGAGTCAGGATGGTTACCATAAACTCAAGGTCAGCCTTGACTGTATAATGAGATCCTATCTCAAGCAGAATTATGACAATTGAATGTGTAATTTTATCTAGTCATGGAATCATACGTGACACATGTCAAATGCCCTGGATAAATTTGATTGAATTGAGCAATTCCAAGGAGATGAATAAAGTGCAGTATGGATGTATCTGTAAGTGAGGATAACTAAAAAGTAAAACCTGCCATTAGTGCAAATATCTCTGACACTGTCTGCAAACATGAATGAAATAAAGAGCAAAGAGACAAAATCTATTCTATGTCTAATTCTTGTCTCCATTAGTATGACTTCCTCTCTTCTGTCACCCCCTTCATGCCAGAATGTTTTGACACCTCTGGTAACAAGAACCAAAATAAATATTTCTTCATTCAATTGGTTCTCATGTTTTTTTATAATAACAACTTTTCTTAAAGCATTATTTATTATAGGTGTGTATATTATGCTACTGTTTCTTTATATAACATCCAATAGTTTTGAGCTACAGTAGAGTTAGTATTATATCTTTATTATACAAAATATTTATTTTATATTTTGTAAAAAGATTGAATTACAGAGATACAATAATTACATTATGATAAAAATGAATATCAATATTAGATTTAAAAGCCCTTCAAATATTCAATTCAATATTTCATCAATTTTAGACATATGCACGAAAAAACACATTAACATATAGCTTTACCTAATTTAAATATAGTATAGGCAAACCATCAAGTTGTTTGAAGCCAGAAATCATTACATAGTAGTTGTGTTTTGGGAAGGTAAATTAATTGTTACCTTTGTAAAGTATAAAAACAGAAGCATCTTTTGTATTGTTGCCTGTAAGAAATGCTATAAAAATAACCCCACCTTTGCATACATTTTATATCCCTAGTCAAAGAATACTTCAATTTTATATTTAAAATATTATGAGGAAATATTTATTGCTACATAAATATATAGTATAGTAAATAAATGCTTTCTTTGGACCTTTGTGTAATAGGAAGATAAAACTATTTCTGCCACAGAAGTCAGATTTCTTCTGCAATGTTATCTGCTCATTGTAAACTTAATCACAGTGGGACTATCACTGTCTCCCCCTCAACTGACAGCATGTTCACATCATACACTTTAAGGAATTCACCCCAATTACTTGGAACATTACCCTTCTATAATGATGATAAGATGTTTAGGATAGCATTAAAGCATAAAGAGATACATCAAATATACCCATTGTTCTTTTCTAACATAATCTCAAACTTATGGGGGAAAAGGACACAGATTAGCCAATGAGGCACAACATGTAGGACTTAAGCCAAATTCCCCTTCTTTGACAACTAAAAGTGAAAGTAAAATACATAAGAATTACTATTTCCATTTTCAACATAGATATCCACTGAGGAATAGAAGGGGAATCCCCAGGTGATGATAGGCCTTGGAGTTGCAGTCTTGATGAAGCAAGTTATGACATTCCTGTAGAGTTTTACACAATGGAGACATTAGTGGGAGATATCTAGAAATCAGCTGGAAACAGATGGATCCATTGAAACAAGGGAGACCACACAAGCTAACGGAATGATGATAGGTAAACACAGAGGCCTAAGGGATGCCTAGGTTTGGGAGAACAAACGCTCCTCACACCCTTGGGTTCTCTTTTACTAGTTCTCGAAAAATTACCTTCAAGACTCTGGTGTAAAACTGTCTTCACTGTGCCATCATACGAACTTCAACTGGGGTGGGCAAAAAAGACAACAACCCTTGGGTACCATTATCTTATATTGTGTCTTGCTTATATAATACTCAGATCTAGCATAGTGCTTGCTGCCTTGTAATGTCTGACAGTCTCATATCTCCCAACAGACAACTTTAAACACCACAACAGCAGGCAGGATCTATTATCACTAGAATTTTTTTTTCAGTGCCTAGAGCTTAAAAAATGTTTCAGAGATAAAAAGAGATTCCTTTAAAGGTAGAATTCATTTCAGTTTACTTTCTAAACTTGCCAGCCAAACAACAATCCAAGCTTACTATCGTAAGTGTTGGTAGATTCAGAATCCAAGCCTGAGCATGGTTGTGCAAGATGATCACTGTGAGTTTAATAACTGTGTGTAATGATTAGTGAGCACTATCCTGCAAAACCCAAGTCAGAACATAGCAAGAAATGGAGAGACCAAGATAAAGATTTTTAGAAGGTATACACGTAAGAAGGAAACACACACATATACACAGAAAGGTTTAGTTTGTTATTGTGTCTGCTAGTTCTGATGCTTCTAGCTTTAAACCAAATAATTTATTTTTAAATTAAAAGAAATTTGAGCATTAGCTATGTACACATGCATCTCTCTCCAAGCCCCTATAGACTTCTGTAGCGCCGAAGGCTCAGATTCATTCTCTTTCTGAAGTCAATTAAAACATATGTAACAGATTATTCAAAGGATGTGTCCCTAGATTAACATCTCGCTGAGAATTGTATTTCTCTTCTAAAAGAGAAATTACATAACTCTATATTTAATTTGAAGGAGAATGATAAGGATCTGCATTACTTGTTGAGACAATATACCAGACAAAAATCAACTTAAGGAAGGAAATGGTCATCTGTCTTACAAATTGAATAGATGTTGCGTCTTGGTAGTGGAAGACAGGAGCTTGGAGCAGCTGGTCACAGGAACAGAGACACAAATACTATTAATCAATCAGCAGTGTCCTTTTTACATAGTGTAGGACATCCAGCTGATGGATGGATGTAAGATGTGTTTTTCCACCAAAACAACAAAGTCAAAAATCAGTCAGAGACATTACCAGATATTTGTTACCATGGTGATTATAAATCCCATCAATATGACATGATTATCATCACTGGATCCATATGCATTGTCTACCTCAGGACTTCTGACAGTCCCTCCTTTGTTTGACATGGGGTATATAACACATCTTATGATCTGAAAATACCATGGATGTCATGGCTTGAAGTTGTCATTACTGAATAGAATTTACTTCATCTTTTACAAAGTTTCTGAGTTGATTTTTTTTTCTCCCAGTCATATAACATCTGCATTACTTACTTTTGACATCCTAAGAAGGTCTCCATAAATATGCATTTTCTTTTGAATTTATGATATACCCACACTGAGTGCATCCTTGACATCATGTCACTTCCTTAGTCACGCATTGACATTATAATGTTATTTACTACAAAGTTGCATTGACAGCATCTTGGGAACACTGTGACAGCATTTTAGTTGCCATGAAAGTGAATATTGAAAGCATTTTTGGACAAAAATCATTTGAAGGAGAAATAAAACCTACCAAATAGAACCTAGGTGTAATTATCAGAGTTTTTCTATTGAATTTTAATGACTAGAACATATGTAGACACTTCTTTTATTTCAATGGGAGAAAAACACTAAAAATAATACAGAAAAGATTTTGGATGAAACGTGTTAGTAAATTGAATTTAGAACTTTTGGCATGGAAATGCATTTTTTATTCATTTCTACAGATTTCATCAAATTATTGCATATTCAATGTACATTAAAAATAGAAATTTTGAAAATATACTTTGGTATAAGTAAAATTCTAACAGAGAAATAAGCTTTGTTTTAAGCCAGGAATCTATTTAAACCCAATGATTAGTAGAATTGACTATCAGTGTTATCTCTTTTAACTATTTATAAGTTTCCCTACATAATTAGAGAAATGATGATGCTACCTTATACTGATGGAAGAAGAAACAAAGGAAAAATAAAATGTGACATATTTATAGATTATCAACTTAGTGCCACATGCTATTTACCAGGTATTGTATATGCATGATTTAACTTGATCATGAGACAATTCTATGGATTATGCATCATAATTATTTATAGTGTACTTACAATATTAGGCTCCAAGTGGTGTTCCATTTTTCTAAAGACACAAAACTGTAAAGATGGACTTTAATTACATATATGTGTGGCTTTAAGTGAGTATGTTATAATGCTTTCTGCATGTCGAGTACAGGTGCTGGAGAGATGGATGACTCAACAGATAAGAGGGGTCTTTTTTTACGGGAAAAAGAGATTGGATCCCAGTATCCACCCTGAGCCTCTCACTAATGTCTGTAACTGCAGCTCCAGAGGATCTGATATCCTCTTTTGAATTCCACATTTACCTCCATAGAGACAAGTGTAGACACACAGATAGACAGGCATCCACACAAATAATGGCAGTAAATGTAAATCTTATTTTTTTCAATTGGAAGAGTTGTATTATGAGTAGTAGTATGTACATATGTGCTAAGAGTAGTTTACCATAGCAATAACTCCTTCCAAGTCATGAAGTGTCATCCATTTCCCATTTCTACAGGGAATTCCTGTGACAAGAGTCTTGATGAGATCACCAGATTACATTGGAAGGGCTCATATTGGAAGGAGATTGCTGATTACTTATATACTATGTATACGCCGTAGGTGTCTTTAATGCATTCATTGGAAAAAAAACAGCCTCAACTTCCATGGTGTGTGTGTGTGTGTGTGTGTGTGTGTGTGTGTGTGTGTGTGCTGAGATTTTGACTACCACTAAGGATGAAGAAAAAGAGAAGAAACTACAAATATTTTAATATATAACCTTTATATATTCCCTTTCTTGTCAACAACTATATTCTTTGGGTAGGTTCTTAGTATAAAACGGCAACATCCCAGAATTCAAAGGCTTTTGAAAAGTCTGACTCACAAGTTGATCAATGCAGTTTCTGTTCATATATACCTGGAATATAAAGTAGCATGTAGCTTTATTAGCTATGTTTTAATTTTCAACAGACTCCAAACAATTTCAGTTTCTCAGAAATGTATTTACACATCTAATTTTTGGATTATGAACTTTATCATCTCATCCATTAGCATTAAAAACTATTAAAAGAAAGCCATTTATCAATTTAGCCATTAAAGAATATATTAACAACCAGTACTCAGTATGCCATCTCGAACAAAAACAGAAAGTCCATTAATATAATTAAGAATTTGCATTTTAAATGATTAGTTTTAAATTTTTCTAAGCAGCATTCTAATTTACATCACAAGTGGAGACACTGTAGAAGATATAAAATAGGACATAAAATCTCCAAAGATTGTTATATTTTTTAAAAACCTTTTTTGTTTTGTTTTTATAGCCGTCAGTATATATGGACAGAAGAGTGGACGAAAAAAAAAGCAATAAGAAGGAAGGTTAAAAATGTACATCAAACTTTTTACCTATCTGGCCTTGGAAGGTTAAAAGAAAAAAACTTAATTTTCATCTCCCCTGAGATAAAACAATATATGTTGAGAACATATGAAGTTGTATATTCCATTACTCTAAAAGAGTATATTCTTTCACTGAGTGTATAGGTCCCTTTAAAATTATCAAGTTGTCGGACTTGAAATCATATATATATATATATATATATATATATATATATATAT
>OU015744.1:99892154-99904003 GCA_907169655.1 Acomys percivali
CTTCTTTCTTTCTTTGTTGCTTTCTTTCTTTCCTTCTTTCTTTCTTTTTCTTTTTTTCTGTTTTGGGTTTCTGAGACAGGGTTCCTCTGTGTAGCCTTGGCTATCCTTGGTTCGCTTTGCAGACCAGGATAGCCTGTAACTCACAGCGTTCTGCCTCCTTCCACCTCCAAAGTGCTGTGATTAAAGGCATGCACCACCACACCTGGTGATTTCTTTCTTTTTAATGGTTGAGTAGTTTTCCATTATGTAAATATACCACAGTTTCTTTATATATATATTTTTCTTTATATATTCTTTAGTTGAGGGACATCTAGGTTGTTTCCAGATTCTGGCTATTACAAATAAAGCTGCTATGAAAATCGTTGATTAAATGTCCTTGCACAACCACTTTGGAAATCTCAGTAAACTTGGAATAGCTCTACCTCAAAATCCAGCTATACCATATCTGGGCATACACCCAAATGATGTTCCACCATACAATATCAACCTCATTCTTGGTCTAGACTGGCTCCCCCTGTCACACAACTCTGCAGCTCCATATATATTTAAAAAAAGATTGCCATCTTTAAAGATTTAAAAGTGTTTACTTTTATTCATTCACAAAACTTTTATTCATTTCTTTTTTTTTAATTTAATGGTATTTCATAACAATAATCTTTAAACGTTTTCAGATTCAAGACATCTTTAACTTAGTGAGATGATCACTATTAATTATTGCCATTAATATTTCAAAAGAATATCTAGGTAATTGCAGATGAACATCATGAAAGCAGGACACTCTTACTTCTCAGGACTCTGAAATTTCATTTCTGGTTACACTTTAATTATTCATATTTCAGTATTTTATAAATTCAGAATATTGTCTAAACTTTATAAATAACATATATACAACAAGAATACCTTATTATATTCTCTTAAATCAACAAGAATATTCTCCCTCATTTTTGTTTACTTTATGGCTTAGCAACAGGGAAGTATTGATTTGGTTCATATATATATATATATATATATATATATATATATATATAAAACTAAACTACAAAATATTTTAACCTAAAAGACATTATTTAAGTAAGTTTTCCATAGAAAATGTATTACATGTATATAGGTTTTGTAGAGGAATGTTAATCCAGCAACAAGGCTGCTCTGGCAAGGTTGTGATCACATCCAAAGGCCTAGGTCTCTATAGTCCAACTGGAAGGCCAATATTCTCTGGATTAAAGTATGATCAGACTGGAATGCAGACATACCCTTAGTATATACCTTTAATCCCAAACAGTGAAGGTAAAATGACTTTATAGAAGGAAACAGCCATGTTTTAACCTGACATCTAACTGAAAGACAGACCAAATGATTAATAAGAGAAAAAATGTGACAGAAAGAGCCAGAGATAGGGTCCATCAAACTCTCATGAGAACAGGACAGGAAAGGAAGAGGAGGTGGTTTTATAGGAAGTTTTTTTATTGGGGCAGTTTTACAGAGACAGGGCACAAACAAAACAAGCTAGACAGGTGAAAACAGAATGAGCCAAAGATTGAGAAGCGTCCAGAAAATTAAAACATATTTACATAATTAATTTGAGGCCAAGAAGAACAGTGCAGTCAAGAACCATAAGAAGCCAAGAAATGCCAGTTTGAGTCAGTCAGCTTGGAGAGGAATTTAGGCCAGAACAGCAGAATTGAATCAGCCAGCAGAGTTAAGAAAGAGCTAGAAAGATTTGGTAATGGCTTTCATCTCATCCTCCCACCCAAGGAAGTAAAAACAACATTTACAAGATTTTTACATAATTGTAATACTGTGTAAATCTTGAAACGAATCATGATTTTTGGTAAATACCTACCAATCTGGGTGTGTACTCAAAGGGCTACAATGGGCAAGTTACAGGATGCTTCTTATTCTAAACTTCGTTTCCAACATTTCATGTGGTCTATAGTCAGCAGTAAAAGGGAGGAATATTTGTTTTGACAATTGTGAAAGTCCATAGTATCTACTTAATTGACCAGCAGCAAGATTTACTCTTCTGCTAATTGTAGTTCTATTTGTATTCACATAATTTTTATTCTACCTTCTCTCTGCGTCTCCGCTAATGTTTAGAAGGGAGAGTCTGAAAAAGGAAGAAAGATGAGAAAATCTTACTGACCTAGGAACTGAGACAGGTGGAAGTAATAATTGAAGGTCATAGAATTTAAAACCAGGCATGAGGATCCGGGCAGGGTGGTGCACATCTTTAATCCTAGCACTCTGGAAGGGCAGAGGTGGACAGATCTCTGTGAGTTCAGTATGAGCCCAGCCTGATCTACAAAGTGAGTCTGGGTCATGAAACTCTACACAAGGAAAACTTGCCTTGAAAAAAACCAAAAACCAAAAACAAAAACAAAAAAAGAAAAGAAAACAAAACAAAACAAAAAACCCAAACCAAATCAAATCAAATCAAAACAATAAAAATGAAAAACAAAACCAAAAATATACCAACAGGGCAAACGAACACTAGGCATGATTACTGTGGGTCACTATCATCCTAGAATTGGGGGGAGGGGGGAGATAAAGCAGGAAGATGGTAAATTTGAGAAAAGCCTTGGGTTCAAACTGAGACCCTACCTTCAAAAAATAACAAATAAAATATTATTACATGCAAGTAAATAATATATAAATTTTGATATTTAAAATACCCATAATATATTTGACCACGTACCCTGGATGAGGAGACCTGGTGCCACTCAGAGGAAGGATAACAGGCTACCAAGAAGAGACTTGATACCCTATGATATACAGGGGGAGGAAGTCCCCCTCAGTCACAGTCATAGGGGAAGGGAGTAAGGGGAAAATGGGAGGGAGGGAGGAATGGGAGGATGGATACAAGGGATGGGATAACCATTGAGATATAATATGAATAAATTAATAAAATTAAATTAAAAAAAGAAAAAATATCCATGATAAACTATTAGCTAGTATTCGTGAATACACTGTGTAATTACATAAATTACATGTAATTTCTAGGAACCCATTTGCATTCCAAGGTATCCTCTATAAGAGAGAGATATTCCCCCCAGTATGCATTTGTTGAATATTTGTTGACTGTGCCAGTGAATTACTTAGTGAACTATAGACTCTAGTTGGCCCAAAATTCATTTAATGCATGCATTGTATTAATAGAACTAGAGGAAGATAGAATTATTTTGCTTTCAGTAACTAGACTTACTATAATTACATTATTATATCTGTGAACACAATGCTAAAATGGTTTTGTAAGGCCACTTAACTCAGAAGTACTTTACCCATATGACTACGAGAGCCTAGGAAAAATGCCAGGAGATATGGCTAGAGATAAAGGAACAGGTACTGCTTTTCGATGTACAAAGTACCATTTATGTGGAAGGGGGTTAGATTTCCTCAGGGTGACTTTTCTATTTAGCTATAGCTATCAATTTGACAGAGATTCAAGTTATCTGAGTCTCAGTTGGGGGATTGTCTCAATCAGATTTTGGCCTCCAGGCATGATTTAAGGATTTTTTGGGGGGTGGTAATTGCTATATGTAGCCCACCATCCTTCGGCAAAGAGTTCTACTGTCCATAAAAAAGCTAGATGAGCCGAAACTAGAGAGGCAGCCAGCAAGCTGCATTTCTCTATACTTTTCCTATTTAAAATAATGCCATGGCTTCCCTAATTACAAACTATAACTTGGATGTTTGAGCTGAAAAGCACGTTTTCTTTCTCCAAGTTGTTTTTTTGGTCAGTGTTTTACAACATCAAAAAACAGAAAACTAGAAGAGTGAAACTAAGAAAATTATCCATACAAAATGTGTAGAAGAAAAACCTCTGTATAGAAAGACAGAAGAGTGTTTAAGAAGACCTACCCAGAAACTCAAGGGAACGTTGCAAGTTAGAAGTAGGTGTGAATGCCTATGTGCATGTGCTTATGTGTTAGCATAATATGAACAAATATTGTCAACAGACAATATAAAGACAGATCACTTATTTTACTAATAGACTCCAAACCTAAGATACCTTTAGTCTCTGAGTGCATAAAGATTACTTTTAGGTAATAGTGAAATTTGTTCTTAACTATTTATTTTAAAAAATGAGAAGTATAAACATAACACAACATATTATGCTATGGGCAATATAAAAATATGGCAATGATATGATATTTAACTATAGAAATATATTGAACTAAATTAGAATAATGGTGGAGATAATATTTCCTTATATTTCAGGAACAAATACCATTAGTAATAATAATAGTAAACAGTTCCCATACATAATGAATTTTAAATATACATGCAGCAGAAACTTTATTATGTAATATGTGATACAAGCTAATTTCTTATGAAAGTTCATAATATATCTTGCCTGTCATTAAACACATAAAACAAGATCTATCAAATTGGAGTTTGGTCATTTTCAGATGTGCTTAGTATTTGGAAGCTATTATTATTCAATTAAAAATTTATTTTTCTTGATTTCCATATTTAACTCTTAACACATTACTCTAGGTTTCATCAAAATCTACCCCAACCTTCCTAAATGTTCCATAAATACATCAATCAGTTTCTAATTATTTTCTTCTCTAAATAAAACATTTTTAAGTTTTTGTTTTTAAGTTATGATGACTATACTGTGATTAGCAATGACCTCATTGCTTGTCCTTCAACATTCTCCTCGATCAATTCACTTCAAAATATGAAATTACCTGAAGGCACAGAACCAAAAGTTAGGTATTTCCAAGCACAAGCAGAAATGTCCTTCCCACCTTTACACCTGATCTTGCAAGAGCACAGAAAGCCATCAATTTATACTGAATTTAATAACAAGTACAATTAAAATACTCCCTATTACTCATAACAAATTTCATTTTGATCTTCAATAATATTGGTCCAGAACCAAGGTTTTTTGGAAAATGATATTCTGAACTTTTCAAATTATAATTTTGATTGTAAATTTGTAAATAAAACTTTTATATATCAGATGAAATTGTCATTTCAGAGGCTTACTGCTGAATAAGCTTACCCTTTCTAATTCTTTCTAAACTTTGGCTGGCTGGCTCAACTCAGGTATTCTGTCCCAAAATACCTTTCCAAGCTGCCTTATTTGAGCTGGCTTTTCTCAGATTCTCATGAATTGCTTTGCATCTGAACCCCATTAACTAAACTGTACCAAACTGCATGAACTCAACTCCTCTCAAGTGAACTATACCAAACTGCCTACACTGCATTGTACTTAACTCTACTGTTCTGTCTTTTCTACTAAACTCTCTACTGTACTGCACTCTAATGTATTGTCTTCCTTACTCTTTTTCTACTCTACTTTCCTTTTTAAGTTGCCTCTCTTTCCTGTCAGTTCTCATGAGAGTTGGTCATATCCTATCCTGTCAAATCTTTCTTTGATTCTTTACATCACTTTGTCCTTCAAGTAGACTTCAGTGTTTAGGATTAAAGATGTGTATTCTAGCCAGAAGGATTAAATATGTGTGGTATGTCTGCATACCAGCAGGACCACACAGATGCAGGTATTTTGATGTTATCCCTTTCCAGAGCAGTCATATTGCTGATTTAAAATCCCTCTGTTTAAATAAAGTAAAACTGAAACAGCAAATAATAAAGTGAAGGTATTATTATTTTCCCTTTCATAAATAAAATTAGAATAGAGATCAAGTAACATTTTTACCAATACCAATACAAGTGTTAAAAAATTAGTCTAGACTAGTGGTCGACATGACCATCATTTGATCAGCTAATAATTAACTTGTATAACTTATCCCAAACAGCCTGCATTAGCACTTTCAAAGTATTGGAAGTAAACTTTGTATATCAGAAAAATATACATCTTAGGTGCAGAGGATAGATATGATTCTATAGAAAGATAAGATAGCATAGTTACAGTCTTCAAAAACCTCAGAGACATACAGAATATGACATTTAAAATGTTTTATTATTTTAAAGATTCACTGACAATGAGACAGGGTAAATCCTGGCAACACCCAGCCTACCTCAAAGAGGATGATGAGCATCAAATAATCTCCTCATGGAGATGGTTTCAAATGTGGCAAACAAGCCACTGAGCAAAATATCCCCATTTCTACCACAGACATAATTCTTCCATGAAATGGACAAGCTTGGATGCAGGCAGAGTTGACGACCAAATTCTGCCAAGACAGGGTAAGGAAGTCCTCAATAGTTCCTGCCTTACAAATATGTCTAGCAGATATATTGGGCCAGAAGGCTGAAAAAATGTTCTAATGTAATAGAGAATTTTGTGTGACTATTCACATAGAAAATTGTCTTTATCATCTTTTCATTTGGAAAGCAACTAACCTGCACTTCCAGCATACTCAGGTAATCAAGTTTTTTCCTTCTCAAATCTCTGATGGAGTTGAAGACCATGTAGATTAGTTTTACAATGAAGCTTAGTTGTTTAGGAGTTAAGATGTTTTTAGGTCTAGATAAATGTTTTAAGTTGATAATGACAAGATGTGATGCAGATTGATTTATATTCAGAATTTTAGATGCACCAAGATAGGAAAGATGTTTTCTTCAAGGCTGTCAAATACAAATAGCCGAAACACCAAGAATGTAACATTTATATAATTCCTGATTGCATCATGGTTCTTCTTGCTATAGGTAGTTTATTATATGTGTGTGTAATAATATAAATTTATATGTAAAAAATAGTATAGAATTTTCTGTCTACCACATTATACATTTTGTTAAACTATATGACCTCCTTATAATTGTTTTTGTGATCTTCTACATATACATTAACCAATAGCACTCTAATGTAGATAGTAGGCTTCAAGTAATAAAATGCAGTGGTTAAAGAAGAGACATACATTCTCAATTGCTTGTTTTCATACCTCTGTGTGTATTTTAAAATATAAGAACAAAGGCTAGTGTTTTATTTAGTACTTTTAGACAAGAATGTACTTTTCTTAAAATACTGCAAAATGAAGTGACCTTTAATTCAAGCTGGCAGGTAATTTTTCTTAAGGATTTAAAATGATGAAAATAACATTTTATGCTAAGACTTTTGAAACAGTAAACAAAATAAGAATTATGTGCTTAAACCAAAACTTATGAACTATGGATACAAAATTTATTAGCATGGAGCTAAAAGCCATTTAAACAAATGAAAATGATCCTGTTTTCATCAGCTTTGCAGTTTCTTTCCAACAGTGAATTGAATAAATCCATTAGCACTATAAACATATTTCAACAGTCAGGGGTTGGAAGGAATTCTGCCTATGAATTTTTGTAGATGCCCAAAAAGCAAGGAAGCCATCACTGAACCATTGTTCCCAAAGGCACTAGATGTGTGTAATTATACATCACTCAATAGTTATAGTGAGTCTTTATTCTCATAATTTTTCACAAACAAACACCTATGTGTACAACTATTTTTTATAGTTTGTTTTTCTGTATCTTAGGATCACATCACAAGGACTTAGGTAGGTGTGAAGTTTAAAAGGTATGCATCCTCATCTGTGTTAACCATTGGCCACCGTGGACAAAGATGCTTTAATCCATTTACATTAAAGCAATTTTCACAGTACTTACAGCAGGACAATCTGTCCCCCACTCAAATGTAGCACTCTCAATGGAGATTTGGACATATCCCATTTTTTAAAATTTAACTCTCAAGCTTCTTGATTCTTGCTGGTGCCTCATTTGACCCTGGTTGACTTGACTCAACACTATATTCCTAAAGATGTATCCTCCATTAAAATAATAGGGTATTGAACAATATTTTCAAATGTTTTTTATATTTTTCTTTTAAGAATAATAAATAGCTATGTTATTTTCTCTGTCTGGTAAATTACATTACTTATCCTTCATCTGACTACAGAGGTAGTCAGTAAGAGTAGACTGTTGTACATCATTTTGTTATTATATTGTGAAATTTGTGCAAATTTACTTATATTAAAAGCTGTTAATTTAATCTTCACAATTCCACATATCCAACAGGTAAATTTCCCTCTCTGGGTATGATTTTTCCTTATGGGAATTATTATATCATTAAAATTGAAACAAATTTCAATAATAAACCTGGGAAAATACATAAAAAATGCTAGCCCATATTTTTGTATTTGTTTGATTTCAAAAATAACTGTTTAGTTATGGATCAATGCTTCAGTAAGCCTGACACTCTATTATTATCTTAACTTGATAGTATTCATAGTTCTTTGGACAAAGACTCTTTATCTCAGAGTCCCAACTCTTGTAGGACTTCAAATTATTAACCAGGGACACAGATATATGATAGCAACAGATGGTAGCGCAGTCTCTACAGAGCAACGTTAATGTGCACTTGCAACTGCATTTTACACTTTGACAACGTCATTAAAGAATGACTCAAGAGGGTTACTATTGCCAGATTTTATCTTCACAGCCCACAGCTTTATGTTCAGAACAATAATGTACTCATGTTTTTGATAATTTAATTTTGTAAAAACAACAACAACAACAAAAAAGAGTACCAGAAATTTTGTACTAATCAATAATAGTGAAATGGATGGCCATACATATAAAACATAACCATTTAAATTTGATTAAATAAAATTTAAATTCTCAATATTTTTACATATTCATACTCCTCCTACATCTCATCTTTTTTTACTGATACCCTTGACTACAATTTTTCTCAGGATATATTTTTGTGGGTATAATGTAATTCAGTTTTATTAAGGAAACAAAATGATTCAATACTAAATAAGGTGTTCTTGAAGTCAAGAAGTATATATATTTGCTCTCTTCAAAGTGATTGAGTCTCATGAATTGTGACACTGAGAACTAGTATCCAACTAGATGTATACTGCCTGCTCGAACACACCTACAGGAAAACCAGGTAAGCTGCCTACAGATTTTCTCCACCTTTTATGCTTCTCAAAAACCAATCATCAAGGTTGTCCCTAGCACTGTAACAGAACACCAGAGGTGTCGGTGCCGCCCCCAACTAGCAGGAAAGACACCAACACCAGGAACTCTTCTTGTGGCAGTTTACTCAGGATTCTTGAATAACGGTTGACCCCGAGGACCGCACCCAGAAAGCCTTTATAGTGCGACTGCTCCAATCAGAGCCTGCCACGTTGTCACTCACAATTGGTGCAGAAGGATCGCGCCACAGAGCGTCATACCATTGCACATGCACATAAGGGGCTCACTCAAGAGAGCATTGCGCATGCGCATTGCTCCGGGGAAGCAGCAGGGGGCGCTGCCATCTGTGGTGCTCCACACAGAGGCAGCCTCTCCTTTCCCCTGTATGTGCCTTCTATGGATCCCAAAGACTGTCTCCAACTGGACTGCCAATCTGCCCCTCATTACTGTCTTTTCCCTCAATTAGGAAAACACCCCTTGCTCAACCACATGATATCCCTTGGAGATGACAAGAGAAGCTACACACGGACTTTCTCAACTCTCTCTATTATCATGGGCCTAATCCTCAGTGACTTCCATAGCACTGCAACAGACCATCTCCTCCTAGCCTCCCCACCTAGGCTCCAACACCCACAAGCATTCCTTGCAAAGAAATCAGCAGAGCAGGCAAGTGAAACAGGCAATATACAGCCAACAACCTCTGGAAATCCAAAGAAGAAACAGAAACCAAGGGAAAAAACAGTGACCAAACAAAGACAAACCTAGAAATCAGAACCTAGAACAGCCAAGCTCAGACACCTCCACACTAGCATAAGGACACACTAACATCCAGAGGAATATGTCTCCAGTTGATCCCATCTACCCACCAGAGCAGGCCCTGAATATTCTAACATAGCTGAAGCACAAGAAAAGGAACTTAAACTACCCTTCTGAAGATGATAGCGGTTTTCGAAGAGAAAATTAATAACTCCCTTAAAGAATCCAGGAAAACACAAACAAACAATCAGAAAATAAATAAATCTGTCAAAGAAAACCATGAAAACACAAACAAACAGTTGGAGGTAATGAATAAATCTCTTCAAGAAATGCAAGGGGGGGGGACAGTTAAAGGAAATAAATAAAACTAGTCAAGACCTGAAAGAAAATGCAAAAATGAGGGAATTCTTGAAATGACAACTTATGAAGGCAAACAGGTATTGACAAGGTATACCAACAGAATACAGAAGAGAGTCTAAGGCATTGAAGATACAAAGAAGAAATAGGTGTGTCATTGAAGGAAAATGTTAAATCTATAATAGTCCCGAAATTAAACCACTTGAAAATCTGGGATACCATGAAAAGACCAAAACTATGAATGATAGGAGCAGAAGGAAGAATAATACCACCTTAAAGGATTAGAAACATTTTCAACAGTACCACCGAAGAAAAATTTTCTATCCTAAAGAAGATCATGCTTATAAAGGTACACAAAGGTACAGAGCACCAAATAAATTGGCCCAGAAAAGAAATTCTTCCTGCCACATAAAAAATCAAAACTCCAAATATACAGAAGAAAAACACAAAGTTAAAAACTGAAAGGGAAAAATACCAAGTAACATATAAAGGCAAAACTATCAGAATTAAGACTGCATTCTCAACGGACACTCAAAAAGCCACTCCAGGACGTCACATATGCCAGTTTGGACTATTATACCCAGCTAAACTTTTAATCACCATAGATGAAGAAAATAATATATTTTATTGTCAAGTCAAACTTAAGCACAATCTATCTACAAAATCCAGCCATAAATAAGGTATTAGAAGGAAAACTCCAAACCAAGAATGTTAATTATACCCTTGAAAACACAAAAATAAATTAAAATAAATAATCTCACAGCAGAAAAACCACAAGATAGGAATTATATATATACACAGACACACACACACACACACACACACACACACACACACACAGAGACATACACACACAGAGTGAACCACCATGGCTCTGTCAACACAGTTCTGTCCCCCAACTCATTGTTATTAATTTTCTGCATTAGTTACATTTATTGTTGCCATAATGAAATACCTAACAAAACCAAGTTGAACAAGGAAAAATTAATTTTGGTTCACAGTTTGTGATGACAGGGAAGTTACCGCAGTTCATGTATGTGGTTAAAGGTCAGGTTGTAAGTACAATCAGGAAATAGACTGTAGACAAAAAAAAAAAATGTAGCCTAAATATTACTTCAAAACTCATTCCTGATGACTCATTTCTTCTATTTAATCTACAATTATTAACAGTGCCTTGGTGGCATGAAGATAGTTGTGCTAGAAAGGTAGCTGAGAGTTCTACATCTGAATCTGTAGGGAGCAGGATGAGAAGAGAGCCTCTAGGCCTCACTGGAGCTACTGAGGCCGTAAAGTCCCATGCCCAGTGACACAATTCCTCCAACAAAGCCACACCTATTTCAGAAAGACCATACCTCTTAATGGTGGCATTCCCTATGGGGACCATTTTCTTTCAAACCAACACATACTATTGTCCATGTGGTACTGGTTTTATAGGCATAAAAGATGCAACAAGAGGGTCCTGAAGGCTTGTACCAAAAAGCTAGAAACTTCAGAAATCAGACAAGATGGGCAATGTGCATTGCACAGAAATAAAGGTGAATCTTAAGGTACAATGAACAAATCAGTATGTTTGAAATTCCAGTGTCGTAGGATGAGTACTAAGGGAAACATTCAGGCACCAATTAGAGAGCAAGCAAGCAAACAAACATAAGCAAGCAACCAGAGTACATCATGTATTTAGGTTTTGGTGTTTTCAGATGGCCTTGGGATTCCTGTGAAAGACCTTAATGACCTCTGAAGGGGTTGCAACCCACAGGTTAACAACCACTGTTATAAGACTTGTAGTCTCAGAAAACGTTATTATCTTGGGACTTTTGTGTGTATATATATATATATATATATATATATATATATATATATATATATAT
>OU015744.1:99917201-99961883 GCA_907169655.1 Acomys percivali
TCACTCATTATGATCATCTCTAGCTCAATCCATTTATCCACAAATGGATTGAGCTAGAGATGATCATAATGAGTGAGTTAACCCAGAAGCAGAAAGACTCAAATGGTATATACTCACTTATATCTGCATACTAGCCCAATGGACATGTCCTCTGAAAGCCTTCCCTTACCAGGAAACTGGGACCGAGGGGAGGACATGCTACTGGGACTCTAGATGAGAGAACAATGGGTGAATAGCAATGTAGAAGGATCCAGTGGGTTCTAGAAACCTACAAGTAGAACATTATGATAGGCAGATTTGGGTCATGGGGTCCCGCTCAAACTAAGGCCCTAGCCAAGGACAATACAGGCGGAAAAATTTAAACCCCTACCCTGATCTAGCCCATGGTCAAGACAGTCTCCACACTTGAGTGGAGAGAGGGATTTGACTTTCTCAAGTACTCTGGTGCCTCACATCTGACTATGTGCCCTGGCGGGGGAGACCTAGTGGCACTCAGAGGAAGGACAGCAGGTCACTGAGAAGAGACTTGATACCCTATGAGCATATACAGAGGGAGGTAATCCCTCTGAGGAACAGTCATAGGGGAGGGGAATAAGGGGAAAATGGGAGGGAGGGGAGAATGGGAGGATACAAGGGATGGGATAACCATAGAGATGTAACAAGAATAAATTAATTAAAAATAAAAAAAAGAAGTGATTTAGGGATATTTATGACCTGCTTATAAAGAACTAAAGCATCTCAGACTGGTGTGCCCATTATAAAAGATCTAAAGAATTTCTCTTATTGCTATTAGGCATTCTCCATGTTGACGTTCTCTTGTACGAAGGTATACACAGGATCAAACTTCTTGTTCCTGTCACCATAATATATAGTGGTCAAACTCCAGCAACATCGTGGTGATGACAATGTTCTTCCAGTCTCCCTGTTTCTTTTTTATCACCATTTTTTCCCCAGAAAGATCCTGTTTAGTATGAGGTTAATCTTATAACAGTTTTCTCAGGAAGGTACTATTATTCTTAATAACAGTCCTGTCTCATGAATTCTGAGTACTGAGAAAACACATGATGATTTAATACAATTAGACACATAATTGGAGATGCTATTCTTCAAGTAAAGAGAAGATAATTATAAATAGTTGCATTCACATAGAGATTAATAATAATCACAGTTATTTTGAGGAAGAAAGGAGTGCTATAAAGAGAGAAGGAGGATTAAGAAGAGAGGAAGAAGAGGAGGAGGAAGAGGATGGGGAGGAGGAAGAAGAAAGGAAAAAGAAGAAGAGGGGGAGGAAGAGTAAGAAGAGAGAAAGAAGAAGAAGAAGGAGGAGGAAGAGGAGGAGGAGGAGGAAGAATAAGAAGTTAGACTATGAAGAAGAAAATTTAGAAGAAAAGTCTAGTAGAAATAGTAACATATGACAATTTTCACAGCAATAAGGTGGTTGAAATAGGAGAACTGTGAATTCCAGGCCATCCTTGACTACACAGTTTTTAAAAACTAGCAAAATGCATAGAGAAACTATCTTAACACAAATAAATAAACAAATGACAACATCAGATGTTGGTACCATACTATATGACTTCAAAATAAACTACAAGCAGTAGAAGCAACACCATATGTTGGTAGAATATACAGAAGGCATACAAAATAATGCATCAGAATGGAGTGTGGTACAAATAGATATATGCATTTTCACTCACTTGTCTATCAACTATCATACCAACAATACAATGTGAAATATTGTTTTTGATAAACTTTAATGGGACAAATGGTATACATATACAGAAGAAATAGTTCGATCCTTATCTGAAATATAATAGAAAACTCAATGCAAGATGAGATAATGACATCAGTGCAAACACTTAAATCATAGCTGAGGCATGATAATTTTAGATATGACTCCAAAATACAGGCAGTAAAATTAAAATAACATAAATGGTCTTAAAGAAAAAACACACAAAAGGAAAAATGCAACAGAATGAAAAGATAAATTATAGAACAGAAGACAATATGTGAAATCTATAAATATGTTATTAATTAATATTAAAATATACAAGAGTTAAAATAAACTTTTAATTGAAACTTCTAAAATAATTTAGAAATGGAAAAACAAAACATGAATGCATTTTTCTCAAATGAAGTTGTGCGGCTAGAGAGCTGGTACCATGGTTACAAGTACTTGCTGCTCTTGAAAAAGATTCAGTTCTGTACCTGGGACTCTTACAACTTCTAGTAAATGCAGTTTCAGAGGATTTAGTGCACTCATTTGGAATCTGCATACTTGTAGCACATGCATGCATTCAAGAACACACATGTATGCATAAAATAAAGAATATATATCTTAAATATAAAAAGGAAACATAAAATATGAAGGACTCTATGAAGATGTTCAATATGAAAAATAGTAAAAAGATATTGCAATATAGTATTTTCTAAAATTTCACACCTCCTAAATTTCCAGATATCAGAATAAAAATTAAAAAACACTAGGGAAAAATATACAATGGTAAGAATTTCACCCACGTACACTATTGTAGAAACATAAATCCATGAATCTATTAGGGAACATGTAAGACAGTTTTTAAAATATTAAAACTAATATTTATATGTACTCTTTTAAGCTTACTAAGTGATATATATACATATATATGTATATATATTCAAATGAAATACAGTTAGTACATTATATAGTAGATGTCCTATTGTGTCCATTGCACCATGATACTTAAGACCCAAGGTTCAGAATTATATAGAGAATGTATAAAGTTAGAATAACTCCCTCAAAGTGCTTCAACTCCTGTTTCAGAACACTGGAGAGCAGTGCCTTTTTCCTTCCTGGATCTATTGTGAAAGACACGTTTCCATCTTAATCAGCTGTAAGAATTTGCCAAAGACCTCACACCAACTCTTCAGATATGTTTATTACATGCTATCCATTATTTTCCCCAAGAATGAAATGGAGATAAAAAGGACACCATTTCATAGTCACATGGTGTATCTCAAGCTACAAAATTGGTGGATGGTGTTTTAGTTACTTTTCTCATTGCTATGACAAAATACCCAAGAGTACTACCTAAGAGAGGATTATTTTCACCATGATTTCTAAGGGAGTCAGCCCATCATAGCAAGGACGGCATAGGTTAGGATTATGATGAGACTGCTGAAGCTCATTGCAAAAATCAAAGGACAATGGCTAGAATCAGGGCAAATTTAAGGATCAAAGGCCCTGTCCCTAATGGTGTGACTGTGGACAGTGCCACAAGCTGGGAACAAGGTGTTTGAACCTAGGATCCTAAGAGAGAAATGTTATATATATTATAAATTGTTTTAAGTATTAAAAAAGTTATATTGGGTCTTCATTTTATATGAAGGTATTTACATCTGAAATTATGGGTAGATACGTGGATAGACATAGAGGCAGGGAGACTACACATACACACACACACACACACACACACACACACACACACACACACACTTAATCTTTAAGGAACTATAAAGAATGGTGCTGTTATTGATAAGAACTCCAGTGTACCTCTCACTTCCCTCAAACAGATAGCTTTCCTTTCTGTCCTCTGTTCTAAATGCCTCTTTAGTCTGCTTCATTGTATTTACCATTTAATTGTATCTCACACTGTTTCTCATTACAAGCTCCAGGTGACATATAGTATAATTCTGTTTAAGTTTCTCCATTAACTAGTCCCAGTACATGTGTCAAAGATTAAAATGCACAGGAAAACATGTGTCTTTTATTCTCATATATTTTGGCTGATCTCTTCTGTGACCCAGATGCTAACATTCAAAGCTCTTCAAATGTCATGACTCATGCTCAGATACTTTCATATTTTAAATGTACTCTGCTTTTCTATCCATGCAATTACCCCTTTATTCCTCTGGCAGAATCGGACTTTGCGTATCTTATTTCTTTTTCAATATTTTCATGGCTCTGCATCCACCATTATCTAGCCTATTCACATTTAGGCAACTCTCCAGCTTCTATATTACTTTACATTACAGTGCTGGCTATATTGCAATGTTCTACATTATTATTTCATTTCATTAAAAACATTATCCCAGCAGGTTTTACAAAAACATTATTAAATATGTCTAACATTCTCATATTTGTTTCCTGGCAGATTCTTTCTAGAATAATTTATAGATCATTTTCTGGGAGGTAAAGCAACACCAGCTCATCATTAGAGGGTGGATAATTGCAAACATTGTCACTGTGTGTGGTAGTGGAAAAGGATGCATGCATGCAACATTCAGTTAAGCTGTTGTCACATTTTTTAGAACACGCACGATGATAGGACTCTTTCATCCTTTCAGATCTTTGGAAAAACAGTTGTGATTACTCTCAGTAGGTCACGTGTGCTCTGATATTTTTAAAGTTATACAGAGATGAGAAGCTCAGTAAGCATTTGCAATCATTCCAATACCAATACTCTGCTCAGCAAAATAGCAAAAAATACACTGATATGACACGCCATCGCTCCTGTTCTCTACTTTGGGCTCTGGTTCTGAAATTCTCATATTTGTCTAGATTCCAAATTAATAGCACACACTACATGGTAACAGAAAGAGAGTGGTCACAGATCTTAACCAAAGCTCAGAGTAAAACTATCGCCTTCAGCATTGTAAATTTTCATATTCCTTTTCATAGTCTTCTCTCTTCTCCTTGCTACCCATGCGGAAACCCTTTGCCTCCCAACCAGACTTCTTCCTACTTTCATGCCTTTCTGTTTTGGTTTGATGCAGACATTGTGCAGATGCCATGCTCCTTTGTGCATGTTGCTGAAACCATGTGATGGCTGGGAAAGACCTAGTGGGTAATCATTCACAATTATACTATGAAACACACACACGTGTGTGTGTGTGTGTGTGTGTGTGTGTGTGTGTGTGTGTGTTCTAATGTACATATTTGTATTGGTTTGTGTTAAGGTCAGGATGATATCTGCTGTCATTCCTCCAAAGTTGCTCATCTTGTCTTTTGAAACCTGGGCCTCAGCTAACCTAGGCTGGTTTCCAATAGGCTGCAGTGATCGACCCATTTCATCCTCCTCAGTTCTAAGATGACAAACTCAAAATACTAAATTTGGCTACTATACATGGGTTCTGGAGGACAAAACCAACTCTTAATCCTTATTTATCAAGCACTAATGTGTTGTCCCTCCAGTTTTTCACGATATTCTTTAAAAAGCCATTTGGGGTCTCTTCAAAATGCTCAATATTTTGCATGATGTGCATGTACTTGAGGGTAAGTGTATAAGACTACAGGTACCCAAGGTGACGAGGAAAAAAATAAAACATCTCATTCCCTGAAGCTGGAGTTGCAGACCATTTTGAGCTGTCTAATATGAGTACTTGACAACTGAACTGCTGAGCTGTCTCTCATGCCCCAGAAAACACTATTTTGCTGATATTTGTAGATGTTTCGACATACATCATTTGAATTTTTAAGCATTTCTTTATTATTTATAAATGTATATTTTATAGTGTAAAATGTGATGATCTCATATATGTGTACAATATAGAAAAATTAAATGAGGTAACATAACAAGCATCTTACTTATTTAACTATATATTTGTGCATTATTTGAAATCTCCTGTCATTAATTTTTAAAGCTACAGCCACGCAGAACATTCCTTTTGCTCACAGTAATATTTATTGTTTTACTAGTAACTCCTACTTCATTCTTTACCTTCTCTGCCAGGCTCTGGTAACTATCATCTTACTCTTTGTAAAACATGATCATTTTAACTGCATTTAAATCTTCAAAAACCTCCATAAAGTTTCTCACAAGCAAACATTCTCACAAAGATTCTAAAATGTTTCTCTTCTCTAAATCTCATCAGCATTTTATCTACTTATATTAAGTGTCCAGATAACATGAAAAAAATCAAACTTCTCGTGTTAAAGTAGTTTCACAAACTAATTTATGTATTAGATTATGTGACTGTTAGATTGCTAGTATGCAAAATAGGAAGTTTTTATTTACTTAAAATGTAATTACACCATTTCCTCTTCCCATTTCACTTTTATCATCCTCTCATGTTTACCCCTTCACATATTCAAAGTCATTTCCTCTTTACCCATTGTTGTTACATACACATGTAAATAAATAAATATCTAAATGCAACCTAGTAGGTCCATTTAGTGTTACCTGCAAGTACATTTCTAGGGATGACCACATGGAATTGGATAATCAACCAGGGAACTCATAAGATCAATTCTTCTCTCTACATTTATTTATTTATTTATTTATTTATTTATTTATTTATTTATTTAAATTAATTTATTCATATTACATCTCAGTTGTTAGCCCATCCCTTGTATCCTCCCATTCCTCCCTCCCTCCCGCTTCCCCCCCCCCACTCCCTTCCCCTATGTCTGTGACTGAGGGGGACCTCCTCCTCCTGTATATGCTCTTAGGGTATCAAGTCTCTTCTTGGTGACTTATTATCTTTCCTCTGAGTGCCACCAGGCCTCCCCATCCAAGGGACATGGTCAACTATGGGGCACCAGAGTTTGTGTGAAAGTCAGATCTCCTTCTCCACTTAACGGTGGAGAATGTCCTGTCCATCGGCTAGTCTGGGTAGGGGTTCGAAGTTTACTGCTTATATTTTCTTTGGCTGGTGCCATAGTTTGAGGAGGACCCCAGGGCCCAGACCTGCCTGTAGTTTTTCAGGACCCTCTGGATCCTTCTATTTCCTCATTCTCCCAGGCTTCTCACACTTAAAGTCTCAATAGGATTTTCTCCCCTCTGACCCACTTCCCTGGTAGGTAAAGTTTTTCATAGGGACGTACCCCTTGGATTAGTGTCTCGATATAAGTGAGTATATACCATTTAACTCTTTTTGCTTCTGTGTGAACTCACTCATAATGATAATTGTTTGTAGCAATTAACAAGGGGTAAGGCCTATCATATTTTTCTCATCTAAGTTGGGGTGTCAACTTCTGTTACATATTTTCAGGCCTTGTTTCTCTTATATGTATTAGTTTCTCTTTCATTTCTCTTAATAATATGAAGGATTAAAGAGATTTTTACTAATGTATTTGTCTTTAAGTTTGGATTTTTATTTCAGTTTCATTTTAATGGATTTTGTCATATAACTTTTTTTTGTCAGAAATCTCATCCATTTCAATATCTTAGGCTTTCCTTTTAAGAAAAGGATATTACATGCGATGTGTTATTAAAATACCTTTTGTTTGTAAACAGGTTTTTGATAAATGTCACTTGGAATATATGGACATGTCACAATTAATCAACACCTAAAAATCACATAATACTAGAATGTTGACTTTATAAGAAAATATCGGAACATATTTTGTTCTGTATTTCTTTAACTGAAAATAGATTATTCTCTCATACAACACATCCTGACTACAGTTCCATTCCTCCCAACCACAAACTGCCACCCACTCCCCAAGATCCACTCCCCACCCACTCCCCAAGATCCATTCCCCACCCATCTCCCATCCAAAAAGAACAGGCCTCCAAGAGAGACAACAACTAAAAATGACAATACAAAATACAATAAGATAGTAATTCATGACAAAAAAAATCTTAAAGAAGAGTTTTATTTCTTCATGCAAAAAATCTGAAAGCTGCAGTTTTATGGACTAATAAAATTTTAATATTGTGTGCATACAATGAAGATAAAATAATTTTTGGCTAAATATATCATTTTCTACTGAATTATTCATTGTTTAAATAAATTTTGCAATATCTATTTTTAAAGACAATAATTGAAATGTGAAAAATATAAAAAAAACCTAAAAATTAGATTTTAAATATATTTGACTTTAGAGTAATACATCATAATTTTGAATGTTAATAAATCAACTTGACTTATACTGAATTGTACATTCCTTAGTCAGAAATGTACTCAATTTCCCTAAAGAATGGTTTTGCTAAACAAATTAATCAAAAAATCTATTTGTCTTAACTTTCACGTGATCTCCAAAGACAGGTTTATCTTACAGCTTCAGGGCCAGTTCAGTTCTCTTAAAGAAAATGAGTGTTTTAGACTTAAAGTGCATGGGACATGTTATCCAAAATATATATAATTATTATAAGTCCATTTTATTCATTCCGTCAAAAATCAGAGGAATTTATACATGAGAACAAAACAATGAGTATTATATTAGTAAAAAAAAAAATCATGTTTTTAAAGAGTTTATTATGTCACACTTAAGTTTATTTACAAAAATAAAAGCACTTTTCTCCAAAATCACAATTTTCTATAGCACATAATAACAGAATCATTATTAAATATTGAACATGCCATGTACATGAAGATATATTGATATTTTTAAGTTATGAGAAGACTTAGTGTCCATGATATGGATCTTTAAGTGGCTATATAATTTTCATCATTGACTGGAAAACAAGGGACAGATTTTGTTTGTTTGTTTATTTATTTATTTATTTATTTTTAAATTTAAAGTTATTCACTTTTTCATTTTACATCCTAATTGTAACCCCCTCCCTCCACTCCTCCTGGCCTCACCTTCCCACCCTCTTACTACACCCCTCACTTCACTTCAAAAAAGCGGATCCCTCTTTAGTTCTGAGCCCCACTTCTCAATTGCATTATTTGGTTTGGTGGTGTTTAATTTCTTGAGTTCTTTATATAGTTTGGATATTAGACCATTGTCAGATGCAGGGTTGGTGAAGGTCTTTACCCAGTCTGTAGGCTGTTTGTTCTGTTGACAGTGTCTCCTGCCTTACAGAAGCTTCTTAGACAGAGGAATATCAACAGAGGAATATCAAATGGCTGAGAAACACTTAAAGAAATGTTCAATGTTGTTAGTCATCAGAGAAATGCAAATCAAAAAGACTCCGAGATTCCATCTTACACCCACCAGAATGGCTAAGATAAAAAATTCAAGTGACACCACATGCTGGAGAGGATGTGGGGAGAGAGGAACACTCCTTCATTGGTGGTGGGAATGCAAACTAGTACAACCACTTTGGAAATCTATCAGGTGCTAGCTCAGAAAACTGGGAATAGGGCTTCCTCAAGACCCAGCTATTGCACTCCTTGGAATATACCCAGAAGATGCACCAGCACACAACAAGAAAATTTGCTCAACTATGTTCATAGCGGCCTTATTCATAATAGCTAGATCATGGAAACAGCCTAAATGTCCCTCAGTAGAAGAATGGATAAAGAAACTGTGGTACATATACACTATGGAATAGTACTCAGCTATTAAAAACAAGGAATTTCCAAAATTTGTGGACAAATGGATTGAACTACAAATTATAATAATGAGTGAGTTAACTCAGAAGCATAAAGAGTCACATGGTTTTTACTAACTTATATCTGGACACTAGGCCAGGTGCATGTCCCATGAATGTCTTCACTTATCAGGAAAGTGGGACAGAGGGTAGGACATCCTGTTGAGACTTTAGGCGAGAGAAGTATGGGAGAATGGGAAAATAGAAGGATCTAGAAGGTCTTAGAAACCTACAAGGAGAACATTATGATGGGCACGTCTGGGCCCAGGGCTCCAGCTCAAACTATGACACCAGCCAAGGAATATATGTGCAGTAAACATCTAACCCCGACCTAGATCTAGCCAATGGTCAGGACATTCTCCACAACTGAGCAGAGAGTGGAGACTGACTTTCACACAAACCCTGTTGCCCCATATTTGAGGACATTCCCTGGAAGGGGAGGCCTGGTGGCACTCACAGGAAGGATAGCAGGCTACCAAGAAGAGACTTGATACCCTATGAGCATATATGGGGGGGCAGGTCCCTCTCAGTCACAGTCATAGGGGAGGGGAGTAGGGGGAAAGTGGGAGGGAGGGAGGAATGGGAGGATACAAGGGGGGAATAACTATTGAGATATAAAATGAATGAATTAATAAAAACAAAGTTTAAAAAAGGAGGGGAATCCCTCTTCATTGACCATTCCCAGTACATCAAGTTACATGAGGGTTGAACTCATTCTTACCCACTGAGGTCAGGAAAGGCAGTCTCCTTAGGGGGAAGTGATAAAAAAGCAGGCAACAGAGTCCATGTCAGAGACAGCACCCACTCCACTTCCTATGGAACACACATGAAGATCAAGCTGCCCATCAGTTACTAAGTGTAGGGCTCCTAGGTCCAGTCCATGCACGCTCTTTATTTGGAGCTTCAGTATCTGTAAGCCATAGATGGGCCTAGGTTAGTTGACTCTGCATCTTCTTGGGGAGTTCTTGTCCCCTCCAGGTCCTTCTATCATTCTCCCTATACTTCCCCAAGAGTCCCAGAGCTCCACCTGATGTTTGTCTGTGAGTCTCAACATCTGTTTTGATACCTTTCTGGGAATGTTTGTGCCAGACTCCTGTCTGTAAACTTAGCAGAGTGTCTTTAATGGTGTCAGGGGTTGTTCTTTCTCGTGTGGTAGGTCTCAGGTTCTGCCTGGTATTGGTTGGCCATTCTCTCAGACTCTGCTCTATCTTTACCTCTGCACATCTTGTATGCACAATAAATTTTGGTTCAAAGATTTTATAGGTGGATTGGTGTTCCCCTCCCACCACCAGAAGGCGGCCTCCTCAGTCTCCACATCCCCCATGGCTAGGAGACTCAGCTAAAGCCATCCTCATATTGTTCCTGAACCCTACCCTGTTGAAGGTCCCCAGCTTGTCTTAGAGCTGCCCACACTCTCAGTTTCCTTTTCTCTCCAAGCCCTGTCACCGCCTTTTCTCTCCCTCCTTTCTCTTCCCACATCTGATCCTTCTCTCATTTACCTCCCTACACCTTCTTCCACCCAGTTCCCTCTGTTCACCCACTTCCACTGTGTATTCTACTTCCCCGTCTCAAAGAGATTCAAGAATCCTCCCTCGTTCCCTCTTTGTTACTTAGCTTCGTTGGATTTGCACATTATAAAATGTTTTTCCTGTACTATATGGCTAGCATCCACTTATAAGTGAGTACATATCATGTGTGTCTTTCTGGATCTTGGGGACCTCACTCAGGATGATCTTTTCTAGTTCCATCCATTTCATCTGTTTGCAAATCTTATGGTTTATTTGGTTTTGGTTTTGTTTTGTTTTGTTGCATTTATTGGTTTGTTTGTTGGGTTTGGTTGGATTTAGCTTTGGTTTTTGAGACAGGGTTGCTCTATGTAGCCTTGGTTGTCCTGAGCTTGCTTGGTAGACCAGGCTGGCCTCAAACTCACAGAGATCCAACTGCCTTTGCCTCCCAAAGTGTCCAGCTGATCTCCTTGTTTCTAATAGCTGAGTAGTTTTCCATTGTGTAATATACCACATTTTCTTTAGCCATCTTTTGGTTGAGGGACACCTTGATTAAAGTGGGTAGATACAAAATTAGCTCAAAAAATCTGTAGCATTACTGTATGTAAATGATAAATGATCTGAGAAAGAAATTAGAGAAATAACACACTTCCTAATATCTACAAATAAAATAAAATGGCTTGCTATAATTCTAACCAAGCCAAAAAAACCTGTATAACAAGAAAATGGGGAAGAACCTTAAGCTCATTGGCACAGGAGATGACTTCCTGAACAGAACACTAATAGCTCAGGTACTAAGATAAAATTTTTAATAAATGGGACCTCATGAAACTGAAAAGATTTTGTAAAACAAAGGACATGGTCAATAGAACAAAATGGCAGCCTACAGATTGGGAAAATATCTTCACCAACCCTATATCTGACACAGGGCTAATATCCAAAACAAATAAGGACCTCAAGAAGTTAAATACCAACAAATAAAATAGTACAACAAAAAATGAACTATAGAGCTAAACAGAGACTTCTCAACAGAGGAATCTTGAATGGGCAAGGCGCACATAAAGAAAATTTCAATATCCATAGTTATCCGGGAACTACAAATCAAAATGACTCTGAGATTCCATGTTACATCCATCAGAATGGCTAAGAACAAAAACTCAAGTGACAGCACATGATGGTGAGGATGTAGATAAAGGAGAACACTCCTCCATTGCTTGTGGGAGTGCAACTTTGTACAACCACCTGAAATCAATCTTGAACTTTCACAGAAAATTGAATAAAGTTATACCTCAACAACCAGCTATAGCACTTCTGGCCATATATCCAAAAGGTGTTTCACCATACCACAAGGAAATTTGATTAATTATGTTCATAGCAGCTTTATTCATAACAGCCAGAAACAGGACAGATTCTTAACTTAAACTCTTTAGAGAAAATGCATTCTCAAAGACATAGTGGGAAACATTGCAACTGACTCTGTTGTAATAAGGTGCAATGTTTGTAAGATATTACTACATATAATCATATTTCAATGAAGAAAATGATCTAAAAATAGGTAAATTCTTGAATATATAAAACAAAACTGAAAGAGTGGAAATTTTTAACAAAATAATGTCGAATAAAGAGATTGAATCAGGAATACACAAATTCTTAAAAGGACTAATACTGAATAGTTTTGTGGGAAATTTTTGTATAAATTATCATCAGCACAAACAGTTCTCAAGCTCTACAAGAGGAAGGAACACTTTGAAATAAATATAATACAAGCATTCCCTATAAAGTACTTACACTGTGCCCAGGTCAACAATTTCTCTGAATATGATAAAAACAGAATACATTTGTATTCAACAAGATTAGTGACCTGTATTTATTCCCCAAAATAATGGTAAAAGGTACAGTGAAGTCAATTACATACCATAGGTAACTGGGAACGCTTTCCTGCTTTGCATGCATCACGAAAACAGCCCATATTGGTCCTATAGATAGGAACAACATAGGTTGTTGGATCACAGCACTGAAAGGACACCCTGCTTCCTATAAGAGAATGAAAGAGAGCTCTGGCTACCCTAGCATGTTTCTTTGTATTATCACGGAGTGAACTTTCTTGCCACCTTGTACATTATATTTATTGTTTAAAGCTACTAGCAAAAATGAGGAAATATGAGGCATGTTCAAAAGCCTATAGAACTGTTGCTATCCTTTGCCAAAATATAATAGCCTAAAGGAAATGAATAATAAAAAAGTATCTCTGATTGAACACAGAAACAAAATTTCACAAGTAAATTATTATGAAATATTACAATAGCATGCTAGAGAAAGAGTCAAACTTCATTATCCTGTGGGACTTATGCTTAAAAATCAAATTTGGTACAAGATGACACATTGTCTTAGAAACATAAGGGCCCTAGAGATGGCTCAGAATTTATAGGCATGAAGTGTCTAGTAGGGCAAACTAAGCTTTATCACCAAGAATAAGCTGGTGGAATTAACCAACTTCCACAAAGTGTCCTCTGATCCCTATATGTGAAATTTGTCAAGGGGATACTGCTGCCACCCCTGAAAAAATATACAAATAAATATAATAAAAACAAGAAAACACACAAACTCACATGCCAAAGTGTCAGTACATGCATAAAATACATCCAAGAGGCTTCATTTATGAAAAGTCTGAGACTGACACCATAGTCCGTGAGCAGTTCTGTGGAATCAGCTCTTATGTCTACTCTTTATGGTCACATTGATTTTAAGTTTTTACCTTGTTTTGATTTGTTGAACTTGTTTTTATGGTTTTGTTCCTTCTTTTCATCATCAGATTGATGTCATTTCATTGATTTTTTTCTAATTTCTATTTTATTTGTTTCAAATTGAATCTTCATTGTTTATTTTCTTTTTTCTTTTGTCTTTCCTATTTTCTTTCTTATTTTTGATTGATATTTAAATTTATTATAATTTACTCAGATTACATCCAGATTATTAATCTGTCACTGGTATCTTCTCATTCCCACCTACCCTCCCTCCCTCTTCTGCCCTATTCCCCTCCCATAGAAAACTTAAATAAGAGAACCTCCTCCCCCACCATATGACTACAGTCTATCAGGTCTCATTCTGATAGTTTTCCTCTGTGTGTTGCTGGGCATCCCCATCAAGCAGAAGTGATCAAATTGGGGCACCAGAGTTCATGTCAAAGGCAGTTCCCCCTCTCCCCACAACCTTGGAGAATGAAATGTCCATTGTCTAGATCTGAATAGCACTTGTAGGATGACTGCTTCCATTGTCCTTGGTTTGCACAATGGTTTGTGCATGACTCCTGGGTCCAGATCTAGCAGCTTTGATGATCTCTTTGTGAGGTTCCTTAACCTTCTGGGCCCTTCCATCCCACCCCGACTCTTCCATATCATTCTCAGTACTCCACCCAGTATCCCAGCATCTGTCCCTATCCCCTACTTGTGTAGTCTCTCAGAGGACATCTATGTTGGGCTAACATCCACATATAAGTGAGTGTATACCATACATGTCTTTCTGGGTCTGGGTTATGTCACTCAGGATGATTGTCTCTAGTTCCATCCATTTGCTTGCAAATTTCAAGATATTCTTGTTTTTGATAGCTGAATAGTATTCCATTGTGTAAATCTTACCATAGTCTCTTTATCCATACTTCCATTGAGGGACATCTAAGTTGTTTCCAGTTCTGGCTATTACAAAGAGGCTGCTGTAAACACAGTTGAACAAATGTTCTAGTTGTATGCTAGAACATCTTTCAGGTATATATCCAGGAGTGGTCTTTAGGTAGCATTATTCTCAATTTTCTGAGAAAGCCCCAAATTGATTTCCAACATGGTTGTACAAGTTTTCACTCCCACCATCAATGGAGGAGTGTTCCCCTTTCTCCACATCCCTGCCGGCATGTACTGTCTTTTGAGGTTTTTATGTTACCCATTCAGATATATGTAAGATGGAATCTCAGAGTCATTTTGATTTTCATTTCACTATTGACTAAGGATGCTGAACATTTCTCTAAGTGTTTCTCAACCATTCAATACTCCTCTGTTGAGATTTCTCTATTTTGCTCAGAACCTCATTTCTTAACTCAGTTATTTTATTTGGTAGTGTTTAATTTCTTGAGTTCTTTATATATTTTGGATGTTATCCCTTTGTTGGCTGTAGAGTTCATGAACATCTTCTCCCTGTTTGTACACTATCCTTTTGTTCTGTTGACAGTGTCCTTTGCCTTAGAGACCTAACGATTCTCTGGATTTCTTCAGTGTCTCTTGTTATGTCTCCTTTTTCATTTCTGACTTTGTTGATTTGGATAGGGTCTCACCATCTTTTAGTTAGTCTGGCTAAGCATTTATCTATCTTGTTGATTTTCTCAAAGAACTAGCAGTTGGTTTTGTTGATTCTTTGAATTGTTTTTTGTTGTTGTTGTTGTTGTTGTTTCTAATTTATTGATTTCACCACTGAGCTTGATTACTTTCAGCTCTCTACTCCCCTTGGTTGTTTCTCCTTTTTTTCTTTCCCTTGGGCTTCAAGATGTGTCATTAAGTTGCCTGTATGAGATGTTTCCATTCTCATTATAAAGGCATTTAGTGCTATCAGCTTTCTTTTTAGCACTGCTTTCAATGTGTTCCATAAATTGGAGTATGCAGTGCTTTCATTTTCATTGAATTTTAGGAAGTCCCAAATTTCTTTTTCTCTTCCTTGACCCAGTTGTCACTAAGTAGAGAGTTGTTGCATTTCCATGTGTGTGTAGGCTTTCCTGTAATGATAGCATAGATCATTTACTTCCCTAGGTGCTAGAGAGATGCAATAATTTTATTCATTTTTAGTTTTTTAATCAGTTTAATTGATAAACAATTGTTTGGTGTAAAACATAATTGTCTGACTTTGGTACTTATTGAAATTGACTAACCAAGTCAACACAATCATTACTTCATATACATACTATTTTATGGCAAAGACACAAAATATGTGACTACATTGCATGTATTAAAGGAATTTGTAAATATAATCATTATATTTTAACAAAGCTCTAGTTTAATTTATTACTAATTGGAATTTATTACCTTGTGGCCAAACTTACACAGTTCCATGATAAAACTTATAATTATCATATTCCTTCTTTCTGTTTGTTTTAATCTTTAGAATCTAATCATTGTTCTTGTCTTTCTTTTCTTGTCTCACTTCATTAGTGTAATGTCATCCAGGGATATCTGTCTTACTCGGTGGAATACTTTTTTTGTACACATCATGTTTTCTTTAGCCATTCATCAGATGATGGTTATTTAAATTGATTCAACATCTTGACTATAGTGAATAATATTGAAATAAATGTATGACTATAGCTATCACCTCTTCATAACAATTTTATTCCCTTTGGATACATACCCAGTAGTCAGATGCCTGGAACACATAGCAATTCTAATTTTGTTATAGATATCACATTTGCTTTCATAAAGAGGATACAAATTCATATCCCCACCAAAAATTGAGATATGAGAGGGACTACTTTCTTTTTGCTATGATAAAATTTCTGCCAAAATCAAACTACAGAAAGAAAAACTGATTTGGACTCATTGGTCATCTCATCTCAATAAGTTCAATCTAGAAACTCTCCCAGATTCTAGATCCTGCTAAGTTAACAGTAAATATTTACAGTCATAACATTAATCCATAATTAACTGAGGATATAAAAGGTAAGATAATAGAAGAAGGGGTAATTGAAGGAAGGAGATATAAATACCATTAAGCATGTTTTAAGAAGACAAGATAAGAGGACAAAAAGAAAACACCATAGGAAACATTGTTTATTAAGTGTACTTAAAATTGATATTATGTACTTGTGTGAATATATATTAACATAAGATATTTACATATATTTTTCCAGGACCTACACATAAAGTGGTTGTGTTCTCTTCAGGAGGTGTGTATTATGATACAGAACCCTGATGCCAAGCATTGGCAACTTCTTCTTGACTTGTTGGTTGGTGAAAGGTTACTACAGATTACTGACTTTGCCTTTTTCTGTCCTTCACAACTTGAAGATCATGGCTTATTTTTGAAGACACCATATACATCAAGCAGAAGAGTTAAAGACCTTAAGCTAGACTGGACCAAGAATGCTCCTTTTTGGTGACTGCTATGATATCTGAAGATACGGCTGTAGGAGGATATAAATTGGTAGCCCTAAGCTGCTGTAAACTCTATGAGGTACAATAATGGAGCAAGATATCCTCCATAATAAAATAATGACTTGAAAGTGGCTAACAGCTCTCTATTTAAGGCCTGCTCAATGAGTGGAAATTCATGCCTGCTACTGTAAAGGTATCCAAATGCCTATGCTTGGAGAACTCATAGATCCTAGAATAACCTACTGCTTATATAATGTTTAGTATTTTAAATGCTATCCTTATATTCATATATACATGTAATTCTTAAACATCTTCAAACAGCTTTCTCTTCACAATGGATAGAGACTTTTACAGATATCTGCAATTGTTCAAAGTGCAGATAATATGTGTCAGATCTCTAACTCTAAATGATAAGTCTGTATCACAATCACTACACCTAATATTGAAGATAAACTGTGGAAAAATAACATTGGAAAGTTTGCAAGAAGCAGAGGACCAGGAGCCAGCTGATAGATAACATCCCTTAGACATGACTGGGAAAATGCACCCACAAATTCTCAGCCATTTAATTACATGAACAATACATAATTCATAATGGCACAATCAATTACCATGCCAACATGGACAGGAAAAGACTCAGAAAGACCAACCATTAGATAATGAGCTGCAGGAAGCTAAGGACTATTGAGTGAGGAAGAATTAGTCTCCTGAGGAATGAGCTACCACATAGGTTGTCCAATCCAAAATGGTCAGCTCTGGACACAGAGCTATACTCAGTAAACTAAACTTTTCTATGGAAAGCTATCAGTGGCAAAATAGTAGAGGAAAAGAAAAAATTCTTAAGATATGTTCTGCAAATTATAAATAAATTTAATATAATATTCTGCTATCAGTTAAATGTCAGCATCTTCTGGGTTAGGAAAAAATTAAAGGATGCCATGCAATCCATTAAATGCATACAGAATATCACTTATCAATGTGGTAACCTGCACCATACATCATGGTAAAACTGTGATGATAAGGATCTACTGAAAACTCTCAGTTGAGAGTTTCCCAATTAAGTAAAAACAGGGAATTAAGAAATGTGCACAAAATTGTTATTGAACCCTCCTTTTATGAGGAGGATAGAACATCACTGGGCTGATAATATATTTTAAAAGGTATAAGATGTCTATGAACTACTACTCAGACTCAAACCCAATTTTGTTATTGTAAGAATTAGACATTGGGCCAGTTCATATTCACCAGTGGTTTGGGCACTGTACAAAGAGTGTTGGAAGAAGAAAGGCAGTCAGAATTCCCTCAACCTTCCAGGTCATCTATCGCAGAACCGAGTCTAGAGTCAGATGGGATCATGCCCAGAGGCACCAAATTTCACTCCCTAGCCTAGATGATCAAAAAACAAAATTCTAGCAAGTCCTTATGGATAGGATAAAGAGAGCATAGAGAGGCATCAGAGAGCCCTGAAACTTGATAGGTATCAAAAACCATCTAAAAGGTATGCAAGCCTTGATAGTCAGCAGGTGGTGTAGTCATATCAATATGAGTCCGCTCTACTTATCAAATTATTTTGCTATTGGAATTCAGCCTTTGTTTCATATACCTATTTTAAAATCTTCACTGGAAAATTGTAATTAATTTTACTATTCAAGAATTGTAATGATGAGGTTTTCATGGCTACCCCAAATTAAAAATTTTTGTTACTCCTACGGGTCATAGCCTATGTGGTTAGATCTCTGACAGGAAGTAATAGAAGATTGACAGACACAAATAGTGTAAAGCTGAGATCAGTGGGTTGTGTGCTAATATGGAGACACACTAATGGCTGTTAAAGTCAGGGGGCATATGTAGACAGCTTGAAGAAGGAGCTGAGTTAGCTAAGTTTGGCAGAGAGTTTCAGTAGGAGAGTTGTCTCAGGGAGATGTTAGTAATCCCGGATTAGGAAGCTGTGGTATGTACTTTTTGCAAAACTGTTTTTCTCTAAATGTAAATCATTCAACAGCATCCTCATCCCGGCCTGGAGACCTGGAGAAAGCCTCAACATCCCCATGGGCCTGACACATTGACATCATTGACACTAAAGCCTGCTAAAGTCACGAATGCTCATTCATATATGGGTACAATCACTCCTTACATTAGAATTTGCTTCATTATTCAAGAATCATGATAATGAGGCTTCCAGCTGCCATCCCAAATCTAAATTCCAGTTCTCTTTCTCTTGCTGTGTCTGCCATGGAAACTGTCACTAAAGCTGGCAATCATTACAGCATTGGCAGTATTCATAATATCCATAAATTAAAAAGAGAAAATTATTCTTAAAAATTATTATGCACTGCTTTTGCATATTTGTTCAAAATATTTCAAAGTATAGGCCCAAATCCATATCCATATATCATTTCCATAATAACAAAATACACAGTAGTTACATGGTGGACGTAGCCCAATTGTCCATGTATGCATCTATGAGCAAGCATATGATATATAAAAACATCCCATGTAATGCTACTGAAGCACTGAAGATGACAAAATCTTGGCACTTGTTACAGAGGTGAACCATAAAGACATAATAATTTTAAAAAGCACAGTCACAAAAATATTAATGTTTTATAGCTCTGCTCCTCTGAAGTAGCTAAGGTAGTGAATTACATAGACATAAAAAGTAAAATGGTGTAGACATGATTAAGGGAGAAGAAATTGAGTATTTAGTGAACACAGAGCATCACTGGAAGCACATTGTGATGGCACACACACATGCATGCATGCATACATGTGTACATATAAAAATAAAAAAGAAGCAAGAGAGCAAAGAGAAACCTATCCAACTCCCTTAGATGAAATGAAATGTCATTCTATTAAGGTTTCTTCATGCTGATTTTGGGCAAATAATTCCTTTGAAGGCCCCCCATCAAAAAAATTGAGGGTATGGTTAAGTAAGCCAGGGATAGCATTTGTGATCCATTTTTCAAAAGTTGTGAAATTCCACGCTCAATAGGAGTCCTGTGTGGGAGAGTCTGAACTGTTGGACCAATTGGGATAAGAAACTTTCTACAATGCTGTCCTGGAAGCTCTCCGGTTCTGACACATAACAGCGCTTTAGGTGTCTGGGGCTGGAACATAGAGGATGCAGGATGTCAGCATCCAGCTTGCTGAGGGGAATGAGTCCTGTCAGGTCTGATCCAGCATTGGTGTCCAGTTCTTTTGTTCTGAAAACATAATTTCTCACAAAAATTATACAGTTCTAACATCGTGATGGTATAAGGTCTGCAGGTTTGAGATCAGATAGTTTAGTCTTTCAATTAAGCTTAGTAGGTTAGGGGTTAATATGTTTTTAGATCAATATAGATGTTTTAAGTTAATAGAGATGAGATATAATAGATATTAATCTCCACTCAGAAATTTAGACCCAACAAGATAGAAAGATGTTTACTTCAATTTGACAAATACAAATAGCCAAATCACTATGAATGTAACATTTATATAATTCCTGATTGTCTCATGGTTCTTCCTGTTTATGTAGTTTATTTTACTCATGTGTAATAATATAAATGTATATGTTAAAAAGAAACATAATAACATTTTCAAAAATATATATTAAAATTTTCTCTTAAAAATAAATAATAAAAAGAGAATGAATTTTGTGTTGTGTTTTTTTAAATTAAAGAGATAATCTTTGCTATTGAAGACTGGTTATTTGAAGTCAGTAGTACAGTGCTTTCACTGGTATGCCCAATTTTACAATTCACATCTCAGGTTTTGGAACACTGCAATGGAAACACAGCTTTTTCAGAGCAGCTCCAATGCCTCAAATACCACTGCAGCCTTGTCTCAGTAAAGATTTCCATTGCTCTTAAAAACCACAGGTCTTTCAATTCTCTGTTTTATGCTTGATAGTTTAGCTGAGTCAGAACCAACCACTCAGATTTATAGTACAATTTATAAGTACATAAGATCTTATGTCCATTGCCTGAATGGGCTAACTTAACCATATTGCAATCTTTCCCTTTATTCTTCTTCCTTAGGTATATTGATCATGACAGTCTGCACCTAAGGTAAAAATATATTCAAAATATTTTTATTCTCATCTTGATTTCCTTAATTCATACAATTCAAATGAGGACTGGAACATCACTCCAGAATGCCCAGCTCTAGTAGTAAATGTGCATACCCTCAATCTAAGAGCCTCAGAAAGCTAGTTTATAATTTAGAGATACATTCAAAGTAATCTTAAATGGAATATCATTATTTCAAGATATAGCATATACACAAGGTAGATAAATTAGGATATATGTTTGTTCCTAGAGGCAATGCTAGCAAGATTCATCTGTCTTTTTTATAATTTTTGTAATTTCTTTTGTCATTACCCTTTATGTGTTATCATCCATCCATCTATGCATCCATCTATCCATCCATCTATCCATCCATCCATTTACAAATCATGAGACTTGGTCCCACCTTTCCCCTACCATGAGTATCATGGAGGCTATGGAATTTTCAGTGTAAGAAATGACATCAGGAATAGTATGATAAATAGAGAATATACAAAAAGTAACTCAATCTCCTAGCCCAAATCGGGGTCCAAACGCAGCTTGTCCACTAATGCCAATAAAATTAGGTTGATCTTTTTACTTGGTCATTTTGTATGCACACTTATCCTTGCTGCTGAAGTATTTGCCGTATAACTGTGCTGCTCATAATATACAGCAAGGCTCGAGATTTATTAGACACGTCCTAGTGCTGATAGGATTGCTGAACTCAGCAGTTTGACTAACAAATAAATAAATAAAAATGTGATATGAAGGCAGCACTTTTCTCCATACAAAATATCTAGGTATATTTTTCTGTTGTACAAATATACTTGCAGAAATAATTTCCATAGATAAATGAAGAATAAATGTTTCTGGAGTTTAGTACTATAGTCCGTTCCAGGACAGATATAAAATGTGCAGCCATAAATGAAATGCAGCAGCCTTGAACATTTTCCTCTTACAGGGTTCTCCCAACACTTCCTCCCTCCTTCTTATCTCTCCTTAGTTCATTCCAAACAGTAAGATTGAATATTGACAAAATTTGTTACTTGTGGCTGAACTAGTTGAGAATAAAAACCAAAAATTAAGCACGCTTTAAGTAACTTTGCTCTGGCCAGGAGAGAGTACCTGCACTTGTGATTAAGAAAGAAGCACCCGAGTGAACTTCTCTATGCGTGAGACTGACATGCTATTGTTATAGTTCATAGTGATAACCTGTGGAGGCAAATTAACAAGGATGAAGCTGTGATAGCTAATTTTATTCCCAACTAATTTGTATTAAAACACTCATGATGCTACTGGGTAGTATCTTTCGCTATGTGTGTCTCAGTGATTTTAGAAATTGTGCCCTAAGGGAGAAAGACCTGATCTGACCATGTGCGGTTCCAATAATGAGTTGGAGTTGTAGATTAAAGCACAATCAAAAGATAGAAGCTAGCAAGCACTGTCATTCTCCTTTTGTTGGTTCTTGGCAGGTACCATTACGGATGTAGTTGCTTCTCTTGCCCAACACGGCTTCCATGATGAACTGCATTCCTCTGAACAAGAAGTCAAAATAAATCACTTTCTCTTAAGTTGTTGTTTGTTAGATATTTCTTTCTGGAGGTGAAGAATCATCTAACACAACTATAAAATATATGTCTCAATCATATTTTCCCTGTTGGTAGTGCCAGCTCTAGAAAAAAGGGCACACTGGGAGAGTTATGTAATTACGTTAAGGTACAATTTATAATTTAAAGTCACTTAGTGAAACTCATTTATTTTTTACGTGTAGATACAACTAAATCATTTGTAAATGTATTTCATGAATATTGATAGGTAATGTTAGAATAAAAGCAAAAGGAAATGTCAAAGTCATTCAACCATAATTATGTAAGTCACCAAGAATTTATCTATAGTGCCTACATGCACAAAACTCACAGTAAATGCTGAAAAACTGACTAAATGTGACATTATTCTATAATTATTGCAGATAATGTGGTACACTTTAACTGCAAGTATGTTTTAGGCAAAATATTTTATCTCAGTTGCCTAAAACTGTCATCTGCAACTATATCTCAAATATATCAGCTATCTTAAGTGAGGAAGAACTAGAAATAACGTTATCAATCTCTATAATTTTGGTACGATTCGTTTAACTTTACTCAAAACATGAAAATAATTATGGAAATGATTTATTTTCAATGTGTAGTTCATATTTAAATAAACAATTTTGTAATCTACTCAAAATGTACATAAGAATTTATTTTTATAAACAGAAATGTATAATTTTTGCAAATTTATTTTATATTTATGTTCAGATTGCCTTAACATTTGAATAGCATGACATATAGATGTATTCACATATATGTTGATATCTCTGTTTATATTTTCATACATATTATATGTGTATTATTCACTCAATTAAGTATAAATATATACAAATACTTTGTATAAACAATTTATTATAATATGTAGTATAATAAATAGTTCTAAATATGCTAGGCACTCGAGTCTATGACTGATGTGAAAACCCTGCTTCTCGAAACTCCCAGATCACAGACCTTTTACTCATCTTCTGGTCAAATTGAATGATGTTGCAACTTTGTAGAGTTTTTCCATAATGATGAAGAACATATATTTGATTGATGGATTTTTAAAAAATTATTTATTATTCTACTTTTGAAATTATAATGTTATTACATAAGTTCTTTTGTTTGTAACTTTCTTATATCTAAATCCTTTCATGGAGCCCTCATTTTTGTTGTTGTTTATTTGTCTGTTTGTTTTCACTAATTCATGGTTTTTTTATTAGTTATTACAGCCATAAATTTTAATGGAAAAGAATAATCAGAGCTTTTTTTCTGCTACATTGTCCTGGTCTCTACATATATTCTTCCCAATTCCTACACAATCTATGTACCAGAAACTAATGTAAACAAGTGATTTCCCAAGTAATGCTTTCAATTATAAAGTTTTATTTTCTGACTAATCTCTTACAGTAAAATACTCTGGTAATGCTGGGTGGTTGAAGTGAGCTACAGCTTCCAGGCAGCCATTCTGAATCCAGGTGGGACCAAGGCATGCTCTACAGTCAACTGTGTTGCTAAGCTGCATTGTTCATTAGATGAGTTACATTAAGTGCATTTTCCACTTGGGATATTTTTAGCTTACCATGTTGTCATCATTGTGTAATTCCAGTGTAAGTCAGAAGATCTGCAGTACAATAAGCAGTTTGTGTTGATTCATCAGTCCTGCATTTGTGTGTATTTCACCTTCTCTCTACTTTACATAAATTTCTTCCTGCCTATAATGACCTGATAATCCTTTTAACTGTATAGCTGTTTTAAAAGACAAGAAACTGTTAATACTGTCTCTTTATCTTTGAAGGTCTGTCTGTCATCCTCTTTTCATTTTACTTTTCATTCTTCCAAGTATATAGGCTATATCTCTTTAAATGGTGATGACTAAGGAAGAAAACACCCCTGTCTTGTAGCATCTTTGAGAAGATAGAACTTAATTTCCATATGGCCAATTTGCCAATACAATCTATTCTCAGGCTTACACATATTTCCCTTGGTGCCTTCTAGTATTATCTAACTCACCTCAATTTTTAAGAATTCCCAATTCTTAAAAGTATTTCCCTCTTTGTTGTCAGTGGAGCTGAGTTTACTGGACCTCCTATGATACCACAATCTCGAATAAGCCTTCTGTGTTTAATTCCATTTTATTTAAATTTTCCTTGGCTTTATGAAGTAGATTCTTAAACATAAAGTAACCTCATTCTAAATGAATGACAACATATGAATGAAACACCTTTATTATATATTTCTCATATATTTAATGAAAATCCATAAAATATCATATGGTGGGGAAATTGAAGTACCACATTAGAATTTTGGATTTAGATGAAGAAAATAGCATTTTAACATAAACCTGGTCACTCAGGGCTGAAGTCTGGATTTGCTTTGGTATTCATCCAAGTTGCTTCAGATGCCTTTGATACATAGGACTAGGGCAAGTCAGGTAAAAAGGCTCAGGGACAGAACCTTCCTAAAACAATGCCATCATGATATATAAGCATATACATACTAAGGTAGCTTATTGACTCCAAAGCAATGCAAACCAAACCTTTCCTATTGAACAATTTTAAATCTTCATAATAAAACCTAAGGTTATGATCGTTTTCCTTTTAATTAATTTTAAATAGGATTGAACTACCTAGTCAAAACAAAAGAAACAGGCTCAGGAGGATTTGAGGAGCCTACAGAATGACAATATCCCCAAGCTGGACCTTGGTAACAAATATCTATAATCACAACTACTAAAAGTTTAATACAAGAAGGACACATATTAGAGGACTGCTTGTGCTATGGAATGAGTTGAAAGTCAGACTAAGGAACCTAGTGAGACCATGTCTCCAAACCATGTAAAATGAGAGCTAAATATGCCACTCAGTGACAGAGAACTTACTTATCATTCATTAATCTCTACCTTCAATATACAGAAATATAAAACAACAACAAGTTACATCAAGTTTCCCACAGAAGGTTCACAGGGAATGCGTATAGTGGAGAAGTGAGAGCTATATCAAGAGTGGGAAACCAAAGAATATAAAATTAAAAGGCTGGAGATTCCAGATAAAGTCACCAATTTAATAATTGTATCTAGTTCATGTTTTGATGAAATTCTGTTGAAATATAATACAGTGAATAGGTTATTTACATCCAGGAATAATTAAATTGAATATTATTCTAATTGTATGATAAGAAAGTTTTTTATTGAAATGTGTCTTGTGGGTAAGACATTCTGACTTTAAGGGCTTTATGTAAATTTTCATGTGATTTAACAAATGTGGATTTCTGGAGTAAGAAAATTATGTAGAGCCCATACAGAACAGCAACAACATTAAAAGAGAGAGAAAAAAAAGAGAGAGATAGAGGCAGAGAGGGAGAAAGAAAAGAAGGAGATATATTTAACTGTACGTACAGCATGTAAACCACAATTTCAATAATTAGAAGCAGGTGTACCCGAGTTATTGGATAATATAAGGAAATTTTGACATAAAACAATAGGTGTCAATCATATAACACATTAATTATGGCATATTATAATGTCAAATGATACTATCAACAGTCTAAAGACAAATATCACACAAGTAGAAGTTATTTGCAATTTATATAGAAAATTGACATGTATCAGATAAAGTATTCTCATATATTGTACAAATTATAATTCAATGACAGAGACAATTGTGTCATGAAGTCCACTGCCCATTTGACAATCTTCATATTTGTTATTTATATGTGTTATATTAAAATAAATGAGATTGCGAAACATGACTTTAAAAAATCATGTCACACATTTATTTATAAGATTAATTAATTCTCAGAAACAAACCCTTTTAGATCATGTGAGGATCTGTGTGCCTTTATTTGTAAAACCAGCCATCCAAGTTTTCCAGTTAAAGTGCTCACGTTCCTAAGTCAAATGAATAAATCATCAGTTTCTTTTTTCTGAACCTCATATAATATCTAGTGCTCAGAAAATAAACATGTCTTTCTTTAAAGTTCATTTCCCATTAACAGCTTTCATCTCTATGGAAAATTAATATATTTCACACATGGAATTTAGCCTTGCTCTTTAACTCAGTGTACAGCTCCTAGGGCTATAAAATAAAGCCGTTGAATGTAAAGCTTATGAGAACTGTTATTCATAATGAAATATTGACATTATTTAAATGTCTTATAACACATGACTGATAAATTCCATCATACCATTCATATTGAATAACGTTATCTAATCATTCAAATTTTATATTCTAGAATACATCATGTTCTGAGAATTGTTTATAGCAAGTGGTAGAGTAAAAAGTCAGCCTTTAGAAAGAATAATTTGTATCCTAATGACTCCAGGTCAACATGTCTCAGAAATATTTATACATCAATGTAAATATAAATGGAATTTATTTTAAATGCTCTATTACATACTGACTTGAATATAGAAAGATTGGATTTATTAAAAATTGCTGATTTCATCAGTGGAACAAATTAAACAAGTTTGTGGCAAGATTAACCCACATACTTGATTTACATGATCAAATGCTCCATGCTTTCCTACTTGTAACCATATCTTAAATAGGATACATCACATACACTCTCTATCCTTTCTCATATGTAAGCTTTGTCTCTTTAGATATAGATTTCATTAGTAATACATAGAGCAATTAAGAAAATAGTAAGGGGCTTTAGGGAGGAGGGTGCCTTTCAAATGAAGAGAGAATACAGTGATATAAAGGAAAATAAGTAATAATGCAACAAAAACCATTAAATGGTGGATTGGAGAGTGGGGCAAAAGATAATATGGGTAGAGATAACTAAATTAAAGGATTTTTGAAAAATAATTGGGAATTCTACTGTAGTGCCTTCTTACAATGCATACAGTACAAATGTAACAAAAGTTTGAATGGAGTTACCCTATAATGAACAAATGATACTTGAACTAGACGCCACATATTGTGGTGGGACTCTGGGCAGATTGATGAGAGTAGTATGTAAGAATGCAGGATGGGGATAGAAGGACCCAAAGTATTCAAGATCCCCACTAAGAGACCATCAAAGCCAGTGAGTGAGAACCCGGGGGGGGGGGGCTGCACAAATTGTTGCATCAAGGACAATGCATGCAGTGAACCCAGACCTCCTGTTCAGATCTAGCCAATGGACAGTTCATTCTCCACATGGGGATGGGGTGGAGCAGGGACTGCTCTGACATGAACTCTGGTACCTGCAATTTGATCCCTTCCCCTTGGCTGGGCAGCAGGTGGGGACACACAGAGAAAGGGGAAGTAGGGTATCCGGATGGAAACTGATAGACTGTGGTCCTATGGTGGAGGAAGAGGCCCCCTTCTATCAGAAGGGGGGGGGGGGGGGGGAACAGTAAGATACTAATGAGAGGATACCAATCTGTATATAATCTGAATACATTATAATAAATGTAAAAAAGAAAACCCAGTAGTGTGAATGGATTGTCTTCTTTTTGTGTTGTTGACAAGTGAGTCCCCTCAATTACTGTATAATATTGCATTATGCCAGAAAGTGATATTCATGTTACCAAATAAGAAAAGTAATCATCTGTCTTACCCAGTTGAAAACCCTGTGAATTAAAATAATGACTATCCTGGCAAGATATATCCACTGGTACTAATGCTGGCACTAATGTTCTAGAGGTAATCATCTGTTTTCTGATTAAATTCAAGGCCTGTTCCCATGATATGTAACCCATACCTGGCACCATCACTGAGGACAAGAACCTATGTCATAAAGGTCATAAAGCCTAGGAGAGAAACCAGTACTCTTATTCTGCTAAAGAGATATTAAGTTAAAACAACTATGAATGAGTTATTGCCAATCCCCATCATGTAACTTCTTGCAGCAGATGGTGATTAACACAGAGATGCACAAGTATCTTCATGTAGGTAACAAGAGACTAAATGGATGTTAACATCAAAAGTCTCTCCCCAAGATGCAGGATTAAATCCAGAGGAGACAGATGAAATAAGAAAGCTATTTTATGGACACAGTAGGGAAGAGGTGCAAATGAACTCACAGTGGTTGCAATCACTTACACAAGACCCGTTCCAGCTGAAAGCTAGGCAAAATTCCAACAAGGAGTGGGAGAGGTAGCCATATATAATAACCTCTGCATACCTGAGGAGCTATTGGTATTTGGTGGATGCTGGGAGACGGATAGGTATTTTTCTTTAGTATTATGGCAGCAGTGCACATGGAGGGACCACGTGTTTGGTTGTCAGATCATCAGTAGGGGAAAGGTATGCTTCATCCGGCCATGCAAATGAATAACCTGGTACAGAAAGTCAAAACATGGCACAGTAAGAAGACAGTCATCCTACAAGAAGGATCTTGATACCAAGATGACAGACAAAGCTGCAGCGGGGCGCAGGGGGGGGGGACATTCAAGCTGTCAATGAGTGGCCCAACAGGAAATGAGACAAAGCACAACTGGAATGGAAAGATGCTGCACGTGGGAAGGTTGTTCAGCCTATCTTGGGAATAGGGAGATCTGAGGATAGGCATGAAAGCCTTTACAGGTTCCTGATGTATGGTGTTAGTAGAGCCTTCCATAAGCAGGTGGAGATGAGTATGATTCAGAGCATGTGCCCATTGGTGATAGTAAGTGTTCTTCTGATAGTTAAGTAAGGGAATCTAACCAGACAAGAGTTGTAGTGCACATAAGCTGGAAAGTATCAGTGTCTTTGCTACAGGCCAGCCTTGGAAATCTCCGCAGGGCATTAAAAGGGATTTTCTTACTCCTTAGAAGACAACATGAGTATTTCTTTGACTTCCATACAGGAGAAAGAAGCAGCCAGTTTGCATCTGCCTGAAACTTATGATGGGCACATCAACTCTCAAACAGAGCTCAGAAAAGCTTTAAGACACACACGTGTGCACGCAACCAAAACCTACCTAATCCCCTTTAGGGCAAATGGGGAGTCATTCTCTTAAGGTTTCTTCTGGCTGATTTGGGGCAAATAATACTTTTGTATGAGCCCAAATAAAATCATGGAAAATGGAAAAAAAAAAAAAAAAAAAAAGCTAGCAATAGAAATTCCAGGCTTAATAGAAGTCCTATGTGGGACAGTCTGAAATGCTGGACAAATTGGGATCAGATGTTTTCTTCGAAGCTGTCCTGATAGCCAAAACATTATGAATGTAACCTTTTTATAATTCCTGATTGTTTCATGGTTCTTCTTGCTGTATGTAGTTTTTGTATTTATATATAATAAGATAAATGTATGTGCAAAATATAACTTTTTACATATGCATATAAAATTTTAAAATATATTCAATATTGAAAGTGTAAGATTCCCCTGTGGAGCTCCACAGCTTCAGCATGGCTATTTTACCTAAACAGAGGGTCACTGAGGTGCATAGATTTTGGATTCCTTTCTATGTATGATATCTATTATTTATCAAGCTCTTGGTATAACAAATTTTTAATAAATTAAAAGCTAAAAACAAAAATAAAAATCAGAAATTAAAAAAAATTGCACAGATGAGCTTGTTAACTGTTTTCACTCTCTTGTGGAAGGGTGGGACATTGAAACCCTCATGTGAGTACCAGTTGTGTCATACCACATAGTGTGATGAATTCTGACTTAATTAAACATATGCTGGTGGAGGCTAATATAAGTAGACCAGGGAAGAGTAGGGGAGGAGAGCTCTATCTACACAGCTACTGGGAAATCTTTATTACTGCTGGGGTCAGGCTTTTCAGGAGCACCCTTTTGAGGGAAGAGCACTCACATTGCTGTGAGTAATCCTTCACCAATGATTTATTAAAAAGCCCAATAAACTCATTGGTTCACCAGAGTATTTCGGCAGAATCAGTCTGTGATTGCCTTGTTGCTATGACATAGGGATAATGGGCAGGCATGGCTTATGTCTTTCCCTGTGAAGGCATTTTAATGACAGTATTGATAATCATAATTTGAAAAGCATCAATTATAGATAATATTATAATTTCTGAAATGCAAACTCTGAAGAATTAATACCTTACAATGACAATAGTACTATCACTAATCCTAAAACAATTATAATATATACTTTTATAACATAATAATACATTATATAATATTTGTTATAATTATATGCTTATTATAATATAATATAAAGCAATCATATAATTGCATAATTATGTATTAATAATTACAATCTATATAATATATATTCTTGGGGCTACAGAGATGGCACAAATCCTTGCTGCTTTTCCAACAGATCAGAGTTCAGTTCCCAGTACCCACATTGGGTGGCTAACAAATACCTGTTAATTCCAGCTCATCTTTATCACCTCTTCTGGCTTCTGTAGGCATAAGCACACTTCTGACATTCACTCACACAGAAACACAGGCATACATAAAATAATAAAAATATATGAAAATAATAAAAACTGTTACAACTGCCTTTCTTCTCTTTAATTGAAGAAACAATTCAAATAATAGTAATAGAATTAAAGTAGCAATGTTCACATAATTAGCTACATTTACTGAAAACTTATCTGATGAATAAGGTTCAACATATTTTTCATATTTTCTTGCTTTGCTTTACCAGGTTGGTTCAGTGGATGGTAACTGTTTTCATAGATTTTACTATATCAATAAGGAAAACTGTTAGTTAATAGGAGAATCACTGGTTTCTGGGGGACAGGTAAGCATTCACTAATATCTGCTATCAATAATCTGTGTTCAACAAGGAAAATACATAGTTTCTGAAATACCCAAGGAATGTGGATTATATCTGTACTACCAAGTGAGAAACACCTGAAATTGTTTTGAGGTCTGACATCATTGAAAAATACAGTCTATTTTAAGAGTTGCTTTCATGAAGAATCACAAACTAGTACTACAAACAAAATAAAGGAAATATATTGTATCAAAAAACTAGAGGCTGTCCTGAGATCAATGACTCAGCACACTGACAAAGGACATAGAGGCTTTCCACTGAGATCAATGAATCAGCACACAACATAGTGGCTGTCCATTGAGATAAATGATTCAACACACTGACATAGAGGCTGTCCATTGAGATCAATGGTTCAGCACATCAACATAGAGGCTTTGCATTGAGATCAATGATTCAGCACACCAACATAGGACATAGAGGCTGTCCATTGATATCAATGATTCGGGACACTGACATAGAGTCTGTCCAATGAGATCAATGATTCTGCACACTGACATAGAAGTTTTACACTGAGATCAATGATTCAGCACACAACACAAAGGCTGTCCCTGAGATCAGTGATTCAGCACACTGATATATAGGTTGTCCACTGAGGTCAATGATTCAGCACACAACATAGAGGCTGTCCATTGAAATCAATGTTTCTTTGGTTGTTTCAGGCTTCTTTAGGCTGTATTCCATGTTGGCTGCCTTCTTTTGTTGTTTTGTTTACAATTTTCCATGTTTAGTTGCTTCAGCTTCGTGACTGGTTTTTTTTCTTTATTGTTCATTCTTTGGATTTTTTATATATGCATTATTAAGATCTCAGTTTTTAATAGGAAGACTAGTTATATTGGTAAAAGCATTGTCCTCACATGTATCTTAACTAGTTAAACATGCAAACACCCTATCCCCTAATCAGGTATTATCCTAAGATACAAGAATTTGAACATCTGAATTCTAAGAGTGGTAAAACACAACTCATTAAAGTGAACAAATAATTCTGAAAAAAATTAAAGTCTTTTAAATAAATACTTCTGGCCTCTAGTTATATTTAGTAATAGTTATCACTTACCATTTATATTCAACTAAAGTTATGTCATTTATACCATAATCTAAGGCACTTTAAAAATCTCCTAAAGTCATTTGTTAAGACTGTTCTCTATCAGACGTATGCCAATGACCATTCCAGCTCTTCTTGGAAAGAAATGCAAGTGTGACTCCAGTGACAATGACAAGGACAGTGACAGTTCTTTTGCCACACTTGTTCTTGTGTAAATAGGACTTGCTTCAGTTTATAGAACTGAAATAAACATCATCTTTAAGTGCAGCTAATGATTAAGCTATTTAAATAGTTTCTCTTTATTTCCTGTATTTAATATCTAGCTTTTAATACTATATTGATAGTCTGTCAGTAGAAGGAGATGTTTTTAGCATGAATAATCTTAGGCTCTTAAGATCATCTGATCAGCAATCTTTAATCTTGCTCTTACAGAGAATAGATTATGCTGATACCTCTGGTGCTCATTCTTCTGCCCTTCATTTGGCTTTAGTGTCTCCATGCACCTCCTCACTCAAACATATTAGAGTGAGTTGAAAGACTAAGGGCTCTGAGAAACATGGCCATATATGCATCTTCAGATACCATAAGATACGAAAAGTGCTTTCTTATTTAGAAAGAACTCCTTACAACTACAATTTACTTAGTGATTGTTTGATAAGAAACACATTCTGTATTGAGTCGCATTTCTTAGAGAGAGGCTGATAAAAACCATGCATGAAGAAAATGTGCAATGGACCACAGAGTCAGAGGTTGGAACGATATGGTCAAAGGATGCTGGCCATCATCAAGTGTAGTCAAGACGGAACCCATCTCCCTGCTGTAACATTCATGGAGAATTTTGAACACCTTGTTTTTGTCCCAATGCACTCAATTTGGAGCTTTGTTGTTTTGAAGTTCTATATTTGAAATACTTCTTTATAATAGCTCCATGAATAGTGTACGGTCACTCTTCTTTATTTTGCATTTTCAGTTAAGTTCCTAAGTGATCAAGAGAATTTGGCAAGTTACTGAGAGTTGTAGCCAAAATCATTCTTCAGTTGCAATTGTCAAATTGAATCACATTCAGAAATCTGAAACAACAAACACAGATATACATGTGGCAGTTGGTAAGTCTAATCAGTTCTAGGCATGAATAATTACGTATACCAATGTTTTGCCTAATTTGGATAAATGTTGTTAGTGCAGTTCTATACTGTGCAAATTAAGTACATTTTATCATATGCTTTGCAAGCCTGATCCTGATGACACAAATTATTTTCTTTCATGTTTTTACTGTTAATCTTTGAGCTAAATTATCATGGTGAACACAAGACATTTGTAATATCTTATGTCTAGTTCTACTAATTACATTATTAATGGGATAGGCAAATACATGTTTGATAGAGTATGTAAATATACCACTAAGTATAACTACTGAAAATAAAGATATTAAAGTAATTATATTTAGATGCCCACCTGTCTCCTTGCCATGAGGGCAGATAGGCTCCAGTAATAGAGCAAGCATGTATTAGAAGGATGGGAAAGAAAAAGAAACAGAGTGATCTGTATACTATGAAGAGATGTGGAACTGGAGACAAAATGGGTGAGAAACATTCTGATGTGATATACTTTCCCTACCAATTGAGGCTATGGTGATATTAAAGCCCTTTCTGCCACTGAGGAACATGTCTGTGATCATGGCCCTACATCAGCAGGCATCTGTCTTGATAATCTGTGGCCCATGTGGTCCACCAAAAGTCAGGTGGACATCTATGGTCTGGGAAGCCATATATTGATGTTCAATGGCCTCTCTGAGCTTGTTCTGCCCTTCATCATCCACCATATGACACCAATAGTGGCCTGTGCATGATGGTGCTGGACCTAGTCTTTACCTGTAAGGCATGGGAGAGATGTCATAAGGGCATCGGTTTGCTAGCCCTGATGGTGTGGGCACAGGACCGCTGGACCTAATGGCTTTGGTAGGGCTGAGCTGCCAGGCTGTCCAACTCAGCTACCACCCAAGCTTATTTGCAAGGATTTGAGTCAATCTACCCCAAAATCTACCATATGCACAAGCTGCTGGAGCCTGTGAAGGGGCTGGTTCTGCAGAACCAAAGTTGCAGGATCTTGGTGACTGGGGATACCAACAGGATATTCAAGAGGAGTCCTGGTGAGGGTCAAGTATTGATGGTATAGCAGAAACCATAGCCTCAAACCAGACCAATGACTCATTGCAAGGAATATTTGCAATTAAAGTTGACTGGGCAAAAAGACATACTGTGTGATACTTTGTGACATACCATAGCTTCCTCAGCAAAATAGCTTCTCATTACTTAAATTTAATTTTTTTATTTTAATTTTATTTTTTAGAAAGTAGGGTAGAAAGGTTGAAGGCAAATATAGAAGAATTGAGGAATGAGTAGAATTGGGGTACATGATGTGAAATCCACAAAGATTCAATAAGATATTATGGGGGAAAGACAATAAGGTGGAAAAGGGAAAGATTTAATTTTTAAATAAAAAATTCACTCAACTATAGAATTTTGTTTTTACTCCTATTTTAAATAAGGTAGTTCATTAAATAAAGTCTTTCATTTCATTGAATGAACAACAAATGCTGACAAAAACACTTCTGCTCAAATTTAAGACATTGTATCCTATGACCTACACTTAATAATCCCTGCCATTATTGGAACATAATGGTTTTCATTTTAATGGAAAACATTTTACCATAATTCCTTACCACACACAAGTTAGTACACTAAACTAGTTGTTTAAGTAATAATTGCCCATAGCATCATATATATGAATTCTTGATCATCAGGAAGTGGTACTACTTGAGAGGCATACTGATAAGTTGCCTTGTTGGAGGAAATATATCATTGAGAGTTTCAAAAGGCCAAGGCAGTCCCAGTGTCTCTCTCTTCTTCCTGCCTGTGGGTCCACTTGTAGAACTCTCTAGCCACTTGAACACTCCAGCACTATGCCTACCTACATGGCACCATGCTCCCTGACATGATGACAGTCAACTAGACCTCTAAAACTGTAAGTCAACTTCAATTAAATGCTTTGCTTTCACACCACTTCAAAAATGCTTCTGTTAGGACATGTACACTCCTCCATTTATCTAGAAACAGGACACCGATGACTGGTGTGAGTATGTTTCTTCAACTCCTTCCAATAGTACCTAGTGAGGAGTAGAAATCCCAGCATCTGTATTTGAAAGCCTTGAAGAAACATTTATATAACTCCTGATTATGTCATGGTTCTTCTTGTTATAGGTAGTTTATTGTATATATGTGTAATAATATAAATATATATGTAAAAAAAAGTTTAATAAAAAAGAAATCCCAGCATCACAATGTATAACTAGCAGACAAAAATTATCACTGCAGAAGTTCTGAAAATCAAATTTCCAATAAGACCCAAACACAAATTATCTTATGCTCTACCCACTGCATTACACTGATAAAGAGGATATAGGCTGCTAAAGATTCACTTAGTATAATAAGACAAATATCCAGAATAAAATGAAAAATCCCTGTCTGACCAAGAACACTGAAAAGAACAATTTGAATGAGGCAAGCCAGAGTAAAGACTGAAACTAAATAGGTCAATTTTGCATAGTGACATCTGCCTGTTTTTATTTAAGGAACATAATTTCAATAATAAACTAGGAGCAAATTTTGAAGAACTGTGAATCAAAGGAAATAAATACATATGCAAAATATTTTATACTAACTAAAATGAGTAAAAGACATGTTTATTCAAAATGTATCAAAAGAATTTTTGAAAAAAAAGAATTAATTCCTCTTTTAGGGTGTGTCACTGTAAGATAAGCAAGAAAAATGACAAACTTAAAGGCATGTCTTTAAATTTAACAAGTCATGAGAGCTACTCACAAAAATGGAGCCAACTTCAGGTTTTTCCAAATTCAGGATAAGGAGAGCTCAATGGTGAAAAGCCTTTTCTCCACATTAAGTTCTGTGTTGTAGTTATATATTTGTAGTAATTATTCATACACATGTGACAAGAAATTTGAGTTTGATTGAAAGTAATGATAAATCCAATATTGCATGCATTTTAACAAAATAGAGTTCCATATAAAATGATTAGAGATAGCAACTTAAGAAATAAAATTCAAAAATAAATTAAAATTTAATTATAAGAGTTAACTAAACAATTGCCAAAACAGTTGTAACTGAATTAAGAAAGATTTGCAAACAAAAGAACATGTGCATTTCTTTTCAGCTTGTGACCTGGGACATTGCTGATATGTCACAGTCTAGCCATCTAGAAAGTGTTTTTACACCAGAATCTTATTTCCATAATAAAAAGGAGACAAATATTTATTGTATAACAGCATCTTCAATGTTAAAACATTTCATCCTGTAGGAAGGCTTGTTAAAATTCAGGAAACAACCCACAATTCTCCAAGTCCATGGAATTTCCCATATTTTCAAGCCTTCTCTTACATACACAGGGTTTAAAAAGCAGAAAGATTAGGTTATTTGGTTTGGTGGTGTTTAGTTTCTTGAGTTCTTTCTATATTTTGGATATTAGACCTTTGTCAGATGTAGGGTTGGTGATCTTTTCCCAGTCTGTATGCTTTCACTTTGTACTGTTGACAGTGTCTCCAGCCTTACAGAAGTTTCTCAGCCTCATAAGGTCACATTTATTAATTGTTGACCTTAAGACCTGGGCTGTTGGTGTTCTGTTCAGGAAGTTGTCTCCTGTGACAATGTGTTCCAGGCTCTTCTCCACTTTTTCTTCTAGCCAATTTAGTGTGTCTGGATTTATGTTGAGGTTTTTAGTCCACTTGGATTTGAGTTTTGTGCATGGTGACAAATATGGGTCTAGTTGCATTTTTCTACATGTAGACATCCAGTTGGACCAGCACCATTTGTTAAATAAACTTTCCTTTTTCCATTGAATAGATTTGGCTTCTTTGTCAAAAATTAAGTGCCTATGTTGAGAAATGAGGCTCAGAACTAAACAGAGAATTCTCAGAGAAATGCAAATCAAAATGACTCTGAGATTCCATCTTATACCCATCAGAATGGCTAAGATCAGAAATTCAAGCGACACCACATGCTAGCGAGGATGTAGAGAAAGGGGAACACTCATTCATTGCTGGTGGGAATGCAAACTAGTACAACCACTTTGGAAATCTATCTGGCGCTATCTCAGAAAAATGGGAATAGGGCTTCCTCACGACCCAGCTATTCCACTGTTTGGAATATACCCAGAAGATGCACCAGAATACTAGGACATATGCTCAACCATGTTCATAGCTGCCTATTCATAAGAGCCAGAACATGGAAACAGCCTACGTATCCCTCAGTGAAGAATGGATAAAGAAACTGTGGTACATATACACTATGGAATACTACTCAGCTATTAAAAACAAGAATTCTCGAAATTTGTGGACAAATGGATTGAACTAGAAATGATCATAATGAGTGAGTTAACCCAGAAGTAGAAAGACTCAAATGGTATATACTCACTTATACCTAGACACTAGCCCAAGGGATATGTCCCATGAAAGTCTTCACCTACCAGGAAAGTGGAATAGATGTGAGAACATCATTTTGGGACTGTAGGTGAGAGAAGTATGGGAGAATGGGGAAATAGAAGGATCCAAAGGGTCCTAGAAACCTACAAGTAGGACATTATGATAGGCAGATCTGGGCCCAGAGGTTCTGCACAAACTATGGCACCAACCAAGGACAATACGTGAAGTAAACATTGAACCCCTATCCGATCTAGCCAAGGGACAGGTCATTCTCTACAGATGAGTGAAGAGTGGGGACTGATTTTCACATGAACTCTGGTGCCCCATATTTGACCACGTCCCCTTGATGAGGAGGCCTGGAGGCACTCAGGGGAATGATAGCGACTTTATACTCTATGATCATACACAGGAGGATGAGGTCCCCCTCAGTCACAATCACAGGAGAGGGGAGTAAGGGGAAACAGGAGGGAGGGAGGAATGGGAGGATAGAAGGAATGTGATAACAATTGAGATGTAATATGGATGAATGAATTAATAAGTAAATTAAAAAATATATTGAGTTAAAAATCAATACAGTAGGGCCTGGACAGATGGCTCAGTGGTTAAGAGCACTGACTGCTCTTTCAGAAGTCCTGAGTTCAAGTCCCAGCACCCACATGGCAGCTTACAACTGTCTGTAACTATAGTCCCATGGGACCCAATGTCCTTTTTTGGTGTGCAGATGTGCATACAGACAAAACACCTATATACATAAATAAATAGATTTTTTTTAAAAAAAGCAGAAAGAACTATTGGGGAAAGAGGAGCCTCTTTGGCCTGTGGAGTTTCTTACTTGTTTTTATGAGTATCAAGGATGCAGCCTTCATGAGCTCTTACTAAAGCTGGAATAGGCTTCTTGGTGCCACAGTTACCCCTGTAAGCAACCCCTCACTTACACCCTGTACGTAACCCTAATAAAATTATTCCTTCACTATGTTAGACTTGGAGCCATTTTTTATTTGAGGTCATTCCATGTTTCTTATTATTTCTCCAGGGAAAGTCCCATAAAGATAATACAATTAGCTGTAATTGTCTCACACTACACTAATAGTAATATGGAAACAAGATCAGCAACCAAGGAAAATCTAGCATATTAATTACAAAGTGATAAGTTCTCAAAATCAAATGACCAAACTTGTTCCATAATGAATACATATGATAAAAAGGACAAAAATAGGCATTTCTATTACTACAATCTTTATAAAGCAATAAAACTAATTAAATCATATAACAGAGCCGAGAAATTATAATTTGAGTTAGACTGAGATGATTACAATATTTTCTCAGGTTTTAATAGAAGCAGATCTTATTCATATGACAATGCTATCATATACTGGCCTTTAAATCAAGAACAAATGTCAGTTAATTATGGATTCTGAGTCATTGCTGGACATAATCCTGTGCACGTACACTCCATCTCATAAGCGGTGCTGGAAGGGGTCATCAATGGGACTTTTAAAAAATAGATAATGACTAAGTTGTTCTCACAAATAAAACCCCAGTCGGCTTTTATTAGGTTTCCAATCCCAATCAACTTTTTTATCTGATTGGTCTTGTTTTTATTCAGGGGAGGGAGGGATTTAGAGAATTCTAATGCTGATTACACTTGACATTTATTAATTCCTATAAGAGAGGCCATTACTTTCCCACAACTCCTTCCTTGAATTTCAAGAGCCAAGACATCAGACCAGTGTGCTTACCATGTTCTGTAGGAGCATAATATACAGTATGGGTTTTTTTTCAGCAAGCATTCTGGTTCTTGTTTTCTTTTGAGTGCGTTGTCTAGTTAAGTGTTCATCTCACTTGCTTTTGTGAAACTGTTATCTGTCCAAGTCACCCGGTAGCATTTAACTGAAATGATATCTTTTCTAAGCATACTATAGAGGCCAATATGTTTTATCTCAGTATGACTGTATTTAACAGAGGCAAATTCCATTTGCAGTGCTACTAATCTCTGGTTCCCACGTGGGTCTCCTTTAGAGTGTCCTGGACAGTGTTGGCTTCTGAGGAGATGTGTCCTTGTCATTGATCACTGACTCATAATTTATAAATGTGATACATAGTTTGGACTCGAAATGTTGAGTTCAGAATAAATACAATAACTGGGTAATAATGAGGACTAAATATGCTTTAACTTGAGGATGCAAAAGGTTTTTTCCATATATGCAATTTGTGATGCTTATAGGTCTGAAAGACACATAAGATGATATTAATTGTGTCTACATTTGCTGGTTTACTATTATTTTGTATCTACAAATAACTTAAGTTTTTTGTTTTGTTTGGTTTGGTTTCATTTTGGTAGTAGTACACGGAGAAATAAAATAATTTGAGGAAGCATCATTTTATTCCAGAACCTCTTAAAACTATTTCTCTAGACTAAAAGGTAAAGAGATACCCGGTTCTTTGTGTACACGAGTTTGCAAGTGCTTGCAGATAACCAAAGATGACATCAGATCATCTGAAACTGGATTTATGGGAGGTCATGTCCCAGCAGGTATGGTGACGGGAGCTCAACTCAGGACTTCTAGAAGAGTAGTAAGTGTCTTTATATACTGACTATCTCTATAGCCCTATGAAACAGATTTTAGAAACCTAATAAGTATGAATATAAAATGCATGCATTAATAAAATTATATCTTCATAGAATTATAAATTGTATTTATGTAAACAAATATTTGATAAATGGAGTAGCACCTTGCATTCACAGATGGAGAGATATAATTGTATAATAGTGACAAATTATCTCAAAATTACATTGAGATTTGGTTCACATTTAATTAAAATCATCAAAAAGCATCATTTAAAACACATTTGTTGGATTAACTTGTTAAAATATTTTTCTCTTTTAAAGAAAACAAAAGGTCAGAGTTTTGACATGGAAGACAGAATGAATAACAATCATGGGATAGAGACTTAATATGTTGTTATTTGTAATGCTATTCTTATCTATTCATCATCTATTCCATAATTATGTTGCACTTACTCCACGTATATATTTAATTATCTTTTTCAGTATCCTATTCCTTATCATTACATTAAATATTTTATTATTATATATTTTACTATTAAATCTTTAATTAAATGTGTGGGATAAAGCCTCATACCTGACACAGCATGTGTCTGTCTCCCTGTACTCTTTATTTCGTCACCTGAGCTGTTGAATGTTTCTGGAAGAAAATAAACAGAATGCAAATGTACAAACCAAAGGAGTAAGCATTAATAATGACCTTACAGATGGTAATGTCATTATGATTCAAATGAGGTCATTCTTTATCTCTTATCTAATTCCTATCTCTTCATCTACTGATAGCATAAATCTTCCCTTATTACTCCTTAGGGAAAGAAATAAAACCCACATATATAAACCATATCAGTACTGTCCACCCACAACCTTTTGTCAAAAAATCCTATTAGGTATAATTACATGGTATATAAGAAATATGGCACAGAGCAAAGAGATGCCTAAATTTCAAATCTGTAGAGAGAAAAACTAGACTCCTAAGGGAAATCTTGTATCTGTGTCAATGTTAAAATTTTTCAGGTGCAATCTTGGAGTGAGGTGAGGGCATAATCATGTATGGACAGCTAGCCAGCATTCCAAATAAGTAAGAGCAGTCGTTCAGAATTCTAAACCTTCTGCGGATGTGGGGAGAACGTCTAGCTAGCTCTTTTTTTATTATACTTTTTATTATTCTTATTTATTTATTCACTTTGCATTCAGGTCTTAGGCTCTTCCCTCCTCTCCTCCCAGTTCCATCCTCCCTCTTCTTTATCCCTCCCCCCCCCCTACTCCTCAGAAAAGGAGAGCCCCCCCCCCCCCCCCCAACCAGCTCATCAAGTCTCATCAGGAGTAAGCCATCTTCCATCCCTGTGCCTGGCAAGGCAGTCCCACCTGTTCAAAAAAACAGGCAACAGAGTCCATGTCAGAGAGCCGTGCTTGCTTTACTAGAGGGCCCACATGAAGACTGAGCTACCCATAGGCCACATCTGTGTAGAGGCCTAGTCCCAGTAAATGCATGGTCTGTGTTGGTGCTTCCGCATCCACAAGCACCTCTGTGCCCTGGTTAGTTGACTCTGTTGGTCTTCTTGTGGAGCTCCTGTCACCTCTATGGCCTTTTATTCCTCCACCCCCTTTTTCCACAAGATAAGCTACACTTTGCCCAGTGTTTGGCTATGAGTCTCAGCGTGTGTTTCCTACCACTGCTGGGTGGAGCCTCTCAGAGAACAACTCTACTAAGAAAGAGCTGTGGTCCTTAAATAAAATGTGGGTAAGGGACAAAGAAAGTGCAGATCCAACAACTATGTCTGAAAGACTATCAAACTGGTGCAGATACTAATGGTCATCACCGAGGAAATACAATTAAAAACAGAATATCCTGCTAGCCTATGAAACCTCTCAACCAAAAGAATAATGAAAATGCAATTCTATTATTGCACAAACATTAAAGATAATACACATACCAGCCAACTCTCTAAAAAAACAAAAGAAATATCAGAGAGAAAGAAACCTCACCTATTTGTGTAGCCAGTCTGAGACAACCCATTATGATTCTTCAGAGAAGCAATAAATAGTTCTCAAGGCAGGTACCATTTGCCGCACATAGTTTTCATTCTAGATGCATTGCTCTTTGGGAAGTCTTTTCTGTTGACTCACTGGTTTTAGTCACTGGACATTGTTTCTCTTGGCTGTGGCTGGGGCTCAGTTGTAGACTGCTTGCCTAGCCTGCCGGAAGCCCTGGGCTGGATTCTCAGCACTACATAAGCATAGTAGGTTTGTGACGAGTACACTCTCGATGTGTGGGTAATACAGTGTATAAGGGAAAGAATCAAGGGTTCAAAGTCATTCTCATCTAAAAACTACGAGTTCTAGATCATGGTGGGATAAATGAAATTCTGTCAAAAAAAAAAAAAGGTTTTCTTACGTCAGTCTAACAGAATTGAAAGGATAGTTTCAGATAGTGTCAGAGATACATGTAAACTCACCATTTTTGTTAATTTTCTTCTGCTACAACCAGAATAACTGACAGAAACCACCTAACAGAGAAAATATTTTGGCTCATAGTTTCAGCCTATTATGTAGTGGAAGGTTTACAGCAGTCTTTAAGTTCAGAGGAGTTGTGGCAAAGGCTAGATTAATGGCAGAGAACAAGGAAGTTGGACCAGCTGTGACAAAAGCCAAGCACTACTGACCTCCTACTGCCTTTAAAATGATCTTAACCATTGATCCTGAGAATGTAAAGCAATAGATGGTTTTGCTGTTTGTTTTGTGAGACATGATAAGTTTCTCCAGGTTCCCAATCAAGAAGCGACAACACTCTTACCTGGTTGTTTAAGCCCTTTAGCATTGTTTCATCCTCTCAAATGGTGTTTTTCACACCCAAAATGCAAAGACATGCACAGTCGTTATCTACATACAGTTTTATTAGAAACATGTTTGCAAGCACATGCATTTAATAATATGGAAGATCCTAACTACTTCAAGTTTAAATCATACAAACCTAAGATTGGAGAGGTGGCTGAGTGGCTAAGAGCATTGGATGATTTTCCAGAGGTCCTAAGTTCAATTTCCAGAAACTGTGTGGTATCTTACAACCATCTGCAATAAGATCTGAGGCTCTGTTTGCTGAAGATGTACATCCAGACATAACATTCATACACTGAAATAAATATATAAATAAATACATCTTTAAAAATAAATCCTACAAACACTGCCTCTCCTCCTACAGGCTACCATCGCCTTAAGTAAGCTTGTAAACTTGGCATCTTTGTTTGATATAGTAATTGACTGCAGTAATTTAAAAAATATTAGGAAAATAATGTTTCATAAATGCACAGCAACCAAAAATTGATTCAAAATCAAGAATGAAGTGAATCTGTGGTTTTCTGGATACTATATCCCATGTTGCTGCACACAGAAAGCTGGGCGTGGGTTCTGAAGCCAGCATGCACAATTTACACTACACATGGAGGACCACGGGATGCTTCCCAACACACCTGGACTCAGGTCTGAGAAGATTGTTCTTTGTTGTGTACTGTACATACAGTTCTCTCCTCCTAGAGAAGCACAATTGAGTACAGGAAGCAAACACCATCCAAAGTTTTCTACTGTCATTACTCAGTGTGTGAATGTCAAACTAGTATGTCTGTGAATTATATTGTGTTGGAATGTTTGATCCTAAAATTTTCTGTTTGGTTTGCTGAATTGAGTTTCATGAAAAGTGGTTTGAGATTATTATAGAATTTCCAACAATTTATGACAGCACACTAAACACATTTCTGCCATTAAGTACGAAGTATTTAAATATTAACATTGATGATTAAAAGACCAAAACATTGATCTACTCTGAAAAAAATGTCAAAGGTATTCTACATTTTGCAGCATCAAATATTTAGCCTAGATTTGGTTATTCATGCAAAACCTAAAAAAAAAAAAAAACACATTGCTCTTAATATGCAAATTATTTTATCTTTGACAAATGACTGTGTGAATATCAAATAGTTATTATTAGATGCATTTCTTATATGTAGTTATCAGTAAATGTTTCATTCATATATTTATACAATATAGCTATAAATGAGGAATTGAGTAGTAATTTCATAGGTAAAAAGGAGTCATTAGAAGATAGAAATTGAAGAATGGTAGGACACAATCATGTGGCCCAGGTTCAAGACTAAAGAGCAAAGAATTCGCTACAGGATCTCTTGTGTGAGTCTGAGATCAAGGGCTGAAAAATCAGGAGTCCGATGTCTCTAACTACTAGACCAGCATTAGAGGACTATGTTTTTCCAGAAAATCAAGTATATGCATATGTATAAAATTTCTTCTTCACCTATATTTTTCCTACTCAGGCCTCCATCCAGCATATGGTGCAGCTCAGCTCAGAATATCTTCACCTCTCATTTTTCAGGTGTGTGTGTGTATGTGTGTGTGTGTGTGTGTGTGTGTGTGTGTGTGTGTGTGTGTGT
>OU015744.1:99961893-100061140 GCA_907169655.1 Acomys percivali
TGTGTGTGTGTGTGTGTGTGTGTGTGTGTGTGTGTGTGTGTGTGTGTATGTGTAAGGGGGGCCGTTGGGAACAGAGATTTTCTGTAAAATTGATAATCAACAATCAACATTAACCATCATATCAATAGCATCCAGTAGTCTTAATTAGTTGTATTTTTTACATCTGCTAAATGAGCTTCTTTGCATGTTTTGTCTTTTATTCAGTATTTATTGTAATTATGGTAAGGAGTTATTTCATTGTAGCTTGAATACAGTTCTCTATGTATAAGTGACATTGCACAACTTTTCAGTTTTTTTTTTTATCATTTGTAATGTCTTTTTTTTACTCTAAAATTGTCTGACTTCTTTTTCTGTTTTGTACATTCTGGTGTTACTATATGGGGGATGTTTCTAAAATATATCTTAATATATTTTTTAGTATCTCTTTCTTCTGTTACCAGTAAGTAGCATACAAAATGCATCTCCCCTCAGTCTTTACATTTCACTCATTTGTGTATAGAACAGTTTCAAAGGACCCCCCAAAGTTTGGGTTCCAGAACTCAGGCTAGGAGCAGCTAGAAAATGAAGAAATGTGATGGAGCTGTATCAGGTGGGGTTCTCTAAGAATACCATCACACCAGGAACCTCAGTGTTTACGGTTTAGCACAAGGCCTGAGGTGAGGTCTTCTCTGTAGGTGGTCAACAATAGGTCAGCAGTCTCAGGCTGTAAAGGTAAACAAAAGCTGAAGAGAAAACTACAGTTATTAGTCTTTGGACGTAACACTCATACGTAAACTCCACAGGACAGTTTTTCCACCACTCTTCTTAATCCTGGCCCATATTAGTAGTAGCCTGTCCATTTACCATGTACCCATAGGTTTCCAAGTCCTGGAAAGACCCTGCTCATGTCTCAGTAAATGTCCATTCAAGACTCCATCCACTCAGGGATCCCTTTGCTCCCTACAAATAGATTTGTTCAAACATTCGTTCAAATTGGAAGCAGTCAAAAGTCTTTTCCCCTAAAAACGTGGAATGTAGGGCATTACTTTCTAAAATTTAGTGTCAAGACACAAGTTAAAGTTGATATTTTAAGACTCTCTCTCTCTCTCTCTCTCTCTCTCTCTCTCTCTCTCTCTCTCTCTCTGTGTCCATAATATTATTAAATATTACTAGTTTCTAGACCAATACTACTGTTCTTAATCTGGCTGTACAATTAACTTGTACATGGAACTTTGACAATCACTGTTGCTTAAATCCCATCCCAGAGGCAATGGGAGATTTACATCAGGCCTACAAGGACAAGCAAATCATGCCTTTAGTTTAAAAGGAATGCTATATTTCACTAGGCATTCCTCAGGCAACTCCAACTGTGAAGCCATGGACAAAACTACTCTGTTAGAACAATTTGGCTTCTAAATTTAATCTGTATGTGAATCCCTGGGGAAATAGTGATTTCACAGACACTAAATACTTAGCTTTGTAGTATGAGATTGTTCTAGTCCCAACACAATCATGGCAATTCTGTGGGCCTGCTGTAATATCAAGACCAGAGGACTTACTGAAAGGAAATATTAACTCAGCATTTTTGCTTATCATTAATCTAAGTCACCATTGCTATACAATACCTCAAATATTTTAAAAATTTGTTTTAGTGATAGTATCCATCCCTTCTTTTCAAATCTTATAGAAAAAATATATTTGCTTTCTTTTAAACAATAGCAATAACAAAAACCGTAACTATAAATCACTGTTCTGTCTTTTTAGTGGCACTTGAGATGTAAAGATCAAAGAACCTGTATATAATTTATCAACTACCCTAAAAAAGAAGACACAATGTTAAAGTAAATATCAATATTTCCTTCTCAAATAATATTTTTAAATATATGAGTGCATCTCTATTAAAAATAAACAATTTTTAAGCAGATTTTTTCAAGTGAAAATAAAGTCATTATAAGAAACATGGAGATAAAAATGTCATTTATTTATAGGGGAAAATAATAAAATATATTAAGCTAATATTGCTTATTAAAACTTAATTAAAGTTCTAAATTGGCATTAAAATGTGCCAACTGCACAAAATAAGATATGTAGATATGTACTACTTTAATGAACTTGTTCCTTAATGAAATCAAGCTATTATTTGTATATCCTGGGGATGTTTTATTTGAAAATTAGAGATACACCATTAAAGAATGAAATAGAGTGTGTTAGTTGATAAAGAAATATATCTAGCTTAGTGTATAAAATATAATAAATGTATGGACAGACAACTAAATCTCCTGATAAAAGAATAAAGACCCAAGTATTTCATGTCTATTTTAATGCAGAAAATTTCAAAATAAAGTTGAAGTTTCAGATTATGTTTTCTTTGAACAGGTATTATGTTCTTACATATAGAAAAAACCATCAAACTGTCATAAGGCTAGAACATTCTTCCAATATAGTCCCAAAGACATATAGATTAAAAGTGTATGCATCTTTTAGACACTGGCCATAGAAAGTTGGTTTTCTTGGCTTATATAAAAGAGGGTAGACTCTCTATTTCTGACATACACAAATAAACATCCATAGAACTTTCCTTAACCATCATGTTTTACACTGAACACCCTAATTGATCAATTGCCCATTTGAGACAGAAGCCTGGTTCTATTAAATTAGACCATCTGGATGATTCTCTGTCTTCCAATGCCTCTTTTGACTTATGAATAAGCAATATAACAGATATTCATTTCAATGATTTTTATTGGTTTTTCTTTCTTTTTCTATTTTTTTATTTTTATTGTTTTATACATGGAAGGTGAGATACATAGAAGGTGGTCTTAGAGTACGTCTTCTCTACATTTTTCATTCTGGAATCTGAAAGGCTCTGAGAAGTAACCAAAGTAAACATTTGGAGAATACTGGGACTAACAACAAATGGCTGCTTCAGAGGCTGTTGGCTGTAACGGAGGTCAAGCAAGCATGCTGTGCTCTGGGTCACATCCCTTTAATGAATGGGACTGCTGAACTGGTTATGTTTTGGCAGACAGTTATGTTTGTTTACACCAAGTTTCAGATTCTAGTTCATATCACTCACTTTTCACTGACATTTAGAAAGTTTAAATGACATTCTACACCAAACTTCAATACAAAGTGAAAAAAAAAATGATAGGTTGATAATTGATGAGTAACTTTCTTTCTCTGGAACTGATGGCTTCTACTTCAGGTAGATCATCTGAGGTCTTTACTGAAATCAGTTTTCTGGTTTCACCCCAAACTGCTGAGTTAGGATTGTGATATGTGAACCCTGATCACTTTCTTGTATATTAAGACATCAGACAAATTCTCAATATTCCTCTACATTTTGTTCATCTAACCCAAATTTTACAGCACAAAATGTGGCTTGAAACAATGTTTGACCTCAGTAAAAGCTTCTACCTGTTTGATAGAAAGTGCATATCCAATATTCTCACTTCATACTAAGTGACTACTGTAAAAAAGTAACTTTTATTAATCAGATGTAATTGTCATCTCAGAGCCTTACTTTCGAAGAAGTTCACCATTTCTAGCTCTTTCTGAACTCGTGGCTGGCTGGTTTAACTCAGCTGTTCTGGCTCAAACTCCTTTCCAAGCTGACTGATTCAATCTGGCTTCCATTGATGTCTCCTGAATTGCTCAGTTTCTGAACTGCAAGAGCTCAACTTAACCTCACTCCACTGAACTGCACTGAACTGTCTATAATGTACTTTATGGAACTCAGATCAACTCTACTGCCTTCTCTACTGAACCTTCTACTGTATTGTTGACACTAGTCTTTCATTACTGTACATTTCTTTTCTGTCTTTTTTTTTTCATTGTCAAGTAATATTTATTCACAGAATAATTCAGAGAAAAGCATTTTAAACATTTTGGTTAAAGTCTTTTTTTTTTCCTAGTAGAGTATTTCTTTTTTTTTCTTTTTTTTTAATTTTTAATTTTTTATTTTTTTTATTTAACTCTGCTGCATTGCTCTTAAATAGCTTCTCTTTCTTGTCTGTTATCATGAGAGTTGGGCATATCCTATTTCTGCCTCATTATGTCAAGTCTTCCTCAGATTCTTCACTTTTTCTGCCCCTCAATTAGATGCCACTTTCAAGGATATACACTTCCTTCTATAAACTAAATTTACCTTCATTATTTGAGATTAAAAGTGTGTACTAAGGGCTTGTCTGTATTGCAGCCAGAGGGGTTAGATGTGTGTCATTCCAGACAGATCACTCAGACCTAGGTCTTTCCATGCGAGAAAACACTCTTTGCAGAGAAGTCCTGTGGCTGGATTAAAATTTCTCTAATATGTGTTAAATTCCATGTGAATATACACATTCCTGCAGCCCCTACTACTCCCAAGTATTTACTTGCAACAAGGCCTTTCTAGTTTATAACCTACCATTCTTGAAAGTAATCCATAATGGTTAATATCAACTAGCTTATTGACTTCTGTGTTGACCAGTAAACTTTTAATTTGAAATGTTATTTTAACTTTTAATGATTTTTTGCATGTGTATGCATGTCATTTATGTGAGAGAGTGCATGTAAAGAATGAAGTGTCAACTCCCATGGAACTAGAGCTGCATATGTTTGCCTGTCCTGCTGGAAATGAATTCAACTCAATTCTACAAAATAAGCACTTTTAACCGCTGAGCCCTTTCTCCTACCCCCATTTCCACTTTTATTTCATAACACTATAGGCACACAACGCATATGTGATATTATTTCATAAAAGAAACTAAGTCTAGCAACCTGGGATATTAACATTGGAGGTGTAGGTTGTCTAATGAATGCGTCAGAAAGTTACACGTAAGGCCTTCAGAGTAAGAAAAGCCTGGATCAAATTCTTAGGTATAAGCAATGAACTTCACTTATACAGATGAAAATAAATTAACATGTATTTTGATATCCAAAGATAAAATCTTACTACTTTCTATGAATGCTGCCCACCAACTCTGTTTCTTTTTCTATTTGACAAAAAGAAATAGATATAGATTCATACAGATAGATTTTTATATAAATATATGTATATAATATTATATATTATAATATAAGCATATTATATTAAATTATATATTATTTATAAAGTGTATATCTTATATATTGTAAATCAATATATATAATATAATTATATAAACCTTTTTTTTTTTGCTTTAGTGTCTCTCATGTATCAAATGCTCATAAATTTTCAGGAGCTTCATAGAGCCTTTTCAAAAATAGCCAGAGTTGATCTAAACATGGCTTTATGAAGAGTCTCAAAGAGCCCACCATATGAAATATATATATACACAAAGCAAATGATATTTAATAGGAAGACTTTCCTTGGCTAGACATCTGACTTACACTTACATGCACATACATATTAGAATAGTGGCAGTAAGTAGCTCTTTAATCTTGGGTCATCATTTGTACTTGAGGAAGACTTTTAACTACAAAATACTTGACTCTTTTATGTCACAAACTTATTCGGTTAAATGGGATATCACCTAGGAATCTCACTAACTATAAAAAGTCACTCTGTGTTGCTGAATGTTACTCAGATGTGGTAATGAAGTAGCTTTGTAGCATGCAATACATGAAGTGAAAGCTTTTCTAACTTCCTATTTTATTCTTGCCACAATTTTGTGTTGAGAGGCTCACCACAATAAAAGCTGTTATTGTGTAATTATAGTCACAATTTTTATCAATCATACTTGACAAAATAAAGGCACATTGAATACTTCTGAATACAAAATAATTGACTCTTAAGGGTTGGTATTAGCATCTATCATTTTCAGTGATTTTAGAAAATAACGTTTTAAAGTCATGTGAGGTGGTCCCATACCTTCAATCTCAATACACAGAGGTTTCAGCAGAAAGACTGCCCTGATTTCAAGAAAAGTTGAGTTAACGGCAGGAGCTTGGCCAACAACTGTGACGCATAAAGGATCTTGCTTCTACTTTAATCTATAGTGAAAAAGAAATGTGAGGTTTTCTTATATTTAATATAAGGTTTCATATAATATAAACCTGTTATTTAACTTTTCAATCTATAGTGGATTCTACTGACTTTCTAGTATGTTTTAGCAATGCGAGGTAAACTTCTAAGCCAGTTGCAATACCTATCTTTCTCATTCTATCATGTACATAAATCAATACAAATGAAAATACTCTACTGGGTATGAATTGACCTCAAAATCCTTAGAGAGAAAGCTAATTGTTAGTAAAGAGCAAGGGATCTGTGAGCAGTGAAATGACACTGTAAGACATGGAAATGTAAGGCAGAAATATGATTAATGCTACTTCACATGTGCCCAAAAGATCCCTCTGGAATTCATGGTGTTGTACTTTGTCCCAGAGGTATCACTCTCTCCACTGTCAATTTTATCAAAAATATTATGTGCACACATGTATCTCTCTCTCTCTCTCTCTCTCTCTCTCTCTCTCTCTCTCTCTCTGTGTGTGTGTGTGTGTGTGTGTGTGTGTGTGTTTTAAAACAAAGAATGATAGCTAATCTTGCTTGTCAACTTGGCAGGACTTAGAATTAACACAGAAGATAAACCACTGGCTTGTACATAAAGGCCTTTCCAAGAGAAGGTTAATGGCAATGGCAAGCTCCACCCTAAATGTTGGTGACAACATTCCATAAACTGAAATTGTTGATGGAATCAAAGGATTAAGCCATTACTCTACTGTTCCTCTCTGTATCCCCTCATTATTATGGAATGGGAGCAGTTGCTTTAGTCTTTTGTGACCATGACTCACACACCATAATGAACTGACAGTCCATAGAGAATGAAAATCCTGAGAGATATGAAAGAGAAGACTCTCTCACTGTAATCTGGTTGAAATCTCTTGTCAGCAAAAATTAAGTAAGAATTTCAGCACAACTAATAACTGCTTAAGAGGCCAGCAGAACGGCCTAGTGGGTAAAGGGACTTGCCATGCAAACTTGACAGCTTGAACTTGGCCCCTAGAACTAACAGAAATTTGGAATAAGAGTGCTAACCTACAAAGTTGTCCTTTAGTTTCCCTGTGTGCTCTGTGGCATTCATGCCTACATACACATATCCTAAGCCCAACCAGAACAACAAGCAGTAACTAATAATTTTCTAAGAATTTCACCAGAAGCACCACTTATAGGTAAAAGTAATGAACCAAATCCTTTGTTCAACCTCAATGGTGCCTGGTGTTACCTTATCAAGTTGATTCTTGTATCTTGTTATTAATACTTAAAAAAATAACACAAAACTAAATTAAATTTTTAGCCGCCTTTTGAGATGTGACTTGAGAGACACAAAAATAATTTACATGTCAATGTTAAGACAATATATTGTGACTCTTCCTGAAAAGCCACGGGCATGCTTTCATTTCTGCCTTAGTTTTCTCTGTGTGCTTTTCATTTTTTCAACCCTCTTCTTAAGGCAATAGTAAATTACCTTAAAAAAAAAATCTCTAATTCTGCTTCCTCATGCTAGCAGAGCTTGAAATTCTTTTTTTTTTTCTTTTAGTATTATAACTTATACACATTACATCTGGATTGTATTCCCCTCTCTCTTATCTTCTTGTTCCCACCCTTAGACCTCTGACAGGTGGGCTCTTCCCCCCTCACCTTCTGTCCTCAACTCATCAGGTCTCATCTGGTCAGTCTGTATTCCCCTCCTTTGTGTTCCCACAGGGCCTATCCAGCAAGGGTGAGTGATCCTTATGCTAGATCTATACCAAGCACTAGAGAGGATGTCAGAGGCAGTCCTCCCTCCACCCCTCCCCGTCCCCATGTGGAGAATGATCTGTCCATTGGCTATACCTGAACAGAGCATCCAGGTCCTCCATACTGTCCTTGGTTGGTGTATCAGTCTGTGCAGGCCTCCCTGGGTCCAGATCCCTCAGCCCTGATAGTCATTTTGTGGAGCTCCTGATGACACTACCCAATCTCCTCACTCCCTCGCTAATTCCACCCCCCGCCTCACAGCCCACACCTACCCCTTCCTTCAGTCCTTCATTCTTTTTCAGAACAATGCCAGCAATCTCAGTTTGGTTAGTCAACATCTCTAGGATTTTGAGGAACTTCTCTAGTTCCTGAAGGTAGAAGCATGGAGCTGAGGAAATTCATCTAGTTCTTGTATCTTCCCTACTGCTAGCATTTCTACTGATTGGGCACAAATTCTCCAGGATCTCTCCTTGTGCCTCAGATTAGGACTCTGTCTCTGTGTTATCCCTTCCAAATCAAAGTCACAGTTACATTTTGTGCTATTTTTCTTTGAAATTCTGTAGAAGACAACAATAGAAAAATCGGATAAACGAAGAAGTAGAAATAAATAATTTTTCACTGTTAGATGGATAATAAATATCTTAATTAGTCTCAAATGTCCAATGAAAATATGAAGCAATATCAAGTTAGATTTTTGTGTGTGTGTTTTCCATTTTATGTCATATGAATATAGTTCTGCTTCTAATACCTAGATACATCATTTTGTCCAGCTAAAACCTCTGAAGACATTATGCTTTGTTCATTATAAGAACATTATATAAATAGAAAAAAATTAGAAAATAGTTATTAAGTGCATATTTTACTGATACTAATTGAACTATTATACACTTGATAGATTAAACAACACATTTGCAACACAAGAGATTCTGTGAGTCAGAAGTCCAGCCATGGCTTCTGCAGGTTCTCATCGTAGTTTTCAAGATGACTGCACTCATATGTCAAAAAGAGCTGAATGCCCACTAAATGTGAGAGAAGTGAAGTATCCACATTCTGTTTAAGGTTGCTAAAGCTTTTAATTCTTCACAGCTGTTAGATTTCCAGTTTGCTCTTTTCACTTAACATGGTGTTTTGGGATTATTCACTGTTAGTTTACATGATAAAATTGTGTTACCTTCGGTGGACATCCCTCACAAGTGCTATTACAGAGTTTTTATGAAATCCACAGTTTTTCTGTGGACTTTTTTTCACTTCTTTTTGGCAGGTATTTTTTTTTTTTGAAAAAAGTTTACACAGATTTGTTTGGACTTTGCTTTGGATAACTGTCATTGCATGATGTCGTACCAATACAGCACAACCAGAAATCAAGCCCTTATTAGAGGGAACATCCTCCATAAGACTCTGCTGCCATGCATCTGATTTCTCTAGCTGATTTTTCTGATTAAAAGCTACTCCTATGTAGAAATAGAATGGAAAAGTCATCCTGTTTGTAGAACATAATTTCCACATATATGTGAAAATTTTTCTTTCTTCAAATGGATGTAAATTCTGTTCTGCAACATCAAAACCAGCTGATTTATGGCAAAGACACTAGGAATATTGAAGACATGGAAAATTAGTCAGCAGAGATTATACATTTCTACATGTATGCTTACAAAAGCAAAGTCACATTGAGGTGGCATATTAAACCACATTCTGTTTTCTTATTTAGAATGTTATTAAAATGATTGGGTAACAAAGATTTAAGAGAACATTACTGATAAGACTTTCTGTCCCCTTTTGAATTAAGTAGTAGATATTATAATAAGATTTTATTAGATTAGATTTCAATAAAAACTTGCACCAATCTAGAAAAGGATTAAAATGTAGCTTAAATTCAAAGTACTTATTCTAAAATGTTTTTAAATATAAATGCATTATTATATTTAAAATTATTTCTGACTGAATATTTGTGTCTCCCTAAAATTTATGTTTTGGTGTCCTGTTCCACTGTAGGATAAACACTGAAGGCAGTACCTTTAGATAATAATGAGATTCCAATGAATAATTAAATATGGGGTTCCCATGAGGGGATGGCTGGCCCTTATCAGAAATCAAAATGAGTCTTTGTGTCTGTCTGTCTGTCTGTCTGCCTGCCTGCCTGCCTCTCTCTCTCTCTCTCTTTCTCTCTCTCTCTCTCTCTCTCTCTCTCTCTCTCTCTCTCTCTCTCTCTCATGTTGACATAAAGATGATCACTAGCAACCTATCAATGAGGAAATCTCACTCTATACATATTGCCACCTATATGCAGACTCAGGGGAATATCTGCTCATTTGCATTTATGTGTGTGCCTTTGGAGGTGAGATAACAATATTGGATATATCTATGGCTCTGTAGTTTAGTTTTGAGATAGTGTCTATCTCTGAACTTGTAACTATCCTATCTTGCTCCCTTGGCTGGCCAGCAAGCCTTAGGGAAAATCTATATGTCTTCCAACTGTCCTCACTGTAGGGATTACAGGGAATGCTGTAGCCCATTCTTTTTATAAGGGTTTGGAGGGCAGGGTCAAACTGAGATCCTCTTGCTCATTCTGTAAATACTTTGTCAAGAGAACCACATCTGCAGCCTGTGCTAATTATAAAATTGTATATAACATTGGATATTTAGGTGGCCACCCTGTGGCCACACCAGATCTTGACTCAGGTACGTGATTTTCACTCTTTCTGGTCCTTCATGGCCATTAGCCCAGTTGACTACCAGCCCTGTAAGAATCTGATTACAGGTGCACTTCCTCCCACATCAACTTCACTGGAGAATCAAACTCTTGGTACAGACCAGACTCCCTATAGCACTTTCATCCTCATTTCTACAGCATATTCTTCATCTTACTGCAATCTACTTGCAGGAGACTTTCTTCCCACCACACCTTCAGTGCTCTAGGAACCCTGCTTATTACTGTTCCCTATGTCTTCCCAGAGGCCCCGCTCAGCCCAAGCTATTCTCTCTGAGTCCATCTCTATTCTTCTATGCTACCCACTGACTTGCAGAATCACTCTCTGCCAGAGATAACAAGAAGAAAATTAGAATCTTTTTAGAATTGAATGAAAATGAAAATACAACCTAACCAATGAGATCAATATAGATAGTTATAGCAGGCAAGTTCACAGCACTAAGTTTCTACATTTAAAAAATGGATATATTTCATATTATTGACTTAACAGCACATAGGCTAAAGAATGGGGAAATCTTTACCAATTACACATCCAATAGAGGATAAATATTAAAAAGTATAGAGAAAATATCATTAAACCAATTTAAAAATAGGACACAAACTAAAACAACAGAACTCAAAAGATGAAACAGATTTCACTGAGAAACACTAAAGAAATGTAAAGCATCCTTCATCAACAAGGAAATATAACTTAAACTACTTTGAGATCTCTTTTTTTTTAATTAATTGTTTAATTTTACAGATACAATTATATTATTACACATATATACAATAAACTACATACAAAAAGAAGAACCACAAAACAATCAGGAATTATATAAATCTTACATTCATAGTGTTTTGGCAGTTTGTATTTGGCAGCCTTGAAGAAAACATTTTTCCTATTGTGGTAGGTCTAAGTTTCTGAATGAAAATCAATATCTATCATATATCATTATCAACTAAAAACATTTATCTAGATGTAAAAACATCTTAACCACTAAAAACTAAGCTTAATTGTAAATTTAAATTATCTGGTCTTCAACTCCATCAGAGACTTGAGAATGAATAAAATAATTACCTGAATATACAGGGAGTGTAGGTTAACAACTTCCAAAGTGAGAAGATGACAGAAACAGTTTGTTGCCTGAACAGTTACCCAAAACTCTATATATTGTTGGTGCACTATCTTCTGCCTTCTGGTCCAATATATCTGACAGACATATTTGTGATGTAGGAACTATTGAGAACTTGCAATTTCACCTTACACCAATCAGAATGGCCAAGATCAACAGAACAAATTAAAGCTCAGGTTGGGAATAATGTATGGTAATGGGAACACTCTTCCACAACTGGTGGGAGTAGAAATTTGTACAACCACTATAGAAATCAGTATAGTGTGTTTCTGGAAAGCTGGGAATAGATCTACCTCAAGAATAAGGTATGTCGCTCTTGGGCATATACCTAAGAATGATTTATTCTACTACAGAGACACTTGCTTAACAATGTTCATTGTTCTCTTTAAGTAACCTGAAATTGAAAATAACCTAGATGTCCATCAATTAATGAATACTTAATGAAAACATTATGAATTTACACAATGACATATTTTGTTGAAAGAAACAAAATAATGGAATTTCAATATAATGTTGGATTTAGAAATAATTACGCTGAGTAAGGTAATCTAGAACTCAAAACGCAAATATTATTTGTATTTATTATATGTGAATGTTACGTTTGAACCTTCAACAGGCACACTACAATATGTATACCCACAGGGATTATATAGTAAGAAACTAGAGGAGAGGGGACTAGAAGATCTCTCAAGGAAGGAGAGGGAGTAGGACAGGGCGATTAAATGTGGAGGAATGAGATAAGAGAGTGAAAATGGGGGCGAGAAACTAATAGTAAAGGCAATTGGATGGTTCATATGAAACCTACTACTTTAGAAACTTTTTGTTTGTTTGTTTGTTTGCTTGATTGCTTTTCAAGACAGAGTTTCTCTGTATAACAGCCCTGGCTGACCTATACTTACTTTGTAAACCAGGCTGGCCTTGAACTCACAGAGATCTACATGCCTCTGCCTCCTAAGTGTTGGTATTAAATGTGTGGGCTACCACACCAAGCTTAGAAACTTCTTAAAATATACACATATTTCTAAGAAATCTAAATGGCCTGATAATGTAACAGGGGAGGCAATGGCCAACTAGAATGCTTTCACCATCCATTAAAGCTTCCGATTTTAAAAATGGGTTACATCTAGTTACATTGTTGGCAAAAGAACACATGTTCACAAAGGAAAATGTAGTGCTCTGCAGTAGAGTCTCGTTAATATTAACGACAGGACGGACACTTACCATGTATAGCAATAGATGGCCAACACAAAATGAACTCAGCGTCTCTGTAGACTTGTCCTATATCACTTTTGGAGGGTAGTTTTAAAAAAAAGTCTTTTGCTTCTGTATTGTGATTTATAGCTTTGTATTTTTATAGGGTATGTGAGTACACATATACAATAAACTACCTATAGCAAGAAAAAACATGACAAAATCAGGGATTATATAAATGTTACATTCTTAGTGTTCTGGCTTTTTGTATTTGGCAGTCTTGAGGAAAACATCTTTTCTATCTTGGTGTGTCTAAAATTCTGAATGTAAATCAATATATATCATATCTTATCATTATCAACTTAAAACATCTATCTAGACCTAAAAAGATCTTATCCCCCAAACAACTAAGCTTAATTGTAAGACTAAACTGTCTGGTCTTCAACCCTATCAGAGACTTGAGAAGGAATAAACATTAATTACCTTAGTGAACAGGAAGTACAAATTAGAAGCTTCCAAAATGAAAAAATGACAGAGACAGCTTGCTACCTAAACTCTTTATAATGTTGAGCACCATCTTCAGGTTTCTGGCCCAATATATCTGACAGACATATTTGTGAGGCAGGAACTATTGAGGACTTGCTTACCCTGTAATGTCAGAGTTTGGCCATAGACTCTAAGTGTATCCAAGCTTGCCATTTTTAGGCAGAATTCTGTATGTGGTAGGAATAAGGACATTTTGCCCAGTAGCTTGTTTGCCACATTTGAAGCCAACTCTATAAGGAGGTGCTTTAGCCTTCTCAATGCAAAGATAAGAATATTGGACTCAGATTTTTTAGTCTTCGTTACCTTTCACTTCTACAACTAACTCTATGTAGTTTTTACTATCTACTCAATATTCCCACTTAACTGTCAACTGGAAGCTCCAATTTCATGTACAAGAGGGAAAGTTGTTTCCCTTTTTATTTTCACCTAAAACTTTTTTTTTTTTTTTTTTTTTTTTTTTTTTTTTTTTTTTTTTTTTTTTGCCTCTGCCAGACACTTGTATTATCATCAAGATCTCGAGGCTCAAAATTTGGTGCCATCTTCACTCATTTGGTTTTCCACCTTACACACTACATCTGATATCACTTGTAAATCAGCCTAACTTAATTACAAAATAATGTCACTTTATCTAACAAAACCCATTGTCGTGACTTTTATACAACCATTGTCACACTTCAACAATCGTGCTCTAGTTTCTTCTCTGCAACCTTAGCACCATCCATGACTTAGCCACATAGCCTACACCCCAAATATCTCAAATTATTACCATTATGCTAGAATGCAGAACAGTGTTTCTATGCTGAATCTGTGGATGAGTATGGTCTATTGCTTTTAAGTTTCCGCCTCTCATCACTGTTCTCTGATCTTTTTAGCCGTGTGCCCTTTCTCAAGACAAAGGGCATATTCTTCTGTCCACTCTGCCTACCAATCCATCACTATTTCTGAAGCATCATTTCTTGTTTTGCAAACAGTCTCCTAAGTGTGTTATTTTACCTCATGTTACTCAAGGAGTCTTGTTCATTATTTTGTATCCCCTTTGCTCTTTTTTTATCTTCTTATTTCATTTGTATTTAACTAGTATTTGGTTACTTTGTTTCTTCTCTATTCTTATTGCCGTAAATGCTAGAAAGAAATCCTGGTAGAGCAGGAAGTATAGTGTCACATTTTTCTATGAATAACTAGAAGGGGCAAACAGAGGTTTTTCCAACATTTTTCCCAATAATCAACAGACAGAATGATGACGACATTTCATGGCATTTTATTTTCTTAATAGTTGGGTCAGTATTTTTTTCTCTAAGTATTCCCTCCCATGACTAAAAAATTTTCTTAGAATTGATTCAGTAATTTTTAGCCTTCTTTGCATGCCTGAAAAAGCAGTAATATATTCACTGTAAGATCATTAATCATTTTTCTCTTTCTAGTATTTTAACTTACCATTTCAAAGAACAATGATTTAAAAAATCATCGGTCTATTTTTCTAAAACAAAGAAAGCAAATCTTATGGTAAGCTTATTTGTTATTAATCATGATTCTGTGGTGACTTGTCTGATATTCTGTGGAATATCACAACAACAACAACAACAACAACAAACAAACACATACACACATTCTCAGTTGATATTTAATAAATACCACTCTGAGAGGCAAAGACTAATTACTGCATTGGTTTATAAGATGGGTGGACAGATGGCTACATCTGTGTATAAGCTAGAGAGACTGAGAACAAGACTGGATACCTCAACCCATCCCTATTTAGTACTCAAGGTTTCGGGCTTCCTGGAGAGTTTCTATTCTTCAGTCAAATGGAAAGGTTCCTGAAGCTTGGTTCGTAGAAGAATGACAGCAGTAGAAACAACGGGATTGGCACATTTGAAGCAGCAATGCCTTTTGTTTAGACTCAGATGCCTCTGACACATGCTGCTTACTCTTGGAGAGGATCTTTTCACTCAACCACTCCTTTCGGGATGTGACCTCACATACTAACCCAGAGGTGTATTTCTTTTTATTTTTTTTTAATTTTTTTTTATTTTTTATTTTTATTAATTTATTCTTGTTACATCTCAATGGTTATCCCATCCCTTGTATCCTCCCATTCTCCCCTCCCTCCCATTTTCCCCTTATTCCCCTCCCCTATGACTGTTCCTCAGAGGGATTACCTCCCTCTGTATATGCTCATAGGGTATCAAGTCTCTTCTCGGTGACCTGCTGTCCTTCCTCTGAGTGCCACCAGGTCTCCCCCTCCAGGGGACATAGTCAAATGTCAATATCAGATTTTAAAATAAGCCTCAAAGAATATTTTAGAATTTATTTTTATTTTGTGATTAACTAACCTATTATCAAATGATATAATCTCATTTCCATATAATTCTTTAAAGTAGTTAGGTTATAGTACTATAACATATAAATGATGAAGTATAATGGCATTTTATTAAATGCTACCTTCTATAAGAAAAAAAAATGTGGTCTATGTGGCAGCTTTAGAACATTTAATAAAGCTAGTTAGACAATGATCTTCTCAATCCCAGCATAATTTCTCCATATTCCCTGCTTAAATGACTGTAAGGATGAACTCAGTGAGTACTGAAGTAGTAACAGGATGGTCTATTTGTAAAGGTAACAGTATTCAAATAAAATCTCTGAATTTTTATATCTATTGCACTGCTTAGCAAAGTCTTGCAAACCTCGTGTGTGTGTGTGTGTGTGTGTGTGTGTGTGTGTGTGTGTGTGTGTTTGATTTCCCTTCAAGTTCTCCTTATTTTTTAATATCATGTATTTCAAACAAAATTAAAATTACTAGAAAAAGAAAAAAAAATGTGTAATAATATGAAGAAATCCAATATATCAAAAAGATTCTTTCCTGTTTGATACTTAACCGGGTGCTTCCTCCGACCACTTAAAAACCATTTTTTGCTATGCTGTGATGGCTATCACACCTGGAACTGTCATCGCTTTTAGTGTTAAAGAAAAACTTCAGTCAGCATAATTTAAAGATGGCCACAGGGCTTCAGGCCTTCAAAATTTCTGCATGGCAGCTTGTCAAAAACCAGGCTTCTCTAAATTGGTTGATCTTGTAGGAGTGTCCACTCAGTGTTTATCAAATGCCACTCACTTCCCTCAGGTGGAAGCCAGGCTGAAATGTTAAATATGTAGATGTCCAGTGGTAGTTATGGCACCTTTGAATTAGTATTTATAGGCAGGTACATGATTATTAATTTACATCAGTCCACAAATCTCACTGGGTTCTTACTCTTGTTTAGTACTAGTTTTTTTAAATTCTGATTTTGCTCTGTGTTCTATATTTCACACATTATTTACCTGATGACAAATAGCACTCCAATGTATCTAACAGAAAAAGCAATGTTGTAAGAAATTCTTTCATCTATGATTTATTTTTATAGACATATATATATGTTTAAGAATAAAACAAGATGTGTGATTTCCATTTAAGAAACACGTGAGGGATTTCACTATGTTCTTACAAAGCAATCTATGTCAATACAACTATCTTTTATTCATAATAGTTCTTAACCCATTGTTTAGGCCTTACATTTCAATTAGATGAATTCTTAGTGTGAATATCTTTATTTTTTCTTTATAGAGAAATCGTATATAACTAATGAATTCCATACTCCTCTAAGAATATGCTTATTATTTATTTAGCCCTTAGAGCCAACCTACCTTTGCCATAGAGATATGTTTAATACTATATTATTAATTTGAAAATAAAAACTAATATACCTTAATGAGCACACTGTGTATTAAACAGCTCATGTTCCAAACAGACTGATTGGCACAGTGTTGTGGTCAATTGTATCCTCCATTTCAGGTATTTCTACAAATTTCATTCTTCTCCGGTAAATATCTAATCTGGATAATTTGCTCATTTTATTGATATAAAGGTATGTTTATTGCACAAAACAAATTATGACTTGGGTAGACACTGGCAAAGGGGCTATACTCCTGTCCATAGGGATCATTGAGAAGGAATTTCTGTCGTGATACTGTATTGGTAAGTGTTCTCTAGGGGAACAGGATTTATGGAATGAATCTCTCTCTCTCTCTCTCTCTCTCTCTCTCTCTCTCTCTCTCTCTCTCTCTCTCTCTCTCCCTCTCTCTCTCTCTCTCTCTCTCTCTCTCTCTCTCTCTCTCTCTCTCTCTCCACACACACACACACAAACATACATACAGAAACACACACACACAAACATACACAGGTAAACACACACACACACACACACACACACACACACACACACACACACACGTGTTTTATTGGAATTATTTACAAGCTGCAGTCCAGCTAATCCAAAAGTGACAGGCTGTGAACAGAAAGTCCAAGAATCTAGTAGGTGCTGAATCCACAAGGCTTGATATCTCAGCCAGTCTTCAGTGCATGGTGGAACCTGGAGGAAATAAACTAACGGCAATAAAGGAATGAATGTGCTAACAAGCAGGAAAAGAGCAGAAGCTTCCTTCTTCTATGTCCTCATATAGACTTCCAGCAGAAGGTATGACCCAGGTTAAAGCTGTGTCTTTCCTCCTCACATTCCAGATTAAAGGCATTTGTCTTCCTGCCTTAAGATCTGCATCAAAGCTGTGTGTCTCCCTACCTCAAAGGTCCTGACTAGAAGTGGATTCACTCGCTTGAAACCAAGCAAAAAATCTTTCACAGGTGTACTCTCTATTTCTGGATTGTAGTTCATTCAGATGTAGTCAAGTTCACAATCAAGAATAATCCTCCCCTTGTCAACTTGATACACAATTGTATCTCCTTTTCTCACGAATAATTTCTGAATTAAAACAATAATCTGCTTCAACATAACTATTTGTTTTATTCACAAATGCATTATCTATTTAACAAGATCATGAATATACCTAAAATGCTGTAAATATTCCTTGTACAACTGCAAATATATTTTGAATTTAGAATAAGTGGTAATGTCTCTAGGAGAGCATTCTTTTAATATCTCAAACTTAAATCCAGTGCACTGATTTCTTCTACTGAATCTTCCATACCTAAGATTCTTTTTTCCATTTCTTGTATTCCATTATTCATGTTTGTATATGTAACTCTTGCTCTCTTATCTAGGTTTCCCATCTCCAGGTTTCCCCCTGTTTGGGCTTTCTTCATTGCTTCTATTTCCATTTTCAGGTTTCTGAATCTTTTCATTCATTTTATCCAACTCTTTCACTGTATTTTCCTGTGTATCGTTAATGGATCCCACCATTTCCTCCCTAAAGGCTTCCAGCCTCTACATTAGATTAGATTTAAGGTAATTTTCTTCTGCTTCAGGTATATTAGGACATCCAAGGCTTATTGTAGTAGGATAGCTGGGACATTGTGGTGTCATGTTGCCCAAGCTGTTGTTAATAGTGTTTTTACTCTGGCACCTAGTCATCAATATTTTGAAGTTATCATTGGTTTAGATGTAGATTTGAGCTTATTTCTGTTTCTTTTGTTGTTGGCTCTGTTTCTTAACAATTAAACTTTATTATACAACCCAACTAGCTTACACAAGAAGGAAAAAAGGTTAAAGGGATAAAAGAGTGAACCTTCCGGTATCCGTTCCACGGGATGAGTCCTTAGGTGTCTCTCTGGCCCGCGTGATAGTCCAGCCTGTTCGCTTTCTCCACACGCTCTCCCAAACCCCTGGCTGAATCTGTTGTTTTTTCTCTTCCCCACCTGCCTGAGTCACATGGGAAGGGCGGTCTCCTTCTCCCTTGAGGGTCCATTAGGAAAACAATAGCCCAGGTGGGGTTCCCAGGTCTGCTTCTTGAATTTCAGGCCCAGACTGGCTCCTCTCAGTCTATCACAAGGTATTCATGGGGTGCCCCAAGGGTAAAGCCCGCCAAGACTGCTTCCACCTGTGACAAAGCTTAATCTTTCCCACATTTTGTCAACTGGCTTGAGTAGCCTTGGTTCTGGTGACTAGCTATTTCTCAGGTCTAGTAGGGTATCCCTCCTGGGGTTTTTGTGGACTGTGTGTCCTCTGGGGTTTTGGGTGCTACCCTTGCCGTTGGTGTCCTTAGTACCAGTTTGGTGTGAGGTAACCAGTACTGGCAGGCCTCTAGGAAAACAGGCTGTTTTCTGGTTTTGAAAGCAGAGTCAAGGAGTTGGAGTGTAGTTTAAGGCTGATGGTGTGTTTTGGGGAAGTATGGTTGGCAAGGGCTTGGTGCTGGGCCTTAGCTGGATATCTCTGGTGACTGAAGGCCTCCAGGAATGCAGATCATGTTGATGGGTGAGAAATGGAGCACAGGGTATTGGGTACCGTTTACTGCACTTGGTGGTAATTTCAGGAGAATTGGCATGCAAGGGCTTGGAATGGTGCCTCTAGAAAAGCAAGTCGAGTTGTGGCATGAGAAACAGGGCACAGGGTATGAGATGCAGTTTACTTCTGTTGGGGATGCTTTCATCAAATTAGCAGCCAGCACATTTGAATATGAGGTGCTTAGCTGGTATCCTTGTGTCTGGCAAGGATATCACTAGAGATGATCATGAGTGGAGCTATTCTCCTTTCCAACTCTTGATTTCTGGACTTCTATACTTTAGCTATGGGAGAAATCATACCATATATTAGATGTTGATTCAAAGCCTATACTACCTCTGTAGAACCCTGTTCCTGTCTTCCAGGCTGTTTCCACCTAATTAGCACTGTTACTGTGTCTTCAAAAGCTGATTTCCATCCTTCTATCAGGCCGTCTGCTTCAGGATGATGGGAAACATGCTAAAACTAATGGATTCTATGACCATGGGCACACTGTCACACTTCTCTGGCTGTGGAGTTCCTTAGTTAGAGGGAAAACTATGAAATGACAGGATAAGGCATTCTGTAAGTGCATGGATGGTGGTTTTGGCAAAAGCATTTCCATTACCACCATGGAAAGAAGCATGGCAGTGAACAGGCAGACATAGTGCTAAAGATCAGAGTGCTGTATCTTCATCTCTAAGCACATTGGCCAGACTTGAGCATTCTAGACCTCAAAGACTACTGCCAGTGACATACTTCCTCCAACAAGGCCACACCTACTCCCACAAGTGCCACTCTTTATGGGGCAAGCATTCATATACAAAGTCTATGGGGCCACCACACGGCCTAAGAAGATTCAGGCCTATCCAACCACTATCAACAACCTCACTTTGACAAAAGGCCCTCTACGTCCATGTCTTCCCCCATCTGGGCATTAAAGAGTTAATTATATCATTTGAAAAACTATTATATTGCTACTGGTCATATCTATTTTATTTCCTTTTCCAATTTTCTTACACAATTCAAATTAAAAAATATTATAAAACTTAATTTGTATGAGGTTTCATAAGTAACCTAGATATGATTTGACGACAATGTACAGGAGAATATGTATGAGTGTGTGTATGTGTGTGTGTGTGTGTGTGTGTGTGTGTGTGTGTGTGTGTGTGTGTCTAAGAGACTTGAACACTGTACACTTTAGTATCTGAAGGCTTCTCCAGGCTGAAAAGCTTCTATTAGAATATAGCAGAAGGCCTAACTATATTTTTTCTAAGAAAATTTCCCATCAATTGCTCTATCTTTGCATTTCTTCCAAATGAAAATTATGGTGCCTGGCTTTCTGCCATAGCAAGTTTGAATAAATAAGCCTTTGTTTATTATTATTTTATGGCCACTACTGATTTCCACATTTACATTAGTCACTTAAACTTAAAAGAATACACTGCATTTCATTTTGTATATGTATGAGACAATTTCAGATAATATCGCTTGTGGATTTTACATCTGCATAATTTATTAGATACTATCTGTACTAGTAGAAAGTGGAGCATCTGTCCCTATAATATAGCTTCTTAGAAAATTGATGGGTTTATCCATTAACTTTATATTCAAATTAAGACAGGAGTACTTATCATAAATGACTTCTCAACTTCAAAGGGTTCATAAATGTTTCATTATTGTTATCTATTTTTCCTTTATACATTATGTCTGTTGAGATAAACTCATGATATGAAGTGACTATAGTCTTAACTCCAGAAGGAAAATAAATTGTAAACACCCTGGGCATACCTGTAATCTCAGCATTTGGATGGAGGTACAAGGATCAGTATTCAAGGTCATATTTGGCCTAGGTAGCAAGTTGCAAGCTATAGGCAAATGGGGCCTATATTATCTCTGCCTTAATATAAATAAAACACAAACAAATAGCAACAAAACCAAAGAAAAAGAAATCTGGAGAATTTTGGCCTCCAGGTAAAAATACTTGTGTTTTCTAAAACATTTTCAATTTACCTTAGTTACTTTTCTATTTTTGTGAAGATACCAGAACCAAAGCCACTTACAGAAAAAAGTATATTACGACTCTTCAGTTTCAAGGTTGATTCGATGGCAGTCATGGCACAAATCACAGCAGCAGACAAGCAGGCTTGTTTCTTAGGCAGTATCTAAGAGCTTACATCCTTCATCCCAAAGCAGAAGATGGAGAGAGAGAGAGAAAGAGAGAGAAAGAGAGAGAGAGAGAGAGAGAGAGAGAGAGAGAGAGAGAGAGAGACCTACAGAGAGTGGGAATGGTTCCAGTCTTTTGCATTCAGAGCCTGCCCCTAGTGATATGCCTCTAACAAGGTCACATCTCGGACCCTTCCCAAATAGTTCCATAAACTGGGACAAAGAACTCAATTATGTAAGCTGATGTGGGACATTCTTATTGAAATGACCACACAAGTCAATATAGAACCTAGAGGAAAACCACATTTACAAAGCTCATATGACCACTCAACTACAATAATTTTGTTAATGTGAGATGTAGTGCCCAGCCTAGTCTTCTGTTTCATTTTTCATTTCCTTTCATAGCTATATGATTGGTCCATAAAGACTATGTTTTTTCTTAACTATAAACTCTGTTCCTGGTTCCAATCAATTGGCAAAAGTTTAAATATATGTATATAAGATCTTTAATAATAAATAAGTGGCATTCCATCACTAGTTTATAATAAGTATTCTATACTAATAACTCAAGTGGGTCCAAATTATATTATAACCCTTGAAATACTACAGTCTAAAACACATTTTCTAAGACTTTTCTACCATTATTCATTCACCACTTCATACCGTTTTCAACTAATAATCATATTTCATATTTTTCTGAGAAAATGAAAGGCACAAGAAAATGCTTTCCATGTTTGTATAATGAAACCTACAAATCAACTATGTTTGATGCATTTCTTCTTTTACAAATAAAAGAAATTCTGAGTCCCTGCTCATTGCTTTAAAATTCCATCTATATTCATCTCAGAGGTTCAAAGAGTTTTATTTTCCCTCTTCCATTTTACATCACTAGTCTCTCATGGAATATTTCTCACCAACATACATTTAGGCGTGTTTGCTAGATATACTCTCCCACACACAAGGACACACTCATAAAACAAGATATATAATTAATACTTCAATGAATAGAAAATTATTTAATGTATTTCCTCATTGTCTGAGGAGACAGGGAGATGAGAAATTCCCCCCCTCTTCTCCTCCAAGTCCTTCCCTCTCATCTCTGCTCCCTACATTACCCCCTCCCTGTCTCCTCAGAGAATGAGAAGCCTCCCATAGATGTCAATCCTCGGTATATCAAGTTGCAGTAGGACTAGGTGCACTTTCTTCTATCGTGGCTAGATAAGGTAGCTCAGTTAAAGGAAAGGGATCCAGAAGCAGGCAAAAAAAAAGTCAGAGACAGTACCTGCTCCTGATGTTAGTGGTCCCACAGGAAGACCAAGCTTCATGTCTGTTACATATGTGTAGGGGGCCTAGGTCTGTCCCTTGTATGCTCTGTAGCTGATGGTTCAATCCCTGTGAGCTGCTACAGGCCTAGATTATGCAGAGAAGCACTTTAAAGATGTTCAACATCTTTAGTCATCAAGAAAATGCACATGAAAATGACTCTGAGATTTCATTTTATGCCTGTTAGAATGGCTAAGATCAGAAACTCAAGTGACAGCTCAAGCTTGCAAGGATGTGGAACAAGGGAAACACTCTTCCATTGCTGGTGGGAGTGAAACTTGTACAACCACTTTGGAAATCAATTTGGCAGTTTCTCAAAAAATTGAGAATAGGTCTACCACTCCTGAGTATATACCAAAAAGATTCTCCACCATACCACAAGGAACTTTCTCAGGCATGTTCATTGCAGCTTTATTTGTAGTAGCCAGAATCTGAAATCAACCTAGATGGCCTTCAATTGCAGAATGGACAAAGAAAATATGGTATATTTACACAATGGAATATTACTCAGCTCTGAAATTGTTTAATGTATTAATTCACACAAAGTTTTCTTTTTGTTACTATATAGAGATTTTATTAACAAAACTGTGGAGATTTCTTTTTATTTATTTATTTTTATTTTTTCCTGCTTTTTTTTAAATTAATTTATTCTTGTTACATCTCAATGGTTATCCCATCCCTTGTATCCTCCCATTCTTCCCTCCCTCCCATTTTCCCCTTATTCCCCTCCCCTATGACTGTTCCTGAGGGGGATTACTTCCCCCTGTATATGCTCATAGGGTATCAAGTCTCTTCTCCGTAACCTGCTGTTAATAAATAATGCATACCTTAGTCTTCTTATTAAGTATAATATGCAACAGATTATGCATGCTATAATTGAATGACCTGTTCTATATATGGGTATCTAATGCATACTTTATTTATTAGTATGTATGTTTGCTTCTCCATGTGTACATGCTTTTGTGTGTGCATATACATGTCGAGGCAAGGAAAGCTTCCTGTATCATTTATCAGAGGTTAACCATTTTTTTTTGAGATAGTAGCTATCATAGGATCAATCAAATGTTAGTTGTCATACTGTAGGGATATTCATTGAAGTGAAAGCTTGAATGGCTTAGATTTCAGTCAACAAATAGTAGGTGAAAATTATGTACTCTTATTTTTTTCTTAAGATTACACTGTATATCTTCTGCAAACATAGAATGCATAGAAACAAAATCAATGAAAAATTGTTGACTACTTTCAGTGTATTTGTTTCCTGAACCAAGCAAAATATATTGCATTAAAAGTATGAAAAGAGACACTATAAAAGTTAAAGATAATGACATACAAAAATGTTGTGCCTCTGATTTTTACTAAGGTCTTTAAAGCATCTTGAAAATTTTTGATAAGTCAGAAAAGTAATCATATTCTGTTAGAGTTCATATCTATTGTTTTGTTACTGTTGAATAAGATGGTTATACCTTACAACAAATATCATTTGGTTATAAGATCATTGCTTCTGCTTCCTTCATTCAATAAGTGCAGAACTTATTCTCATGTCAGCCACTCTGTGAAGGCAGTCCAGAGGTGACATTAGAGTCATTACAGTTTCTGTCCATAATTTTTAAATGATATTGACTTGTAAATGGAAATGATCTATTAATTGAAAAATATGATAGGAAGTTTGGAACTTCATTCCTGGGCATTTGAAAAAGCATTGGAGGAGCCTTTTGTATGATTCAGGGTTTCTCTCCGGTCCTGCCATCAGCAGGATCATCATCCTACTGAATCCTTCTTCTTGTGATGGAGATACTAGCAGAAAATAGTTTAAAAAGAACAAGAAAATCATCCTGGTCTATAGAATCCAAGTCCTAATCTTGCATAAGCAATTTATGAAAAATTTAGCTAAGCACCACAGTAAGGGCACTGTGCCTTATCACCAGATGCACATGACTGTTGGCAGCTTAGAGACCATGTGTGTCAGATTTGTTACAGTGGATGTTATACATCAGGAAGGAGAATGAATAATCATCTCTAAATCCACTAGCCTTAGGAAAAATGCTTCTTTTCTTCTGATAGAACCTATTTAAAAACGTAAACAGGTATCCTACACTGGTATTTGATTTCTCATCTTAGATATATTTCTTTTATTTCTAGTAGAGAGAATATTACGGTAAGCGCCTTAGTCCCTCTTTATCTTTAGCTTCATGGAAGTGCCCCAAACATCCTCCCATAAAAATGGTATTGCACAGTTACTTTCCATAACAAAGCAGGATGTGTTGTAACTAGTGAGAATGGTGAGTTTTGCCTAAATTCTGGGATCCTGGAAAAGAAGCAGCACCGAACATGGAGATATGCACCCACACTTCTGTGTGTTGAAAGGAGAGGTAAGCAATCATCCATTTCTCTATGGTTAGACTTCTGAATAATTAATTTACCACATATCACATTCCTTGTTTATATGAAGAAAAGCCCTGTGCACACAAAAATCCTCAGAATTTCCATTTTATGTTATACTTTGATTAGCTCAGTTTTGGCAACTCACTGACCAAACATATTTTAACTTGAACAATCAATAAGTCAACCTCTTTCTCGATGGCACCTGTCATTCAGTCCACAACGTCTTAACCTATGCAGTGTACAGGCCCTACATAAGGTTGTATCCATGAGCATAAGGGATGTTAAAAACAGAAAAAGTTTCTGAATGCATAACCACCAAAAAATATTATACATATTTTTCAAATATATGTATCACAGGTGTATCACATAATGTATCACAGGTGGTCCTAGCAGAGCTTATCTGAGCTTCCCTATGTGACTTCATTACAGTCTTTAATCCGAAAATAAAATATGCACACATATACCATGCATGCCATAATTCCATGAAATGACCAACAAATGCTGGCAGAAACGCCTCTCCTCAGATTCAAGGCATTGTATATTATGGCCTACAGTTAATAATCTCTGATCTTTTTGGAGCATATTGGTTTATCTATGGAAAATATTTTCAGTATATACCTAGCATAATTCTTTACCACATATCAAAATAGTACATTAACTAAAGTGGTTTGAATAAGAATTTCCCCCCATAAAATCATATATTTGAATGCTTGGTCACCAGGAAGTGGTATTACTTCAGAAAGATTAGGGGATATAGCCTTGTTGGAGGAAGTATATCATTACAGGTGGGCCTTGGGTATTCAAAAGGCCAAACAAGTCCCAATGTCTGTCTCTTCCTCCTGCCTGCTGATCCATCTTTGGAACTCTCAAGCTACATCTCTAGCAACATATCTGCCTGTAACCCACCATATTCTCTGCTATGATGGCATTGAACTAGACCTCTGAAGCTGTAAATAAGTTCTAATGAAATGTTTTCCTTTATAAGAGTGTATGTGTTCATGGTGTCTCTTCACAGCAATAGACACCAAGACAGACGTTAGAACAGGGAATTGCTATGACCAGCCTAACAATGCTGCTTATTGGTAGAATGTAGACTTCTGACTTTAGATGAGGACAACAGTTAAATGCTTTCAGCAGAGCTTACTAGGAATTCCCCAGGAAAAACATGGAAGACAATGCTGGGAGTGATTTGAATTGTGGGGTTTGTGCTCAAGAGACTCTTCTCATAATATTCTACCAAAGAATATGGGTATTTCCTGCCCTTATATGAAAAATCTTCCTGAGGCTAAATTGAAGAGTTCTGGATTAATGAATTTCAAGCTTCAGATTCTACAACCCACTTCTTGTGTACTTGACACTAAAACCAGAACTATTTGGCCATATCTGCCACATTCTTCTGGCTTCTTCATTCCAATGAACTTATAAAAGGCTTTTGTTTTTAATGATTTTCTTCACTGATTAAACTTTTCTTTAATCCCTTTTCACCAGTTGGAAGCTTATCTGGGTGTGGTATTGCCCTGAGGTAACGACCATTCATTATATATAGCCTCGGGCTTTTTATGAACTTTTATCTCCTTGAGTACTCTTATTATTCTCTGTTGTTCTCCTTTTCTCCTCAAACTTGTATGTTCTCCTCATCTTGTGTTTTTTCTTGCTTAGTTTTCTCTTTTTCATTGTAAATCTGCATAATAGTCCCACTCACTACTATACAACATCATCAATACTAGAATTTCACTGGGGGACTCCAAGATGTTGAAGATGACAGAGCCATAGGATACATGCGAAGGAGAGTTGGTAACAGGACATTGAACCATCCCAAGAGTGATAAATGTGTTAGTTATCAGAGCTGAAAGGATTTAGAGATCTGAAGAATACTCTAACTTCAGACATGGAGATGCAGAGTTTGGAGTTTACCCTTCTAAATTTGGTCTTGCTTTGGTCCAGTATTTCCTCATTGCACTCCATTTTCTTCCTTTTGGAAAGGTAATGTATATTCTGTGCCATTGCATGTTGGCATTATGTGATCTGGTTTTTTAATTTTGATTTTACATGGGATTATAATCAAGAGATTGCTGTGAGTCTCAGAAGAAACTTTGAACTTTTAACTTTTAAACAGTGTTGAGACTGTGATAGAATATGGGGAGTTTTGAAGTTAGATTGAATTCATTTTTGCATTATGATATTGCTATAAGTCTGTAGGGCCAGAGAGTCGATTGTGGTGGTTTGACTAAGAATGACCTCCATAGACTCATATATTTGAATACTTGGTTATCAGGCAACAGCACTACTTAAGAGGGATTGGAACTCTCAGCTATCTCCCCAGAGTTATCCCTGTCTGTATGCTACCGTGCTCTCTGGTATGATGCTAAAAGACTAACCCACTGGAACTATAAGTCATTCTGAAATAAATGGTTTCCTCTTTAACCATCACTGTGTTCATGGTGCCTCTTCACAGAAATAGAACACTAAGAAAGACATTAACAGTTTGTACAACGGTTGAATACTTTATTTTTAATTTTTATTGATTATTTTATTTTTGCTTGCTTGCTTCTTTCAAGAGAAGATCTCATAAATTACAAGATGATTTTTAACCTTGTTATGTATTAGAGGATAACTTTGAACTTTGGATCTTCCCACTTCCTTATTGCTGTGCAAGATTATAGTCTTGTAAAAATAGTTAAGATACCTGATTTACATGGTGCCGGAGATTGAACACAGGACTTTGTGCAAAGATGTATCCACTGGTGCAAATATTATATCTCAAGCCATGAATGATTAATTTTTAAAACTTGTTGCTTTTATTGTTCACTTGTATGTAACTAAAATCATTAAATGTGCTTTGGCTTGTACTGAGATTAGAATTTGAAACACAGTTCAGTTGGTAACATACTTGCCTAGAATGTATGAGGCCCAGAGTTCCATCTTTAACACCATGTAAAGCCTGATTTGGGGATTAGTGTTAGGATTCGGCTTCAGTCTGCCTACCTGTGATGTCATTGCCTACCTGCCACAGGTGGTGTGGCCCTGCCCAGGACTATATAAAATGTCAGTCTTACCTCACCCCTCTCTCTCTTCCTCTACTTCTCTCTTCCCCTCTCTTCCTCTGTCTCTGTCTCTTTCTGGAGTCCTCTCCTTTCCTTGTTTCCCCATTTTCACCTAATAAACTTCATATTATCTAATATCTGACATATGTTATCTTCTTATCAATTTCTTATAATAAAACAAATTTGGTGGTGCCTGTGACTCTGAAAGAAAACCATAACGTTTTATAAATTTCTTTCTCTAAGTCCTGCTCTCCCACTTCCTAATGTCTTTACATTGGAAACCCATCTCCCTTCACTGTCTGTAACATGTTTCTTGGCAATGCACACATGTAAAAACAGCTACACACACACATACACACACGTGAACACACACACACACAAACAGGTTGTATGGTAAGTAGCTCAGATTCATTTCCATAATCTTTGTGTAGTATGTGAGTTTACTCACAATCTGGACTACTGGTATTTAAATTTCACTTAATTATAGCCACTTAACAGGTTAATTTCTTACAGTTCAAATAATGTAAAAAAAAAAATGTAAGAATTTAAATGATTTTTTTCTAATATACGAGTCCTAATTAAAAATATCATTTATTTTCTTCATAAATGGCATATATCTCTTTAATTAGGATTTTGAGAATCTAAGAGTTGATTTTGTATATTGTGTTATATTGAATGATTTGTGATTAAAATTATCATTAATGTATCTAGATGAATCCTTAAACCCAAGAACAGAAGGTGTAAGAGTACATGACTATGGTTTCTTGATATAACACAAAGACTATTCTAGAAAAGGATTTCTACCATTGTATCCCAAATGTATCCTATATATATATGAATATAGGATATATATATAAACATATTATATATGTGTATATGAATTTATATTCATATGTGTATATTATATGTCATGCATGTATATATAATGTATGTATATAACATATATGTGAATATATGTATACAATACTAGAGCAATTATAGCATTTCTATTAAAAATACTGTGAGATTTTAGTCATGTTAACCATATTTACAATGGGGGCCACCTAATGGACCAGTAGGTTAAGACACTTGCTGCCAAGACTGAAGATCTAAGTTTAATCCCTGATCTCATTTTTGAAAATAGAGATCCAGTTCCCACACACTGTCCTCTGACTTCTAATGAATGTTATATACCTCCCTGTACCCTGGCCCACATAGTAAATCAAACAAGTAAGTAAGCAAGCTATGAAGCAGGCAGTCAGTCAATAAACATAATAAAAATTTAAAATTGTTCAATGACTAATTACATTTCAAGAAATATTTCTATATAATTCTCAAATTCATCTCTGATCCCTTTGTTTATGATATGTGGAAGTGTGAGCTAGATACAGCTCCTCTGTGGTAGGGATGAGAGTCACTGGACTAAGTCACTTCACTGACAATACTTGTAGGATAATTTTCTTCACCATGGAAGACTTTGCCTTGACAGAAAAGTAAGTTCTTGTCAGACTCTGAATGACTCTATTTTCCATTTACAACTCACATTCTAGTTTTGAAACTGTACCTTTTTTTAAAATTGATTTTTGCTTATGACCTCATCCTGTAACTTTCATGCCTCATCATTCTTGATAGACCTGAACTGTCTTAAAAATTACAACCACTAAATTATAAGAATCACTATTTTCTAAGAAGTGCCTCCAGCTAAATATTATTGATTTAGACCCATTCCTGGTTTTCAGGTTCTATAAATCTATCCTCCAGATGGAACAGATACTACTCAAGTCTGATGCATCAGGTGATTTGGTGGATTTCTTTCATAAATAACAGAAAACAATTACCATTCTTATACTATACCAAGACCTGAAAATGGACAATAATTATAACAAAATAGAATTTATGCATCAATATTTTCCTTTGCATTCAGTAGATGAAACAAACAGTCATATCCATATACTTTTGCTTTGTGCTGAACTGTAAGGATTGTTTGGTCGTGGCAAGCCATGAATGAAGTCAATAGTAGTGTGTGTGTGTGTGTGTGTGTGTGTGTGTGTGTGTGTGTTAGATTATGATTGATTGTTTAGAATAAATAATATGTGAACCCAATAACCATTTACAATACCATTCTCATATTTTCTATGACCATTTTTTATTTTTGCACTTGTTCATTGTTTCCTTTTAGAAATATTTATTATTTAAACTCTAAAGTTATTTGCTTAGTTGGTTTTATCTCTTCAAACACTTTAAATCACTTTAAATTAATAGATTTTATTTTGTTTATAGTTTTAAGTTAGTACCTAAAGCAATTTTGGTATAGGTTGGTTGCTAAATTAATGTATAAATAAATTAAGCTAAGTTAACAAAATCTATGTGAACATTAGCGACAACTTTTCAGCTATCCTGAAACAGACTTGGTGTGCCAGGCCTGGGATCCAATGACCTGAACAAATGAGCTGGCCTACAGTCTGATGCTGTAGACAACTTATTTCATTTTCAATGTAGTTTCATACCCGGATGTAACAAAGAAAGCAATGACCTAAAAAAGGCTGTTTGAGTTCAGAAAAGATAAGAAAAACATGTAAACAAATGTCAGAAAGCACATACTAAATATTAATAGAGCAGCCCTTTCTTAAAACTTTCTCAGGACAAAACAATTTAAACACAATTTCCTGACACAAACTATAGATAATATCAGGGAAAGTATGAAAGCAAGGCAGAGGGAGTAATTCGGGATACACTGACCAGATTGGGGTCTATAGCTATGTTCTGACCCCCAACAAGAATAAACATGTCTTATGAATTGAATGTAAATGTTTGCCACAGGAGGCATGGAATCACACCAAGAACAATCCAGGGAGCAAAGCGCAGCTGGGGTGAAAGGACCTCTGTCTTTTCCCATGGACCATCTCTCAGTTTTCCATGGCATTGTTCACCAAGATCATCTTCCTAACCATGTTCTGATAGTTAGCAAGTTGTCATAAGAAGGGTAAGAATAACTGAGGTGAGCTGGTGAACTGTTTTGAGGGGTAAGAAGAAAAATGATAAATGATGTGAGCCAGTTTTCCACTTTGAACATACACATGACCTTTTCTGTTTTCTGTATCCTATTCTAAAGATTTGCTTTTGTAAAAATCTCTTAACAGCAGCCTACTGATGGCACGCTAATGTTTCTGGTTTCTAAACCTCCAATTCTCCATCTAATGGTACAATTGTTTAACTGTTAAGAGGTGATAGCTACAAGGGAGATAAAGATACCATTTTCTACCTTCCCCTGCATCATTAACTTACCTCGTGAGTGGCACACATATTTAATCTCTCTTGCTCAGTTAGCTCAGGTGTAAAATTAGGTGGAGGGCTGTAACTGATGGTCCACAGGAACGGTGTGATTAAAGATGCCCAAGCAAATTAAGTGAGATTGAATTTAAAGCTCCCCCTGAGACTGGAATGAACTCCAGCTAAACACTTCACAAAGTTGTTGGAGCCTCTATAGTTATCAGAATATTACTGTATTTCTCTTGAGTTGTATATTTTAATAGGATAAAAAGCGTATTGCTAATGGCAATTTGTTTCCATAAAAGATGTTCTATCTTCAGTTTCAGTTTTAATATCATGACAAATCTACTGATATAGTTCTTGATGATTTCTCTAGTGATTTGAGGTTTTCCCTCATTTTCCATCCCTACCTTTCCCGCTCCCAAAATTTTCTAGATTCCTGTTTCTAGATCACTCAACAGTCACTTGTGCTTTTCCCATCTTTCCTCCCCACCCTCTTCTCTTTATTCTCTTTACTTCCTACCTCCTTGTTCCCTCCCTCTTCTTTTGCTTTCATTTAATGTATTTGTCTTTATGTAGACTGGTTGAATGACTATAAACTTAGACTAAATATTTTAACTTAAATATTTTTAAAAAGTAGAACATATCATCTATGCCATAATTGACACTAAAGGAAAAAAACCCAAGGAAAAGAGCAAAACAAGAGATCAACGACCAACAAGACAGAGTTCATTTCAGAAATTTAAAGGAATAATGAAATTTGACACCACATCATCTATTTTCTTGAAAAAGTAGTAATTACTACACTTTTACCAAGGATCTCAGATCAATTTTTTTTTATTTAGACACCATTTTGGCTGTAAATATAAATGTGTTAGTGTAGTTTTGATAATTATTAGAAGCAGACTCTACTAGAGGGATAGAAATCTGTAGCAGTGAAAAGCCTAGTGTATTCATTCATTAAACTGAATGTTAAATGTAAATTGTGTGCTTAGATTTACCTTTTGACAACATCTCAGCATTTGGAAGTTTTACTTGAACTTTTCCTGATCTTTAAGCTGACCACAATAAAGGGCATGAAGTACTTAAAATAACAGACGTTCCAAATGAGGGCAGAAAAAGATTTTGTTCTAATTAGGATGTTTTCATCACAAGGGTATCTGGCTTTGTTTTTGCTTATATTGCTAAACCTCGTGCCTAAGTGTGTCTCCTGAAACAGATGGATAGATATCTGTGTAAATTTAACCTCACACATGAATTTCAGTAAAACTTTATATCTAGGCTGTTATAAAAGCAGTGAAGTAAAACACTTTTCCAAGGCCTGGTCTCTCGGAGGCATTTTATAAACCTTTTGTACAATAAATAATATATCCTCATATGATTTAGGAAATATCAAGCAATTGTTTGACAGATTTTGAAATGAATGGCATATCAAAAATACAATTCAAAATTCTATCAGATCTGGAACAAGTCAAATAATAAGAAGACATGGGGATGGGGCCAATTTAAATTAAATGTCCAATTAATTGTTATAACCCCCCAATTTGACTAACAAAGGCATTGTATGTGTATAGTAGGACATAAATATGCTTATTAAAATATTTTAGAAACAAATATTTCTGAGTGAGTTTTAGTAGGTCACATAATAACATGCTCTGCTTCTTAATAACCTGCTATATTTTTCTGAATTAAGCTACTTCATTGTGGAAGAATCAATTAGTTTCTGTGTTCTTTGTTACAAAATCGATCATTTACATAGCCAACCATACTTTCACCTTAAAGTTTCCCCCTCTCACTCCAAGACATCACTTTCAGAGAAAGTGAAGCCATAATTAACAGTTTCCTTCATATTCCTTTAATCAATTTCTCTTCATTTGCCTTTCTTGATAGTCTTCTAATTACTGACATTTCACTAGCTCTTTTCTGCTCACCTTCTCCTCTATCTGACTGTAAATGCTGGGATTTTTGCATGCAGTATCCATCAGCTTGTGCATTATCAATCCTGATGTTCTATTACCAATTTCAATTTCACGCTTGCTCTCTCTGTTGCATATCCTATGGATATGGCAAACATCTGATGTTTTGTTTTATGTTTTTTGCTCCAGACAATGACAAAACTCAGATCGATTTTGAGATTCTTTTCCTCTTTCCTTTGACGAGCTAGCAGGGGTTTGATTCGTTGCACCTGAGCTATCACAAAGGAAATCCTGATGAGTGCCCACATATGAGATCTAAAAGAGCCCTCCTTCTTTTCCAAGAAACTTCATTAATTCAGAGGTGGAGTAAACTTTCTGTGTAACCCAATGATTGCCAGATACAAGCAACAATGGCTACGTGGCCCCTTTTATGGAGAATATTGTTTCCTGAATAAAATTATTCCTGATTTAAGCATGTAGCTAAGAGAGGAGGGAGACTCAGACATGCATCTACTCCACATGTAAAATTTCCCAGTAAAATTATCTTGTCCTTTTACCATGCTTACATTCCACATTACTCTTCTCAACAAATTTTTGCCACTCATAGCTAATGGTACCACTAACCAACACATGCTTTTAAGTACAAGCCAGAAGCCTTGCATTCCTCTCCCCCTTTTGCCTCGATATTATAACAATTATCAATTCTACAATATATCTTAGACAGCCTGTGTGTCTCCATCTCCATTGCATAACTCTGTCCATATTCAACATTTGTTCCTAAACTTATTTCTTACAATGTCCTCACTAATACTTGGCCTTTAAAACCTCCCACCCTCACACCGTACTGCAAATAACAAAAATAAGCTCTTTAATTCATGCTTTAAAAGTAGCCAAATCCAGTATTCCCAAACTAGTGTCCATATTTCTGATGGAAGCAGGTTAGATTTCAATATAAACTTGAGTTTTCCCTCTCATGTCCTTCTAGTCATCCCAGAACCTCAGCAAATTCTTTTCGTTTTTTTATTTTCCTTAGAAAGTATTGTATGCTTTCCTATCAGGATCAATTTTATTTCTATGGCTATGGTACAGTTCTCTAGATACAATAAGCGACTTCAAAAGAGGGATAATTTTAGTTCACAATTCCTTGTTACAGACTACCATAACAGGGAAGTAAAGATGTCAAGAGCCTAAAGCGGGTACTTGCATCATTCCACACTGAAGAGGAGAGCAGCATGAATGTATGATTGCTAACTGACGTGCTGACTGGGACCCAAAGCTAAGGCATGGTTCCCCCACCATTGGCTGGGGCCTCCCACACTAATCAGTGTAATGCAACTCCCAGAGGACATGCCCAAGCCCCCACTGTTATCTACCTCAGTGTCAGATAACATTCTTTCCAGGAGACTTTACATTGTGTCAAGTTGATAACTACATGTAAGCATCACACTATCCAAGCATTTCCATATTTGCTTTTTTCTGATACTGAGAATGTTATTCCCAGGAGCACCCTGTCTTGGCAATTTTGCTGCCCATCACTTATGCAAAGGTGTTTGTTAATATTAAGATTTTTAAGTGTAATCGTTTCTATAAGAGACATTCCACAGTCATACTGTGCAAATTGAATTCTCTACTACGCTCTGTAGGCTTTGCTCTTTTACAGATATGCTTTTCTGGGGGTTATTTAATGAAAGGGTGCCTCCCTTCCAACCCACCTACCCTAGATAGGAAAGAAGGTTAATAGGGGTAGGAGAAACAGAGCTTTTTTAGACTCAGGTTCTTGGAGCAATTCCACTCTTCCTCATTATGATTCCAGAAGACACATTAAACAGCAGAGCAGAACTTCAGTAAAAGCAACCCGAACTGCAGCTGCTGGAACACAGAGAAACAGCCAGACTGGAACCTTGAAGAAGTCTCTGGAACATTTCTCTCTATGAGTGTCTCAAAGTGATGAACAGCCATGTGATGTGAAGGGACGCAAAAGCCAAAAGCCAAGAGCCAAGCCTCTGTTTTGGGGCTCATTTATATCCATACCAGGATGTTTATCAGGTGGCAAAAAGCATTCCCTTGCATGAGGTAATTCCACTTCTAACAGAAAAAACGTCACATGCCCTCTCACAAGTCTCTTTCCAGAGAACAAACATCACATGCTCTCACAAAAGTCTGTTTCACATACCACACTTGGGATCAAAGCAAAAACATGTTTAGATCCACTATAATTCTATTTCAACATTGTCAACATATATTTGATTTTTTAGTTACAAAGTATTTTTGTAATTATACAAAAATTTTATAACAAAACTACTTTTGTAATACAGTATTATATACCTGCATTTTCCATATTCATTTACTGGATTATAGAATCAATGTTCTAATGTCTTGTTCAGGGTGGAAAATTTATAGTCATGTGATAAATGTTGTAAATGAATTAAATGATTGATAAGTCCGGTTTTCTCGAATTTGTAAGAGGGCATGAGTAGAAAACTCTGACTTAAAATTTAAAACTGAAAATGGTTATTTTTGGCATCTCATCAAATAAAATTTTCACTTGTGTAATTTACATAAAATATTATTCAAAACTACATACATAAAAGAACATTTTAAAACTTACTTCCAATAATGCCTACTTTAAAATGTAAACACTTTCAGTATCTTAACTTCTGAAAACATTCATTTAGTCCAGGTGCTTCCAAAGTTTTTTCAGGTATTTTCTGAAGATGCCTTCACAATGCCTCTTGGTCAACTTCATAGTTAATAGAAACCGAGAAATTAATCTTGGATACAATAGAGTCCTCTATTTCTTTTATTTGCTAATATATCCAGGTTCCTGTCTCTTAGGATGTGAGTCTCCCTGGAAGAATGCTGGTAGGATTCTATTTATGTGATCATAATCCCTAGAAAATACTGCACTCAGCTTTAGGGAAAAATTAGAACTGTGCTATTTCCTATATTCAGAAATATTACAGTCGTCTTATTTATCATTAATGTATTGTGGCTTATTTGTTTTTACATATTGATTTCCCTTGATTTATCTTGCTTTGTTTATTTCCTGTTTTAAAGCGGAAACTTTTGATGTAGCTGTGACTCACCTAGTACTCAGTACATAGCCCATGCTGACACTGACCTCATGACAGGGCTCATTCATGTGCCAGCTCCCTAAGTACTAGAACTGCAAGCGTGCTTCACTATGCCCCTTATGTGCTTAATTTTATATACTCTATTAATTAGTTCTTTCAATGTAGTTTAGACAAAGTTATTTTTCTTAAGGACAGGCAGAGTGCAAATTTCAACAGTTTTCATATAAAAATGCTTCTACAGCTCGATCATAATTGACAAGGCTAATTCATTGAGTTCTAATAACATTGTATATTTCAGGAAAAGCTGCTTCTATAAATATAGTGGTTGCAACTATTAATTTTTGTCACCACAACATATTTAAAGGTGGCACTCATTTGACAATCAGAACTACTGCTAAATTCCCTAACTTCTGTTTGTTTAATGATAGCATTCAGAGGATCATAGGAATTTGTTCTCAATGGAATGGACTTGTGCTCTTTTCATATCTCAGGCCAAACACTGGCTACCCTTCTGAAGTAACCTGAAGGATGGACTACTTTTAGCATGGAAACATATTACAAAAGAGCAGAAATCTGATTATGAAACATAAACTCAAATTTAAGACGAGATATGGTTCAACTGGAAGGCAAGAATGGAAGAAGGCCTTTATAGAACAGGAAGTCATCAGTACAGGCACTTAACTACAGTGTTCATGCAGTGATCATCCTCACTTGTGGGCAGAAATGAATTGAAGGCTATCATGAGAAATTTAGCTCCAGCTTGTTTCAAGAGGTGAGAGAAGCATGGGAGAATGGGGAAATAGACGGGTCCAGGGGTTCCTAGAAACCTACAAGAAGAACACCATGATGGGTGGATCTAGGACCCAGGGCGGGGGTTGTCTGCTCAAGCTACTGCACCAACCAAAAACAATACATGCAGTAAATAATGAACCTCTATTCAGATCTACACAATGGACAGGACATTCTCCACAGTTGTCTGGAGAGTGGCAACTGACTCTGACATGAACTCTGGTGCCCCATATTTGACCACTTCCCCTTGGTGGGGAGGCCTGGTAGCACTCAGAGAAAGAATAGGAAGGCTACCAAGATGAGGCTGGATAGGCTGTGAGCATATGGTGGGGGAGGAGGACCCCTTCTGTCACAGACCTGGAGGAGGAGAATAGGGTGAAAGTGGGAGGGAAGGAGGGAGGAACAGAAGGAGACAAACAAGGGGATAACAATTGAGATGTAATCTGAATAAATTAATTCTAAAAATAAATAAAATAAACTTTTAAAAAATACAGTTTTAAAAACTTGAGGACTCAGGGGTAGAGTCCTAGACCCCAAACTCTATCTCATCACAAACAAAGAAGCGAAAAAACAAGCAAATGACCTTAAATACCAAACATACTTTTCAAAAAAACAAACGCTTAGGATTTGAGGATCATGCTAGATCATTGTAAAGGTGTTTGGAGGAGAATTAATGAAGCATTATTAATTAAATATTTTCTAGGACATTGTGGTTGTTTGAGTAATAATGGCCTCATGACCTCTTAGGAAATGGCACTCACAGGCATAGATATGATTTTGTTGGAAGAAGTATAAAGTGTGTCACTGTGTAGGATAGGGGGTTGGTTGAGGTTTCAGTTGCTCAAGCCAGGCCCCCACGTGCCCCCCCACTCCTCTTTCTCTTTGATGCTTGAGGATCCCAGTGTAAAAATCTAACCTACGTCTCTAGCCCCACGTCTGCCTGCATGCCACCATGCTTCCTACCATGATTATAACGTACGAAACATCAGAACTGTAAGTAAACGCCAATTAAATGCTTTCTTTTACAATTGTTGCCATGGTCATGTCATCTATTCACACCAATATAAGCTATGACTAAGAAAGAAGTTGGTTACAGTAGTTGGGTTTTGATGGGATAGGCTGGACTGTGTTTTTGTTTGGAGAAATGTGGGCTTTGGGAAGTTACTTTAGGAAAGTAGCAGAAGTATGGAAGACTGTGATGCTGAGGGTGATTTGAACTGTGGGGGACTGGCACAAAGATTTCAGGGGAGATGAGTGTGGCCTAGAAACTGTTCTTGTGATGTTTTGTTGAAGAACATGCTGATTGTCCAAAAAATCTAAGGTTTAGTTGAAGAGTTATGGATTAACAGCTGAGGCAGTGGCTATTTCAAAACAATATGGCATTGACTATATTGCCTGGTTGTTAGTGACAAGTATTATGCAGAACTGTAATGAAACAAAGTCTGAGCAAGAAAAAAAATATATGGGTTGAGGAGAAAAATAGCACCATAAAAGGGAATGGTGACCTCAGGGAATGACTTGACCCAGCTAAGCTTCCAACTTGTGAAAAGAAATGAAAGAACTACTTAGGTCCAGCTGTGGCAGTACATGCCTTTAATTGTAGCACTCAGGGGACACAGGCAAGTGGATCTCTGAGTTCAAGGCCAGCTTGGTCTAAAATAGCCAAGCATATACCGTGAACGAAACCATCAGAAAAAAAAAGAGCTGGTAAAAATATAATTGAACAATGGGACATGTCACAGGCCAGCAAGCAGCAGAATTTGACAGTTCTGGCCATGTGGTTCTGGTTTTTGAGTCAAGGATAAGCATGAGGGGTTATGGAATCTCCCTTTATGGCTAAAGAAAGCTGCTGAGGCCAAGAATGTGTCTGGGATTTCTCTGTATAGAGACCAGAGAGGAAACTGTGTGAAGCTGTAAAGATGGAGCCTGAATTGCATTGTTGGAAATGCCAAAGGCCTGGGGAATCTGCTGAGAAAAGCTGCTATCAGCCAATGGAGAAAGAAGGGTGTTTCAGTAAGCGAACCTGAAAGGAGTTGGAGAGCTGACATAAGATGTAGAGTTTGGACTTGATTTTGGTCTTGCTTTGGTGCAGTATTTCATAGTTATGTTTCTCACCCGCTCACCTCCCAATACCCCGCCCCCACCTCTTAGAATGATAATGTATTTCCTAGGCCATTATATGTTGGAGATATGTGATTTGCTCTTTCATTTTGATTTTTCAGGGTTTAAAGTTAAGGGATTGCCATGCGTCTGGGAAGAAGTTTAGAACTTTGGCTTTTTAAACAGGGTTGGGATTGTTATAGACTATGAATGCTTCTGACTAAATGCATTTTGCATTATGATATGGCTACAAACCTATGGGGGACAGGGAGTGGAATGTGGTAGTTTGAATAAAAATAGCCCCCCATAAGACCATAAGGAGTGGCAAGATTAAGAAGTATGTTTTTGTTTTTTGGGGAAAAAATATGTCATTGGGGAATTGACTTTGAAGTTTCAGATGCACCAGTCTTGCCCAATCTCTCTCTTTCCTTCTGTCATAGAATCCAGATGTATAACTCCTAGCTACTTCTCCAACATCGTGTTTGACTGCATGCCACCATGCTTCCTGACATGAAGATAATGGATTAAACCTCTGAACTATAAACCAACCCCAATTAAATTGTTCCCATTATAAGACTTCTGTAGTAACTGAGGGGACCTCCTCCCCCTGTATATGCTCATAAGGTATCAAGTCTCTTCTTGGTAGCCTGCTATCCTTCCTCTGAGTGCCAACAGGCCTTTCCATCCAGGGGATGTGGTTAAATATGAGGCACCAGAGTTTGTGTGAAAGTCAGTCCCCACTCTTCACTCAACTGTGGAGAATATCCTGTCCATTGGCTAGATCTGGGTAGGGGCTTGAAGTTTACTGCACGTATTTTCCTTGGCTGGTGCCATAGTTTGAGCATGACCCCGGGGCTCACAGATCTTCCCATCATAATGTTCTTCTTGTAGGTTTCTAGGACCCTCTGGATCCTTCTATTTCCCCATTCACCCATGCTTCTCTCACCTAGAGTCCCAATAGGATGTCCTCCCCTCTGTCCCACTTTCCTGGTAAGTGAGGAGGGGAGTAGGCGAAATGGGAGGGAGAGAGGAATAGGAGGATACAAGGGATGGGATAACAATTTAGATGTAATGTGAATAAATTAATAAAATATATTTTAAAAAGATTACTGTGGTAAGGGAGTACAGATAGCTACAAAAATTAAATACTACCTAAGACAGACACTTTCATAGTGTGTATAATGCCATATAGATAGTGCTTCAATTTATATGGAGTCAAGCATGAGAAAACGAACATTTTAATAATCTTTAAGAGAAAACATGACTCAATTTTCACTAAAATATCAATGATTTTTACTATTTCTATTAGAACATGAAACTTGAGATAAAAGTTTATTGCAAACAACACTACTGAATTTTGTTTTATTTAATACTTGTTTCCTCAAAATGTTTCATCTGCATTTGAAACTTATGGATGTTCTATGTAGAGTTTGCCTACTCAAAGAAAAATTCATGACTTTCTTCTTTGGTTTTTCAGAAATATTGTCCAAAAGATACTGAGTTACTACATTTCTAGTATGGATTTTTAAAGCTATAGTTGGCTTTTATATATTTCTTGGTAAATAGTATTTCCTATCTTATACTATAAAGTGGGCTAAGAAATATACTCAGCTTACAAAATCTGCTGGTTTTGTACGATGCCTCAGGAGGGAATCTAAAGATAACACTGCACCCACGCTCTAGAGCCGCACTGGAGACGACTGCTCTCAGTGAAGCTGTGCAGCTTTAAAGTCAAGGTAGCTTATGAGACTGACGCGCTACCTACTGCGCTAAGAAGGCAACCAACACTATCATATTCACCAACTATAGAGCTACCTTGATTTTATTTTTTGGTTTTTTTGTTTGTTTGTTTGTTTTTTGTTTTTTTTGTTTTTGTTTTTGTTTTTTGTTTTTTGTTTTTTTTGGTTTTTTGAGACAGGGTCTCTCTGTGTAAAATCAAGGTAGCAGCCGGGCGTCGTGGCACACGCCTTTAATCCCAGCACTCGGGAGGCAGAGGCAGGTGGATCGCTGTGAGATCGAGGCCAGCCTGGTCTATAAAGTGAGTCTTGGACAGCCAAGGCTACACAGAGAGACCCTGTCTCAAACAACAACAACAAAAAAAAAAACAAAAACAAAAACAAAAAAATAAAATCAAGGTAGCTCTATAGTTGGTGAATCTGATAGTGTGGGGATAGTTTGCAGGCTAGGGAGAGCAGAGATGCAACTGATCCCATAGCTTAGATCTAGAGCTATGAAAGTAGAACAGGAGAGAAAGGAATCCTAGAAAATGTTATCAAAAGAGGTAACCAAGGCACAGAAAGACACGATGTATTCCTCTTCGTGTGTGGACTACTATTACTTTTTATCAACTAAATTGTTCTTAACCTGATTATTTCAACATGCTATATTTAAATGGTCTGGTAATAAAGAAATGACAACATGTTAATTAAAAGAACTAAGTTGAGACAGCACTTCATATGTATTAGGACTGTTTCTCCTCTCCAGGAAGTAGGAGCAAAGCACGATTGATGGAGAATTTGCAATCTTTGTACATCAGCCTTGAGAATGGAAAATGAAGCAACTGTACAGAGCAATACAGGAATTCCTTTAAAATCCCATAATTCTAATTCTGAGAGCATGCTGGTATAGCTGCACGTTTATATGTATGTAGGAGTCCATGTGTGTACTGCTATATATGTATGTGCATGTGCTTGGGTGTAGGGTCCAGAGAACACCTTTGGTGCTGTTTCTTAGGCATTTTCCACCAGATTGATTGATTGCCTGATTGATTAATTATGAAACATGTTTTCTCATTGCTCTGTAACTAACCAAGAATGACAGGCCAATATGCCAGTCAGCCCCAGAGAAGCTCTTGTTTCTGATTCCCCAGCATTAGGATTACACAAACATACACACACACATACACACACACACACACACACACACACACCATCATCATCATCATCATAGGAAAAAACTATATAGATGTATATATATACACATACACACACATTGTAACATGGACATTATAAGTGAAACACAAACAAAGGGGACTAATTAGATTCATAGGAAATACCTAAGACACTCAAAGTCATCAAGATGGAAAGTAGTGTCTTTGCAAAAATCACAGCTCTTATCTTAAAAACATAAAAGGTATAAAATTCTGTAGCCATTTTGAGTGACCCTGGCTAGGGAGCACAGGTTTAGGTTACCTCATAATGCACATTCAAACATAGAAGGAGTTTCGTGAACTTTTACAGTTTAACATAAAAAAGAAAGTCTTAAAAACAAATTTAAAATACATTGGTGAGTATGTCAGAGAGACATCTACAACTAAGATGGGCCCTTGGTGCTATTTAATGACATTCTTACCTTTTGGATTGATAGAATCCTTTTTGTTAGCAATGACTCTTTAACAATTCTACTTTATTAGTAGGATTCTACTTTCTTAAAGGACTATACCTTCCTTACAACCCGACTACCCTAAACAGGAGGGAAAGGAGAATAAGGAAAACAAGAACGCAACTTTCTGGGTATCCGTTCCTCGGAGCAAATCCCTTGGCATAAATCTCAGGAGTTTAGCAGATCCTCTATCCAACAGAAGCCACACTATCTGTGGATGAAAACTGGAGAAAACCACGGAGCTTGCCAGCCACCACCAAATCCTCCAACAACCTGCGCTGCTGTTGGGCAGGAACCTCTGATCTCTCTCACTCCGATTCCCCAATGTCCTTCTCCTGCTAATTGCCTGAGCCTGTCTTTTATCTTGGGCTGAAACTTAGTCTCTCTCTCTCTCTCTCTCTCTCTCTCTCTCTCTCTCTCTCTCTCTGAGTCTAAGATGTTTATCAGTGTGTAGAGACAAGGTCTCAGTTGGATCAAGCCACCCAAGATTGCTTTCACCTTGGGCCCAGCCTAAGGCAAGGTTACATTCTCTCCACTTGTCTGTTTAGTATAAGATTTCAAGAAGCTTTTGTCTACTACTCATAAGATATCTGATCAAACAAAACGGTGGGTAAGGAATGGCTATTCAGCCCAAAATAAGGTTATTAGCCTCTGACCTGCAACATTCCAAGCTTTCCATCATTGCAGTTTTAGTCATCAAATCATACTTTACAAATGTAATGCCCAAGTTGTGAAACCCCCAAAGGCCACCAGGAATCATCCCGATGAAAATAACACATGGTTTCATTTATTTCAAGCCTGGACCCTCAGCCCCCCTCAAGAAGAGGGACAATGGCGGCCCCTAGTGCTAGGGGAGCAAGGGTTTTAAAGGAAAAAAAAAAAAAACTTCAGGAAGAGGATTTCCAAGCCATTTCCAAGCCTTGCTCTTACATGGTAGGTTAAAAGGATATAGGAAAAATGCTCTTTAAGCTGATTGGCTGGGGGAAAAGGGCTACATGAGGGGACCAGGGCCAGACTGCAGGATGGATATTTTTGTATGTTCTGGTTGTGGTGACCTGTGGCTCTGATTAGTTGGGCCAGGTGCAAGCTCCTAGAAACAGTTGCTAGCTGTATGTTTGTGAATCTCCCTGGAAACTGTGCAGGGTGGAAGTGGAGGTGGGGGTCAGGTGCTCAGGCCCAAAACACAAAATGGCATTGGTTTGGTCTCTACACAAACACAGCATGATTCCAAGAATCCTCATCCATACTAGAAAATAGGTTGGCAGGTATTGGGAACAGAATAAGTCGTTTAATGTTCAGAGAATTTTAGTTTTTCAAAATGAATAATTTTCTCTCAGGGTTGCCATAACAATGTAAATATTCTTAGCACTATCAGATTCTTTACTGAATAACAGGAATGCTATTTTTATGTCCTGTTATTTTACTGTCGCTATGCAAATATTGTTTTCATTTCCTCAGATGAGGGGATGAGATGAGGGCTCTTCCCAAGCCTTTCTGGCTCTTCCTGAACTCTTTCTGCTTGATTCTGGCCTAAAGTCCTCTCCAAGCTAACTGATTCAAACTAGCTTCTCTTTCTTCTCTTGGTGTCTCATGGCTTCTGACTGAATTGCTCTGCCTTGTCTCAAATTAATTCTGACAACATGTTTTAATCCTCTGGATCCTTCTCATACTATGGATCTGTCTGTCTTCACTTGTGTCTAGCTTTTTCTTCCTGCAACCTGTCTCTGTAAAACAGTCCCAGTAATCAACTGCCCTTAAAAACCTCTTCCTCTCTCCCCTGAGCTGCTTTTATATTAGTAGTTGAATGACTGTAAAGTATTTGAATATATGTATTTCATCAAAGTATGTTTTAAAATTAAATCTTTCTATTTACATTAAAAGACTGCATATTTAACATGGGAAATCAGGAAGATATCGATAACCATTCATATTTATCAAATACAGTCTATTGAAAATAAATAAATCAGACAGCTCAATTGCCAAAGTATTTTCTGGGAAAAATGTGGTCATATAAAAAAATATTTGTCAGTAGTAGTTTGATAAATGCAGTTATTTTGTTTTTCTCATCTTTCCTTCCTGGGGCTATATGTTTCTTCTTAAGAAGGAATGTTTGCTAACAAGATACTGAAAATTGCAAAGAAATAATGCATCAGGTCTTTGAAAGGTGTATAGCTTATTGTAAATATTTATGTTAATTAATTCCTGTTTAATTCCAGCATAGTATTGTCATATTTTAAGGAAACTCATCCTTTTATAAAAATCTTCTCACAATGGATAATCATGAGGGAAAATTGAACACATATTTTGTAACCACAAGGAAAGAATTTCACATATTCATTTTATATTATCACTAATTGAATATAATTATTAAACTCAGTTGTGGATAATTGTAGGTATTATTTGAACTTGGGTGTAGAAATAATAATTCTCAACTAAAGAATTATATAACTTGACTAATGTGGCCATATTTCCAGCCAGTGCCTTTAGATTCAGGAATCTTGTTCCTGAAAAAAATGAACAAATTGCTGAGGTCTTTATTCTTTCAGAAAATTGTAACATCACTGTGATTGTCAATCATGTGGTAACAGTACTATACTATGGATTAAAACACTGAATGGCATATTATATTGAGGACTGGAAGTGGTCATCTTCTAGGAACTGCACTTCTGTAAACATTGTTTTTTGTTGTTGTTGTTGTGCTTTTTTTTTTTTTTTTTTTTTTTTTTTTTTTTTTTTTTTTTTTTTTTTGCTTTCTTTTCTTTTCTTCAGATGGGGGATGAGATGAGAGCTATACCCAAGCTTTAAGAATATTGGCTGAAGCTTAAGGAGACTTGTAGAAAAGTGGGGGAAGGAGAAAAGGACCTGAAGGTGACAGGAGCTCCACAAGAAGACCAACACAGCCAACTAACCAGGGGCAGAGGGGCTTGCTGAGACTGAAGTGCCAATCAAGAACCATGCATGGTCTGGACCTAGGTCCTCTACACAGATGTAGCCCAGGTGCAGCTCAGGCTTCATGTGGGTCCTCTAATAAGGGGAGCAGGGAATGTCCCTGACATGGACTCTGTTGCCTGCTTTTTTACCACTTCTCCCTGGTTGGACTGCCTTGCCAGACCTCAGGGGAAGAGGACAAACTCAGTTCTGATGTGACTTGATGAGCTGGGGTGGGCGGTTATGGGGGAGCTCCCCTTTTCTGAGGAATAGGGGAGGGACAACTGGGAGGAGTGAGGGGGATATGACTGGAGTGTAAAGTGAATAAATTAATTATTTTATGAAAAAGTATCTGCATTAGTCATCTTTCTCTTTGCTGTGAGCAAACACCTGGGAGAAGCAACTAAGGAAAGAAAAATTATTTGTGCTGTGAGTTCCACTTTACTGCTCAGCATGCTGGGGAGCAGAGGATAGGAGCTTATGGCAGCTGATCACATTGCACTCTCAGTCAGGAAGCAGAGGCCGATGCATGCTGGTGCTCAGTTAGCCTCTCCTTTCGTGCAGTCCAGACCTAGGCATGAGGATGGTGATGCCTACGTGTAGAGTGGGTTCCCCACCGATCCAAATTCAGAAACTCCATAACAGACCATCACAGAAGTGATTGTAGACTCTCCCAAGTTCATTGTAAATATTAACTAGCACAACATCTGTTAAATATTTTAGTTTATAAACAAATGAGAAATCTTTAGAGAAACTCTGAACACACACATACACACAATTTGTTTTATGCTTGTTACGTGCATTAATTAAATGTAAACCAATAAATATTAACAGACATGAACAGGCCTCAAGGCAGTACACTTTTGTTTTATGTCTCCAGTAGCAATAATTTCTATTTGTTCATAAAGAGAAAATCCATAAATCATATATGCTGGAGTTTTTGTCAGGATGATATGTGTATTATCCCTATCTTCTTAAATCTTACACAAGCTTTAGTCTAGCGTGCACAGCTGCTAAATCATTATCCTCTGCATGAGTAATTGTTGCAGATGTTCATGCTGATTAATGGGGAACAGCTATATTTATGGTGGCTTCAGTATGGCAAGTACACCATTATGACTGCTCAAAGCACAAAAGATGCTGTGCTTTGATACTCTGATGTGAAGCTCTGTGGAGAGGCTATGGCTCACTACTTTAGATCTGACAGGTCCCATTGCAATGCTGTTCTGTCCCAACAGTCAAAAAAAATCTTACTCTCACCATGTGCATTTTATAGAAGGGATAGGCTCATTGCCTTCAGGCATGCTCAGTATTACAGATAAGTTTTTTTTCTTTCCTAACATTCAAACACAAATGTAGCATCAACAAACCACTAAATGATGATCTGGTGACCAGTTTAATCTTTTAATGTGCAGATTATCTCCTGATTTGCTGTTAGATTTTTTTTTTTTTTTTTAAGTTATCGGCTAAGGTGAACATTAGGGGAAAATGAAGGGGTAGGTCAGCTAGGTCTAACAATAACCAACACAGGGTTCAACAGAGCACATTTTCAAATATGTGGCTTGTTCGTTTGCTTCCCAGTTTTGACTCTTACTAGTTTTTGAATGACCAACCCTCTCAATTGTCTTGAAATTCCTGCTGTTTTAGGGCAAAGGAACTTTCCCATGCAAAAGAGAAACTGAGTACCTTACAGCTGGTTTTCCTGGTTAATTAGCCTTTATGAGTTTCCTAAGTTTCTCCCAAATGAACAAAGTAAGCAGAGGTCATTTCAATAGCTACCAACAGTATAACCATATTTAACAGTTTTTCTATTTATCTTTCCTAAGCTCAATTAGGCTTTCCCAGTCAAAACTGGAGCGAGTGGAGGTTTATTTTTGAGTCATCATTATGTACACTATTTGGTACCCCAGTGACGAGAAAAGTTAATGTGAAAAAAATGTAACACATTCCTGATAAACACTTAGTGAATGAAGAACATCTTTAGACAGATAGTAAGTTTTCTAACAACTGAGGTATTCTAATACTCTTAATTAGAAGCAAAAAGATGCAAAAGTCTCTTTTCTGTGCTTTATTTTCTCACCAATATGGCCACTTCCATTAAATCAACATTCTAAATATTTTCTGTATTATCATCATCCAATGAAGAAGAAAAATTAATATGGAGAAACATGATTTTTTTTAAGTTCAATTCATAAACCATTAGAAATTTTAGATGATTTTGAATCTTTCCCCAGGAAGCAATTTAGTCCCTTATAGGATATTAATACTGCTGAGTGAAATCAAAAATTTTAGAAACTAAATTTAGTGTTTATTTTCCCTGAGCAAATTATTCAACAATAACACTATTTTCAAGATGTGACAAGTACTCTACGGATGAGTATTGATCTTGTAAAATATGAACCCTACTGAAGGGCCAAGAGCTGTACAATGCTGCACTCTGTGTTCTAGAATGAAACCACTAAAAAGACAACAAAACAGTCAGGGGAACAGAAAGGGAGTCCAGTCGTGCAAAGACAGCCAAGGAGCACAGGATGACTCCTTGGATATGTTCACTTTGAACACTCAAGCAAATCTGTCACTTTTCCTACTTGCTTTTCTCTCCCCTACAGTGAGGGCCACTTATTTACATCTGTTTAAAAATGCAAGCTGATTATAAAGCAGAAACAAGACACTGCAGATGATATAGTAACTTGGAGACGGAGATCATAGCCCGTGCATATATTGCTAAATGGACTAGGAGGCATCTGGCTCACAGCCTCTAGCATCATAAGGTGGTGGTACTCCTGCCGAGTGGAACTTAGGAAAGGGAAGAAAATACAGGTTACCATGACCCTGTTCGTCCATAAGGCAGCAGGGCTGGTGAAGAGTGAAGACATGTGAGGTCTCCGTACAGTTGGGAGTGGCAGGGATGGGGGAGAGTTTGGGGCAAAAAGTCTTAAAAGACTCTATTAATAGCTTACCTTTAAGGGATTGGATTCATCCTGTTAAACCATGGTGGCAGTTTGAAGGTAGCGAAAGGTTCAAATTGAAAAACTCCTAAGAATATCTAAAATGTTCTGAGAGAGAAAAAACAATCTAATGTAACATATTGTGCTGGAACATGGTGCAAAATGCTCATAGCGATAATTAGGAAGCTGAGGAAACAGAAAGGAAATCATCCCCAAGTGCCGCTGACAGTGGGGTTTGTAGCAGAAGCAGCAGCTGCTTCAGACTGTGGGGATCCCCCCAGGGGACAGGGTTTTGATGAAGTCCCAGTGAACACTTCCAACCACGAAGTGGAATCATTTAATCCAAACCTGATCCCGGGAACCTGGAATATTGCCATAGATCAAGCAACTGTCATTTGGCAGTTGTACCTGATGGGATTGCCTGTTGGGTGCCTTCCTGTGTTATTTATTTTCCATGTAGTGGACTTGGTTTGCTGGCGTACTCGATGCTCGGCGTAATCCCTGGATTTGATGTCCTGGCTTCAAAAGACAGTGTCTATAAATTTGGCTGACAACACTTCCAGTTTACAGATTAAGAGTCTATGAAAGAGGAGGAGACAGGTAATTGTCATCAGTAGGCAGCAAATGAACACTTTTAAGCAAAGCTAACAGTTCCGTTGGCACCACATTAAACTACTGAGAAAAGCCGGCCAGGTAATAATGCAAGCCGCTGCACCTGACCAGTTAACATTCTGACGGCTTGTGGAATGCTTCACATTTTATTTCTTCTTCTTTTTCATTTTATTTTTTTATTATTTATTTATTCTGCACAAAAATGTGAGTTTCTGTCTATAGCAGTTGCTTGCTTATAACTTCATAGTTTTGGGTAGAGTAAGAAGAAAATGTGTGTTTATTGATTGATTCAGAGGGTTACTGAAGTCTTGCAAAATTTAAGTGAAAAGTGAGTCAAACGAAAAAAATGAAACGTGTGTTGGCATAAAAAGGGTCTTTGCAACAAGTGACGGAATGCTGAGTACGAAAGGGGGCTAAAAGCAGATGCAGGGCAGGATTCAGACCTTAAGCCCAAATCCCTCCTATAGAGAATTAGCCGTGTGATTGTGCACAGCTGCCAATGCTCTATCTACTTCCGGTTCTTTGGCTATTACACATTGGTAACAGTTCTACCTAGGATGACATCTATTTTAACTTACTTGTTTAACATGATTACAAGGCTCAGTTTGCCTCATCTAGAAGCTGTTAGAGGTATGTTTGAAATTGAGTCAGTCAATGATGATTATGCCTCTAATTTACAAATTATCTATTCAGGTGAATGCGTTTTCTCATGATAATTGATCAATATATATTCAGGGGATGTTATTTTTAAAATATGAAAGAGTCTTCTGGGATAATCCAGAGAATTGTTTTAACTTATAAGATGTTGTATGACCTAAGACCTGGGGGGGGGGGTTTGAGGGGGGGCTCGTTTTGTTTTGTTTTGTTTTTTAATTTTTTTTGGCTGCACTAGAAATAGGTGTACTCCTTATTTAAATTATGGTATTTACTGAAAGACTCAGTTGGTGCTACAGCAATATAGCATGTTTGTGAAGGTTTAATTATTTCATCGATCCAAAATATTGGTTTGTAATCAATATAAGTAAGCCTTATTCACTATGAAAAGATAACAACATGAATCAGTAGGTAAATTTAAATTCAAATCACATGATATACCATCTCACTTTAGTTAAACAAAAAGACCAAACATATAAGAAATATCAGTGAGGATTCAGAAAAAGAACACATATACTGTTGGAACAGATATAAATTATTAAGACATCATTAGTGATTACCAAAGAGGCTCTAAATACTTAAATAATATTTCAATACACTTACGAGAATTTGCATATCTTCTTTGGTAAAGTCCAATAAGGACAATGCACCCATTTTCAATTCAAGTATTTGCCTTTATTTGTGCTGATGAATTGCTTTTTATAAATCTAGATATTAATTCTTTTCCATATAAATAATATACAGGTATCTTCCCATTATTCAGCATGTAACTTCATATTATTCAGTATATCTTTGCTATAAAGAAGTTTCTGAATATCACATGTCTGAAAGTGTCTGGTCTTATGTCAGAATCCATAGTTCTATTTCTTGGACCATGCTTTCTATTTTTGTGTAAATAGCAGGTTGCTTTTCCTACTACCTCTCTTCAGTATGACTTAAAATCAAGAAGATTTATACCTCCTGATCGACTTTTTTGTTCAGGATTATTTTTGCTATCTAAGATTTTTTGATCTCCATATGAAGCATAAGACTCTTTTTCAATATATATATATATATATATATATATATATATATATATATATATAATTCCTGATTGTTTCATGGTTCTTCATGATGTATGTAGTTTACTGTATATATGTATAATGCTATAAATGTGTATATAAGAATATTTAATAAAAATTACAAAAAAAAGTTTAATAGGGGTCATATTGAGTCTGTAGGTTGCTTCCATAGTATGATTACTTTCATGTTAATTTTAACACCCAAGAATAGGCAGTCTTTCCATCATCTTACATCTTTTTAAACTTATTATTTCAATGTCTTAAAGTTTTTACTACTCAAGGCTTTCCTTTCCATAATTAAAATTATTCCAAATTGTTTCTGAGTCTAATGAAAAGGGTTTTGTTTTTCTGATTCCTGTTTTTATATGTCTGTCATTTGTATGGAGAAAGACTAAAAAACATTTGTATTCTGCTATCTTGCTGAATGTATTTTTAAAAATCACTGATGGAGTCTTTAGGATCATATATGTACAAAATAACACCACTATGAAAACAATGGCATGTTATTTAACTCTTTCCTGAACTTCAAATCAAGGAATGAGTTTATCACTGAAAAATAAGACATAGAACATTATGATAGGCAGATTTGGGTCATGGGGTCCTGCTCAAACTATTTGACATTTTCTTTTATACACACATACATATACACACATATTGCATACATTATACACACACAAACACAAACACACACACACATACACACATTGCCCAAGCCAACCTATAAAAGTCCAAGTCTGATATATTCTCACACTTTTATTATGCTAGAATTCATTTGTTCTATTATATGCTAAGTGTTCAAAAGATACAGTGAAAACATTGGATATGTATTAAAAATATTTATTTTAAATTTATGTAGGTACTAATTACATTGACATATACATGACTAAAAATGTTGTTTGAGGGATTGTGTTTCAGTTAATAAATTTACAGTAAAGAAAATCTTTTAGCATCCCAATTCATCTACATACATGTAAGTTTCTAGCACAATGTATGTAATCTTGTATGTGTGGCAAACATACATATCATAAAAGTAGAGATAACTTTTCAGTTTCAAGATCAGCTTTCAAATACACATGTTCAAATTTTACTTGTGCCTACCATATGCATCAGCTGATAGGGTGTAATCACAGGATACAGTGCAATAAAATGAAAAGTGCAATTTTTACCATAGTTGATAATACTCAAAACAAAGAAAAGTTTCACCATCATACGATTTAAAAGATGTTGTACTGTAACCCACAGGTTGTAGGGCTCAGAATCATGTCTTGGCAAGTGAGGGAATGAACAAAAGACAGATATATGGATATATAGACCCATAAAAACTAAAGTCAGCTGAGTTCTGCGCTCTGAGGAAGCAGTAGTTACTACATCCAGAACCCAGAGCCTCCTGTGTTTATCATGTGCAGCACAGGGGACTATTGGGCTAGTTTCAGTTAGAGTGAGGGATCTCTTTCAGCATACTTTCTCAGGATGTCAATATCCAGGAAGAGCAGGAAAGTGCAGCTGCTAGATTTTCTATACACTGATCAATGCCAATAACCTAGTAAGTAGACAGAGGTCGGCTATGGCCTTCCAAGTCTTACACATACGGGAAACTGCTTTAGCAACTTCTCATGTGTCTTAGGTCTTGCAGTCCTCAGCTTGACTCTGCCCATGTCATTAATACACAATCACTCAAGGCTTCCTTCACTCTCTTCAAAGTAAACCTGTGTGTACCTTTGGTCAACATCAGGTAGGATAACAGTATGAGTTAGAGATGGGACTAGAATATAACGAGAATAGTTGGTCAAACATCATTAGAACGCTGGAAACCATGCTCCTGTGGGCTTTCCTGGTTGGAGTCAGTTTATGTTGTTATCACACCATTGTCAGGAAATCAGCTCTGCCAGGAGCAGCGAGGAACGACAACTGAAAGGCTCTTTCTGTGGGACTTCCCTAAACTCTGCTGAATGTATCTCTTTCATCTGTATATTTTCACCGTAGAAAACACTATGGTTACATCAAATCAGTTTCTTGAATTCTTATAATTAAAACGTGGGTTAACAGCATCATTTGGAAGATGACTTAGCATTAGTGTCAAAAATGTCAAAGTAATTTTGGAGGCTGTTCTGTAACATTTCTCATGGTTTTCCATGCTTTTCTGTCCCGTTTTACTGCTGAACATCTTCAGGACATCAGTCATGCTCAAAAATAATTTAAACATGACTGTCACATCCTCTATAGTTCTGGACACTTTTGACAGTCTATGTCACAGCAGATTCTGTCAAGAAGGACTAGTATAAACTCAAGCATCCAAACGATGGCGATTTTGTGTTTCATCCTGCCTTCACCTTATGAAACTTAATGATGAACATGTTCTTAAAATCACTGAATCAGATGCATGACACTTCAGTTGTAAATAATAACAAGGATTTATTTCTCATAAAGCGTCTGAATTTTCCTGACAATCATGAGTTTCTTTTTCTTCACAAACATTTCAAAAGGAAGTTTTTTCTTTTGCCTTTGCTATTTTAATATTAACAAGACTTTAGAAACAAATTCTTGTTGTTTTTTCTCCAAACCATATTTGCCTTTCTTAGGCACGTAACATGGCTTAAAAAAAATAAATGTTCCCTGTCATAAAAAGGGCCAACTTCATGCTAAGTAGATTTTATTCCTCCGCATTAGGCTTTTGGCAAGTAAAATAAACACTTCATTGATTTTATGTCACCATCTCTCAGACAAGAAAACAATGAGAACATAACAATGTAAGTGCAATAGTCTTAGAAGTTAGGTTCCTAAGCAGAAGGATCAGTAATAAAGCCAGGAAGCTCATTTCTTTTTAATCAATCCATTTTGATGTCTTTTTTCTTGATAATTAAAATGATAATTTGAAATAACTGGTATTGATTATAAATAATTTTGAAACCGTAATTCTCAGAATCTAGAATCCTAAAGTAGCAACAATTTCTTTCTATTGTTTACACACACACACACCACACACACACACACACACACACACACACACACACACACACACACATATATATATATATATATATATACTGTGTTTACTGGGACAAATCATTACAAATCTAGTGCCTTAATACAGAAAAAAAAATTCATCTTACCGATAAATGTTCCAGATGTGTGAATTTACCTTTCCTGACCTGACTCTGTTATGAACAAGGTTCTTCTTATTATATTCTGGAAGAGTTAACTCTTCATCTCTTTTACCTTTTAATTGCATTTTTGATACTATCTTCTCAATAGTAAAATCCCTATTGTCTCCATAGTTAATGGAGTACTTTTAAGTGTATTTAAAGTTTCTTTGTTAGTGTTTGACTACTCACCTAAAGATCCCTGTCATAATCAAGGCATGGAATAGATAAAGAAGCCTGCATCTATGCAGTAGGCAGACCCAGGCAGAAAGGTCATGTTCAAAGCCCATGTCCATTCAGTAAACCTTAGTGGTATTGCTGGCCCAGGATATATAAGAGCTTGTCTAAAACTAACCATCAAAATGAACAAAGTAACAAAAAATCCAAACTGGATAAGTTGCCATACTCTTAGTAGCAAAGTTCTTCTATAGTTTGTAGCAATTAAGATTTTCTGTCTTTTTAAAAAATTTATTCACTTTATATCCAGATCAGAAGCCCCCTCCCTCCTTTCCTCCAGATCCTTCCATCCCTCTCTTCCCACATCCACCCTCCCCTTATTCCTCAGGAAAGAGGAGCCCCCATCACCAACTCACTCCAGCACATCAAGTCACATCAGGATTGAGAGTGTCCTCTTCCACTGAAGCCTGGCAAGGCAAACTTGCAAGAGGAGAAGTGACAGAAAAGCAAGTTACAGAGTCCATGTCAGAGACAGATCCTGTTCCTCTTACTATGGGGTAGAAGTTCTTTACCAACCCAACATTTGACAAAGGGCTAATATACAAAATATATAAAGGACTGAAGAAATTAACACAAACAAACCAAATAATCCAATTAAAAATGGAGTACAGAGCCAAACAGAATTCTCAACAGAAAAATTTCTAATGGCTGAAAAACACTTAAAGAAATGTTCAGTGTCCATTGTCATCAGGAAAATGCAAATCAAAATGGCTCTGAGATCCCATCTTATGCCCAGAAGAATGACTAAGATAAAAACCCAAGCAGCAACACATGCTGGTGAGGATGTGGAGAAAGGTGACCACTCCTCCTTTGTTGGTGGGAGTACAAACTTGTACATCCATTTTCAAAAGCAATCTGGTGCTTTCTCAGAAAACTAGGAATAATGCTACCTCCAGACAAAGCTATATCTCTCCTGGGCATACACCCCAAAGACCTTTAACCATACAACAAGGACATTTGCTCAACTATGCTCATAGCAGCTTTATTGCAACAAACAGAAATGGGAAACAAGCAGATGTCCCGCAAGTGCAGAATGGATAAAGAAAATGTGGTACATTTACCCAATGGAATACTACTCAGCTATTAAAAACAAGGAAATGATGAAATTTGCAGGCAAACATCTAGAACTAGACCATATCGTCCTGAATGAGGTAACCCAGACCCAGAAAAACACATGGCATATACTTACTAATAAGTATATATTAACCATATAATACAGAATAACTATAGTATAGCTCAGAGACCCCCAAGAGGCTAAGCAACAAGTAGGGCTCAAGGTAGCATGTTTGAATTTCACAGGGAACTAGATTAGACAGCAGTGGATAAAGAGAAAGACTTGGGCAGGAGAGGGAGTATAGAGGGAAATGAGGATAGGGATCAGATGTGGGGAGAGCTTGGGCAGGAGGTCAGAGAGCTTGGAGAGAGATGAGTCGCCAAGGGCAGGGACTAGCTGAGACAAGCTGCAGACCTATGACAGGGAAGGCTCCTAGGAGGACATGGGGGTGACTCTAGCTAATACTCCAAATAGCCAGGAACATGGAGACTGAAAGTGGCCACCTTCTAGCCAGAAAGGGCTTCTAGTGGAGAGAGGGGAACCCCAAACTACCCACAAAAACTTTGACCCAAAATTTACCCTGCCTATGAGATGTGCAGGGATAAAGATAAAAACAGAGATTGATGTAATATCCAACCAATGCCTGCCCCAACCTGAGACCCACTCCATGGGAGAGAGCCAACCCCTGACATTAGTATTAATGGTGCTCTGCTATGCTCACAGACGGAAGCCTAGCATAGCTGTCTTCTGAGAGGTTCCACTCTGCAGCTGATCTAAACAGATGCAGAGACTCACAACCAAACATTTGGTGGAGCACAGGGAGCCTTGTGGAAAAGTGAGGGCAAGTATAGAAGGACCCAGAGAGGACAAAAACTCCACAAGAAGACTAAGAGTCAACTAACAGGGCCCCAGCATATGGAGACTGAAGCACCATGCATGAAGGACCATGCATGGACTGGACTTAGGCTTTCTACACATATGTAGCCAATGGGCAGATTTGCTGTCTTTTAAAACAGCACTTTTCGTTCTGCCTACCACAGGGCATATCCTTAGGACATTCAGGTAAGAGATTTTGTTAAAATAAGACTTATTTAATATGTTTGTTAAAATTAACATTTGTGTTTATATGGCTCTTAAGTGACTTTGTATGTGTGTGTGTGTGTGTGTGTATGTGTGTTTTGTGAGATTCATATCTCTATATCTCTACTTTTGTATATATCTCTAAGGGTCACATATAACCAACTATCAGTTATGTACCTAAATTATAATTTTGATCAAGAAGTTTTAGAATAAGGCTCTGACTCATAAAATATTACTTAATAAAATAAAATTTAGTTATATAAATTAACTCTTAGATTAAACAAAGCTGAATACATACCCATCATACCCAATGCTGATTGGATGACCAAGAACCTGAGACTAGACACCCCAGGCGTGTAGGATAAAACCAAATAATACTGGTCAAAAACAAAACAAATCTACACAAAACCGATGATAAAATGACTCCTAATGAATATCCTGTTACACTTATACATCAGTACCCTTGTTCAGCCAACATCAGAGAAGCTTCCTCCTGCAGCAGACTAGAACAAATACGGAGACACACAGCCAGACATTATGCAGAAAAGGAGAGACCATGGAACACTCAGAACTAAGTGAGGTATCTCCATCAAATCTCTTCCATCAGAGCTCAAAGAACCTGACACTTGACAGAAGAGGAGGCAGAATAAATGTAAAAGCCAGGTGGGATGCAGGACACCAAGAAAGAAGGCCCTCTTAATCACTAGGGTGAAAACTCATAGGAACTTACAGATGGAAGCAATGTGCACAGGGCCTGCAAAGGTCTACCCTAGGTCCTTTGCGTATACATTGTAGCTTCCAGTTTAGTGTTGTTACGGGATTGCTAAGGGTGCAAAGGAATAGGAGGCTGATTCTTATACCTTCCCTTGGACTTTGTTCCTTCTGTTGGTTTGTCTTGTCTAACTTTGATGCAGTAGATTTTGTTTTATCTTAATACTTTTTTTTTTCTTTTTAGTGCATTGTTTTGCTTTCTTGGCTTTAAGGGGGATTGCTATTATACTGTTTGTTCGTTTTTTTTTTTAGAAAGAACTTAAAGTTGGGTAAGTAGGGAAGGGAAAGGGATCTAGGGACTTGGGTGAGGGAAAGAATATAATGAAAATATATTTACATTAAAAAATTGTTTTATATAAGAAAATATGATTAAAAAAAAGAAAAAGAAAAAAGCTACTCCACGTAAGCTGGTATGAAGGTAAAAAAAATGACCTAGTGGCAAATAAGGGGAGCTTTAGTTAAAGGAACACAAAATGCTTGAGATGCCCACAGTATTAGGAAAAACATGTTAAGGAAAACAGATTTATTTTATGTTTCATTATATGTATGTGTGTATGTGAATCTATGTTTGTCTCTAGTGGAGACATTCATGCATGTGTGCAGATGTGTTGTTGGTTTCTTTGTTTTGTTTTGGTTTTTTTTGCAGGTGTGTTCTTAAAGATGCCATAGGAGCCAGATCTATTAACATTGGAGTTGTGAGTCATCTGATACGGTTTCTGATAACCAAACACAGGTCACCTGACTTAGACTTTCCCAACCTTGGAACTGTCTCTTCAACTCTTCCCACACCTAATAATTTTGTCATTATTATAGCGTAAATAAGCAAACAGCTTTTCATGAGACACCTGAAGGCAACTTTGGGATTTAATTAAGATATATTTCCTACAGATGGATTTTATATTACATGATGTAATCAAGCTTTATGGTTGACATGATGAGCTTGAATTTGACTTGTAATCTTTTCAGTAAGAGTTAACACAGAAGTTGCCGTGTGTGTTCAACATATGCTGAACGCATTTGACAGTCGTGTTTCATTTCCTGGGATGATGTGCTTATTGTTCTCCATAATACAACATTAGTTTCTAGCTATAGCAAACTAAAACTAAGAACATCTACACATTAATTTTATATTCCTAATCATTGTTCTTCAGGTTTCACTGTGTGTATGTGTCTGATGCCAGAGGGTAGCCTTGTTCATTTCTTTGGTGCTGGCAACCTTGTTTTTAGAGAGAGGATATTTCAGTAGCTTGTGGCTCCCCAAGTAGACCAAAGTGTCTGGACAGTGAGCCTTAGTGACATTTCTGTCACTTACTGTCAGCACTGGCATTATAATTTTGCACCACCATAATGTCCCCCTCTCGTGTGTGTGTGTGTGTGTGTGTGTGTGTGTGTGTGTGTGTGTGTGTGGTAGTAATTGAGCCTAGGCCCCCAGGATTGCAGGAAGAGTACTTTACTTATTGAGATATCTCCCAGCCCATATATCTTGATTATTATATAGTATTTAACCTTGTACTCTCAAATTTTATATATCAAATTTTATTTAACTGGATTTTTTTCCTTGAAGTGTTATATTTAATTGTGGAATATCACATGAGCTATCTTATTTCATCAGTCACCTAAAATATAACTTTTCCTCAGAAAATATTGTTGCCAAGAACACCTCATTTAGAAAAATTATCTTAGAATTTCAATTAATTCTTACATGTGAATTGAACACATTTGTAAAATACTTAACATAAAGAAATATTTTTTAAATCACTTATTCCAGTATTCCAGAATGTTCAGTCTTCCTTCTTATATTAAGTAAATCTAAGAAAATGAAATCAAACTTTCCTAAAATTAAAATGATATGTAGCCAAATTGGATGTGTAGGTATTTATTTATTGACTATAATCATGTTCTTGATTGCTTCTATTCCTTTCTGTAGACTTCAAATTAGAATCTTTAGTTTCCCCTGCTAGCTTTCTTTTTTTTTTTTTAAAGTATATTCCTTGGCTAATGGGTTTCTATATCTTCAAAGCCAGCCACAGGTAGTTAATTAGGTTCATGATCATAAATACATTCTTGGATATGACACTTCTGCTATCCTCTTTCAGATTTAAGGAGCCTGGAATTTACACTGGCCACCAAGATAATATATCGGAGTCAGCTTATTACAATCTATTATTAGAGATTGCAAGATGGTAGCACCCAGTATGTACTAAGCCTAGAGAGCAGAGGCTGGGAAACAGAATGAGGGGAACAATTCAGGAGCACCAGCCCCTCCCCCCATTGTAGGTCAACATCTCCCAGTTCAGAAGTCACAGACATCGAGGAGCACCCTGCACTCCTTCAAAAACTGGATTCCTCTGAGGAGACCAAGTAGTCAGAGAAATCCTGCTGAAAACCAGATTGTAAGAGACAGAGCTCACATGAATGTAGTTCTGGAAGGGCAATGTCGGCCTTCCAAATAGACACGCCCTTTTTTTTTCCCTTTTTTTTATTAGTTTTTTTTTTAATTAATTTATTCTTGTTACATCTCAGTGGTTATCCCATCCCTTGTATCCTCCCATTCTTCCCTCCCTCCCATTTTCCCCTTATTCCCCTCCCCTATGACTGTTCCTGAGAGGGATTACCTCCCCCTGTATATGCTCATAGGGTATCAAGTCTCTTCTTGGTAACCTGCTGTCCTTCCTCTGAGTGCCACCAGGTCTCCCCATGCAGGGGACATGGTCAAATGTGAGGCACCAGAGTACTAGACACACCCTCTTGACTGCCAGCTTAGAAAATCTGAGCCACCTCAGCAGATGGCAAAAGGATAAGCTAAGAAGAAAAGCAACAATAATGAGTACAGTATGGCTCCGTCAGAATTCCCAGACAACAGCAGACACTCTAACGCAGCTGAATCACAGAAAAATGAACTTAAAGCTATGCTTATGCAGTTATTTGAGAATTTGGCAACCAAGGCAGGCTTTGTCTTCCCTGATGAGGGCTGCCTTGTCCCAGGCCCTATGTCTGCTCCCTGGGAGCAGAAATTCCTTACTGAGAAGGAATGTCACAGTCCTTCCTTTGGAGGGAAGAGAGCGATCACAGATCCTGACATCCCATCAGACAAGGCCTGAGCCATGACCAGGAGATCCTCCTAAGCAGGGTACATGAAAGGACATTTCCCTGTCTACAACAGCATGGAGCTTTCACACACTCTGTATAAACATGGAACAAGCACAGTGTGACAAGAGTAATTTGACATATTTGCTCAGGATCATGAACTGTGTTTCCCTGGGATCTATGACTCCAGTCCTAAATGCACAGTTGGGACTTCTCTTCTCTAGATACTGTGCTCAAGTGTGTGTTCGATTTGTGCATTTGTAGTGCAGAGTGTGGCAAATAAACATTGATTTACCAGAAAAAAAATAAACTAATATTCCCTTTCCCCCTCTTCTCCTTATATATCTAACATATCAAGTACACGTGTCCATACAATCAAGATACGGATCTTTGGGGAAGGGCACCTTTGTCTAACTATCCATCTGTAGTCAACATCACTATTTATTTTAGACCAAGCATTGCTTTTTTGTCACAACAAGGCTCTGCCCTAAGACTGCTAGTCTCACTGGTCTATAGTTTCTGTCCTTGTCAAATAGCAGAGTATTCAGAAAGCAAGAAGTCCCTTTGGGCTTCTATGTGCTTCCACATAAAGTTTTTGATACAAGCCTTTACTTCCTTTATCTATTTACCTCTGAGATTCATATGCAAGGTACTTTTTGAGTAAAGTCTTAAGATGTTAAGAAAATAAACATAAAGAAGATATCTCTACATTTATTTTCAGGTTTTAAACTAGTATATGTAAATATCCAGGCTCCTTTAAACATGTTTGCAACATTTGAGAGTACTTGTGTCAGAAAACCATAAGTTGAAAATCTTTTTCATTAGAAATTATTGATGTTAAATAATCCTCTATTCCATCCATCTTTTTTTCCTGTTTTCTTTAATGCTAATGATTTTCTTCCTTTTTCAGTTACCCCTCTTTCCTGCCTACTTCCTCTATTCTTGCCTCACTATTATAAGAGAGGATAATATCATCTGAGAGTCTTTGTCTAGCTGCTGATGGATGCAGATAGACACTCACATCCAAACAATAGGCCAAGCTTGGGAAGTCTTGTGAAAGAGTGGGACGAAGGATTGAGGGAGTTGGAAGGGTCAAGGACAAATAAGAAGACCTACAGAGTAAACCATCCTAGGCCAATGAAGGCTCACACTGACTGGACCACCAACCAAGGAGCATCATGGGCTGGGCCTAGGCCACCTACAAATATGTAGCAGCTGAGCAGCTTGTTCTTCATGTATGTCCACTAGTAAGTAGAATTGGGGCTGTCTCTGACTCCATTGCCTGCTTGTCTGGCCTCAGTGGGAGAGAAAGTGCCTCCTCCTGCTGTGACTTGCTATACCAGGGTGGGCTGATACCCATGCAGGGCCTCCTCTTCTTCGAGGATAAGGGAGTGGGGACAATGTGGGAGGAAGTTTGAGGGTGGGACTGTGAAGAGATGAGGGTAAGGCAGCTGCAATCAGGCTGTAAAGTGAATTCTTAAAAGAGAAAGAGATGAAATCAACCTCCCATGAACGATAAACACACATTTTATTCAGGAAAATTTCTAGTTGTATGAAGGAGAATGAAGATTTACTTATCTTTTCACATCTCCAAGTTGCTTTATACAATGTATAAAACAAATACATTACTTTGTCTTTAATGAAAATGCAAAACTTCTAACCTTTTTTTCATTCTAACTGCTATTTCCTTGCATTGGACATGGAACCATGCAGTTTACAAACTTGGTCATTTGGCTTACTGATTAAATGTGTATCTGAAGGTACTATTCCAGTGACCTACATGTTCTGGGGCTTTAAATCTGTTGTCTCCAAAGGTAGATGTATGCATCTCTGTCCACAGGTACCGTGGTCAACATGTGACCACAAGTTGTTCATATGTTACTTCATTTGCAGCTTTGCTAAGAGCCAGGTCCCATTTTGTGTGTCCACTTAGAGTTCCTTATCTTTTTAAGAACCATTCTGTATATAGTTTATTTTACATATGTGTAATAATATGAATGTATATGTAAAAATATAAAAAATATTTTAAGAATAAGGATGTAATCTGAATAAACTATAATAATTTTTAAAAAAAAGCTCTAAAGAACAAAATCACAAAACTGTTAAGTCTTCATACTATTTACCTAAGTTCCTTTGAGAGTTTACAACTCTTTTTAAAAGTTCCTTTTCATTATGTTGAATAGAATTGTCAAGCCTTTGAGTACGATTTCTTTTTCCCAAGGAACTAATTTTCTTTTTCAGTAACAAGTAAAGAAAACATTACAAAGCAAGATTAAGAGCCCTTTGTCTTTGAAAAATTGAGTATCTGGGGATTTTTCCTTATTGTACATTCTTCCTGTATCTCTTTTCTTCGTATATGAAAGGTGGCAATGCTTTAAATGAAGAAATAGCTGTGTTTCTTAAAGAAGAGAGTTGTCTTCGCTCATATTTTAAAGTTAAGATAAATCTAAGAACTACTTCATCTGTGATCTCAGTAAAGTGTCTACATAACCATGAACTACCTTATATGTTCTGATAGGGGTAGGTAATTTGATATTGTTATTATGTCTCTTCATTAAACTTATATAGTTACTCACTATATGGATTTTACATTAAATTTTTCTCATGTAAATTTTCAGAAAATGAGATAAATTAAACTCAGCAGTTCCAACATTTCTAGCAATTGGAAAAAATAATTGTTTAATAGCAACATAGAGTCACTAAAAATGTTCTTCAACATGTCTAAGCTTTACTTTTCTTTTTCATTTCTAGTGTGTGTTTCATAAGTTTCCACATTCTACCAAAACTAAAAATATTTTTATCACTCCTTTCTCGCATAAAAATATTGTAAATTGTATATAGGTCTGTATTAACAAGATAGAAGGAGAAGGATGTGAGGCAGAGAGAAGAGTGAGACAGAGAGAGATGAGAGAGAGAGAGAAAGAGAGAGAGAGGGACAGAGAGAGAGAGAGACAGACAGAGACAGAATCCTTGGAGCACACAAAGAAAAACCTGACAAGGTATGCCACTAATAGCATTATTCTATTATGTGTATTACTTTGAACTCAGTAGTTCAAACCCAGACTTGCAAAGGTCTCAGTCAAACTTCTACTACCTTAGAATATTTTTATTTGGGGGATAGTTTGGCAAGAAGACTGGACCTTCAAGCCAAAAATTTAAAAGTCTACTTCAAAGTTGCTACTAAATCACCTTTTTGTCCAAGTCAATGTTACTCAGTTAATGAAAAGTTTGCTTATGGTGATAAATATTGACAACTTTCAAACTGCAGGAGTACACAGCCATCTTCAAAACAGAGAGATAAATAAGTAGCCAAGTATACAGTTCTTCTGAGCATTTGGAACTTTTTTATCTTCTATTGGTTTTGTTTTATTAATATTTCATTTAACTTTGTAGTGTCATGTATTTACAATGGAGACTCACAATCTGGCAAACTGTCGCTATCAGAAAGTCCCTGAAAGCAGATATTCTAAATAATGCATAACATTAGTCTTTCCCCCTATTTGATTAGTTTATTAGATCTGTAATACTTTGTGTAATTGATTTGATAGACTTCCAAATCATTTAACATCTATATTATAAGTATCTAACATGTGATTTAATTATATTAAAGCAAAACTTGAAGTGTGTGTGTGTGAATGTGCATGTATGTGTGTGTATGTATGTGTGTATACGTGTACACTCATGTGCATATAGTGTCAAGCCAGAGGTTAAGGCCACATGTCAACAGCTATGTGCTTTTGAAATAAGAATGAATCCAGGCTTTGCTGGCTAGCCAGTGAGAAGTAGTAATTTACTACCTGCCGCTGCCTGCAGTACTGTGGTACAGGAGCACTCCAACTTGCTTGGCTTTTATGTGAGACTAGAGATTCAGTTCCTAACCCTAATGCTTGCTTGGAAGGTACTCTACAAAGTCCTCAACCCCATGAATATATTTTTCATATGAAAATATTGTATAGAAAGATAAGGTAAAATAGTTAGGTAAGGTCTTCAGAACCCTCAGAGATCTACAGAATATGGCATTTAAAGATGTTTTTATTATTATTTATTATTTGCAATGAGACAGGTTAACCCCTTGCAACACCTACCCTACCTCAAAGAAGATGATGAGCATCAAAGAACCTCATTATGGAGATGGTTTCAAATATGGCAAACTAGACATTGGACAAAATGTCCCTGTTTTTACCACAGACAGAATTCTGCATAAAAATGGGCAAGCTTGAATGCAGGCAGAATTGACGGCCAAACTCTGCCAAGACAGGGTAAGCAAATCCTCAAGAGTTCCTGCCTCACAAATATGTCTGTCAGATATATTGGGCCAGAAAGCTGAAGAAGATGCTCCAACATTATAGAGAGTTTTTGGAGGCAGCAAACTGTCTCTGTCATCTTCTCATTTGGGAAGCTGCTAACCTGCACTCCCAGCATACTCAGGTAATCAATTTAGTTCCCGCTCATGTTTCTGATGGGGTTGAAGACCAGATAGTTTAGTTTTACAATTAAGCTTAGTTGTTTAGGGATTAAGATGTTGTTAGGTCTAGAAAGCTGTTTAAGATGATAATAATGAGACATGATAGATACTGATTTACATTCAGAATTTTAGACTCACCAAGATAAGATAAGATACAGGAATGGCAGCAGGTCACCGAGAAGAGACTTGATACCCTATGAGCATATACAGGGGGAGGTAATCCCTCTGAGGAACAGTCATAGGGGAGGGGAATAAGGGGAAAATGGGAGGGAGGGGAGAATGGGAGGATACAAGGGATGGGATAACCATAGAGATGTAACAAGAATAAATTAATAAAATTAAAAAAAATAAGATATTTTCTTCCAGGCTGCCAAATACAAATAGCCAAAACACTAAGAATGTAACATTTATATAATTCCTGATTGTTTCATGATTCTTCTTGCTGTAGGTGGTTTATTGTATATATGTGTAATAATATAAATGTATATGTAAAATATTTAATAAAATTGTTTTAAAAAGACTATTACCTTTATTCATTCAATATCCTGGACATATACTTCATTACTCATTCTGCTGCAGTGCTGAAATACTTTGACAAAAGCAACTTCAGTGAAAGAAATTTATTTCAGCTCACAATTAGAGGTTAAAGTTCATCATGGCATGGGAGTCACAGAAGCAGAAGCCTGCGGCAGGTGGTCCCATTGCATGCAGATTCAAAAGCAGAGAGAGAGAGAGAGAGAGGAAGGCTCACACTCAGCCATCTTTCTTCTTTCTATATAATCCAGCATCCCAGGCAAGGAAATAGTACCACACTTAGTGGACAGGTATTAGCCTTGAACTGTGTATATGGGAGATTGGGGAGGGAATCAGGGATGAAGATTAGGACTAGGAAAAGCAAGGGAGAGAACAAAAATCAGAGGTGGTGGGCATCTCTGGGACTTGGCAAAGACCTGGGATAGGGGACGCCTCAGGAAGTTTACACTGTCACTCTAGCTGAGACTCCTACCAGTGGGGGATCTCGAGCCTCAGAGGAGTTATGCTAGGCTCCTGTCTACAGGCATAACACAGTAACATTAGTCATGTCAGAGATTGGTTTTCTCCCATGGGACTCCTCTGAGAGGCGTTACCCAGCAGCTTATGGCAACAGATAATACAGAGACCCACATCCAAATATTAGACACAGCACAGGGAATATTATGGAAGAGTTGAAAGAACAACTGAGGGATCCAGAGGCATTGAGGACTCCACAGGAAGACCTACAGAGTCAATTAACCTGGGCCCATGGGGCCTCAGAGATTCTGAAACACCAACCAAAGGGTATGCATGGACTAGTCTTAGCACATATAAAGCAGATGCACAGCTTGGTCTTCTTATGGGTCGCCCAGCAACTGGAGGGGTAGCCTTCTCTGACTCTGATGCCTGCCTTTGGATCCCATTCCCTAACTGTTACCTTGTCTAATCTCAATGGGAGAGGATGTACCTAGTCCTGTAGGGTCTTAATGTGCCAGAACAGGTTGGTGCCCATGGGCAATATCTCCCATCTCTGAGAAGAAGGAGAGGGGATAATTAGGATAATTAGAAGGAAGACTAGATGCGGAGGAGGAGAGCTGTGGTCAGAATACAAAATGAATAAATAAATTAACGGAGAAAACTACAATAGGAAACGTTATATAAGGAAAGTCTTAGGTAATAAAAGAGAAGCAATTCAAACATGATTATGCCGTTGTTTCACTTTTTGTTTGAAGTTGAGAGAATTAAATACTGTGGCTAGTCAACTACTCCAGTGAATGACTAAATCCTTTTCAAAGCCCAGAGATCCCATGGAATATCATATTTGTTAAAATCTTAACTTTGTATTTCATCAGTAAGAACAGTCACATAGTGCTTTAAGTCATAGTTTAGATGCCGATGTTAAGAACTGGTTACAAAATTCTCAACAGAAGAATATCAAATGGCTGAGAAACACTTAAAGAAATGCTCAGGGGAGGTAATCCCTCTCAGGAACAGTCATAGGGGAGGGGAAAAAGGGGAAAATGGGAGAGATGGAAGAATGGGAGGATACAAGGGATGGGATAATCATAGAGATGTAACAAGAATAAATTAATAAAATTAAAATAAAATAAAATAAAATAAAAAGAACTGGTTACAGTAACATAAAGAACCAAAGCTCATTTAGCTCTTCCCTTTTACTGCTCTAGCTCTGGTTACATCTCTGTCTCCATCTGATGTATGGCTGCCAATCTTGGTGAATCATGATCTCCATACTAGGCATCAGCATCCAACATACATACATACATAAAGTTTCCCTTATGTCGTCTTTCTTTTGTCGTTGAGGAAAAGTACTGTTCAGTAAACACCAGAAGATAGCGCCTACTGATAGAAGCAAGTACTTGTGGTTTTTTTTTGTTTTTGTTTTTGTTTTTTTTGAGAAAATGCAATAAGAAGGTGATAATAAAATGATTTTGGACTGGGCACAGAAAGTGACCACTAGGTGGGCAAGGAAACACTGTCATCTGAATGTAACCATAAATATTAATAAATTATTGAAAGCAATACATTATTTACAGACTAAGATGGTTCTGTTTATGTCTCGGGGTGCTATACCAATATATCCACTAGGATGCACTTAAGTAAGATGAAAGCCTGAGGCATTGCACGACTGTATCCTTATTTCTTTTGTTCCCATGTCCTCATATTTATTTTCCTCATTTTTCTTCATAACTTGTCAGTCTTATGGTTTAGTTAAAAAACATTGTGCTTGGGTATTGAACTCATAGGGAAAACAGTTTCAAAAAATGATATATTTTCATTTACATATGATATACACACTTGGAAAGATATACATATATTTATGACTTAAATATCTCAAAGTTCCTTAGACTATTTCAAACATCAATTATTCAATTTTATGAGGTTGTTTAATTATTATAGAAGAGTTATTATTTTTATGACCTATCTATACAGTTTCATATTTGACCATATATACCAATATAAAAATAAGTGACACAATTAGACTAATATTCCATAACAAACATTGTGCATTTATTATAATTAGATTTCACATTAAAGCTTAAGGTTTTATTACTAATCTTAAAGTTACTCAAGTGGAAGACTGAAGAAAACTTAAATCTTAATACTTATCCCAATGTGAGAATAGGATGTAGTGACTGTCTTTGACTTCATTGTTTTCTGACTAGAGTGTCACATTTGCAACAAAGATCATCTTCTACAAAGCAGCAAAGTAGATGATTCTCAATTAAAAAGGAAATGTCATTTTTCATATAAAGTTCTTTTAAGATTTTCCTTTTTTAGAATATGAAATGATTGGAGATGCTTCTCAATAAGAAAAGCAATATTTTATCAACTTACTTTGAAAAAGTAACCTTTATCATCAAGAACAGTATTTTTATCAACTTATTTTGTAAAAGTGACCTTCATCATCCAGAAATTTGCTCCAGTCTCACTGTAAGATGAAATTCATTATTTAATCACTGCAGGAACTTACTCATGAATTCTCGGAGATTTACAGTGATTTGACACTAAGTTGTCATCAAATATAGATCATGCTCATGAGTGCACCTGCTCTATAAATAGGTCAGCATCAGAGTTCTAAGTACAGTGGTATTTTTATCCTTTTATGTAATTTTGAAGTTTTCCAAGTTTTACCAACTTGAAAAGTTAAAAAATGGCTAATATGCAATGTGCTAATAATGACACTGCTAGTAATTTTGAAATTACTATGTTAAAGTGTTTGTTTCTGAGCCTTTCCATTCCCTGCTTTCCTAATAACAGGAATTAATGAGCATGAACAAGTAATCAAACATTATCTGTGTTAAAGCGTAAAGTGGAACATCGTGTCTCCTGCCATACATTTTCCTGTCCATATGGTGGAGGTACAATATTGGCACTGAAGCCTGAAAGTCCATCTGGACTAATGCTAATTTTTCTGGATAAGGCAAAGATTTCTAAATCAAACCATCTGTTTGTGTGCCTTAAAAGGACCTGTAAATAAAATAAAGCAATATGTGCATGTGAGAAGAGAGATCAGGATGAGCTTGACACTGATTACCCCAATATAAAGCCAATTATGAACACATATTGACAATTGCTGAATGCAGTATTTTTTCTGTTTTCAACTAATAAATGTTACTTATGGCCTATAAAGACAGCTAATTCATGCATTAATCTTCAAGACACAAAACTCATAAAACTAACAAGACCATGACATTTGTCTGTCAAGCCAGCTACTCTATCTTCAACTACCAAAAACAAAACAAACAAAACCCAAACTTCTCCTATTCCTTCTTTTGTTGCTTCACTTTTAAAAACTTCCAGGGGCAAAATCCATCATGATAAAACTTATGAATACAATATGAACAACAGGCTTCAATATATTCCCCTGGAAAAAAGATATGGAAAGATAGGTCTTAAAAATTGTCAGTATTTACCTATTATGAAGATATCTCATATATTGTAATTATGAGAATTTTAACATGGCTCCCAGGTGATTACTTGTGATAAGCAGGCATTAATACTATAATTAATTTATATCACATCGCAAAAAAAAGTCTTTTCCCAAAATTCATGCTAAATTAACCTTAAAACAAGGAAGCTCTTGAGGCTTAACTTCTTCAGCTAGTACGAAAATGGAAATATAGAAAGATATACTTAGCCTTGTCAGTGAAAATGTGAATGTTCAGCCTCTAAGCTCTCTGTAGGTGTAACATAGTAAGGTCTCAACTCTCTGAGGTCTCAGAAATGACAGCATCTGGTCAAAACATATTAAAACAAAGACCCCAACTTGATCAACAAACAGAACATTTAGAAAAGCACTTCAAGATCCATAGCTTACCAAAATACCTGGGCAATGTGATTTTACCCGTTAAAAGTTGAGCAGAGTGACCATTCATATCACGCTGGGACTTCCTGTTCACAGAAACTGTGGAACCACTCGGTGCTATTTTTGTACCTTTGTTAGAAAGCAGTTGAGAACTTGTGTGGTCATTTATACAGTTTTTCAGTGTTTTCCTTCTGAGTCCTCTAGAGTGTGTAAGAGTAAATATTTGACTAGGTTTTCACATAATATGTTTCCTAACATTATAAAAATCAATACATTTTGTCATGTATAAGAAAATGGTTGGACCTGGCCACAATTGTATTATGAGGATAGCCAAACACAAAGACAAATATTTTACACTTTTCTCGTTTGTAAATATTTGAGAAGGGAGACTGTGGTAGGTGATAGTAGAGGAAGATATGGGGCAATCAATACAGGCAAAGAAGATTGCAACTGTTTGTTTGAAAATTACAAGTGAAATATTTCACTTTACCAAATGAATATATACAAATAAAAATTACCGAAAAGGATCAACAAAAATTAGACATTTATCAGTGATAGCTTGGTTTGAGTAACCAAGAAAAATAAATGCCTATGGATAAAGTTCTCAGCAGTTATCTCATATATTTACATTTCAAGAAATGCCTACAATTTGGGTTATTATAGTCCAAGGGTTTGGTTGGAGATTTGGTTGGTTAGTTTTATTAAATTTCCTACTAGAAGCAGTAGATATATAATAAAATATTCACTAATGTTAATACATGACTCTCTTTTATTCTAGTATCAATACAGTGTTAGAGCAACTTTAGGCTACATATTCTGAAAATGGATTAAATTCAAATACACTATATTTTCATGTTTTCACATAAACTGAAAACAGAAAATATTACTTTATAAATAATTCATTGACCTAAAGGGATATCAACAATATCAATAAGCATATCTGTGTGTATAATGCAGATTTGCTGTTAATAAAAATAATTCATCGGATATACAGTTAGATATGTACAATAACTATTGTCAGTCATAGTGTTAAAGCATGAACAGAATTTCATATTCCTTGTCAAAGTTTGAAACAAACATATTTTTCTTATCTTTAGATTTTTATATATTTATCTGTAGAAATATATAGCATCCAATAATATATGTTTCTTCAAGCCATATGCATTCATTCATACTTATCATTCTAATAAGGAGAATAATACTCCAAAGTTGGTGTAGTAACACAAGTTTATAATGGCAGCACTAAGGAACTAGAGGCAGAAGGACATCAAAAGCTCCAGATCATCTTTCAGCTACATAGTAAGTTCAAGGTCATGACAATCTCCATGAGAACCTATCCCCCAAAATAAAAATACCTCCCATAAATGATGAGAACATAAAAGTAGACACTAATGTTCACAACCTACTAGATTCTGTTACGCGTTGCATTCTCTCAACTCCAAATGTTCTGCCTGCATTTTTAAGTAACTCCATCTTTTCTAACTTAATGTCTTATTCAAGAAATCTACATTTTTAAAAAATGTGTGAGCATGAGGATATTCTTCTTTTTCCTTTTGGGGAAAATATTTGGGTGTCTTTAAGAAGTAAAAACTAAGCCCGGCATGGTGGCACACACCTTTAATCCCAGCACTCAGTGGGCAGAGACAGGTGGATTTCTATCAGTTTACGATAGAACCTGCAAAGCAAGTTCCAGGACAGCCCGGGATGTTATACAGAGAAACCCTGCCCCAACCTCCTCCAAAGAAAAAGAAGCAAAAACTAAGAGGTAAGTAACTACACAAAGAAAAGTACCAAATGACTTCTGTAATGTAATATGAAAGGGAGAAAAAAGTTCTGTTCCTTTTCCATCACGAATGAACATGAGAATTGGGCATGAGAAATAGTTACCTATCCTTCTACCCTAAACTCTAGAAACCAAGCAAGACTTTCATGTGATAGCTAAGAATAAGTATTTTAAAAGATAAACACTTGGTATAAGTTTTTATATCAATAACGATAATTAATATGTGTCATCAAAGAATCAATTCTCCATAAGGCAAAAGGCTGCGAGCAACCAGGTTGATGAGTTTTACAAAGTTAATATGATGAAAGGTGATAAAAGAGTAAAAAGAGAATGTCAGTGATTCTGTAAAAATTTCCTCCTTCTAATGGATTTAGAAAATTGCTACACTATTCATTTCAAATTGTGAAGGAAAGAAAGTTGAATTCTGAGGATAAATAAATTTCAGAGTTTTGTAGAGCCATGTGCCTTGGCTGCCTAGACAAAGCTGTAGCTCACAAACAGTGTACCTCTTATTGTAGCAAGGAACAGCTAGTAAATGTGTACTGCATATGGTCTTCTCATCTTGGCAATGTGTAAGCTTATATTTCAAAGAAAAATAAATCATCATTTTGATCCAAAGAGATTTTGTGATGAGTGTAAGTAAGATAATTTTTGGACATGTTCTTTGACAGTAGGTCTGCGGATCAGTTCTTGTACCATAAGGGTGGCTAGAAGAGAGCTACAAACAAACAAGCATTGTATGATTGTGGGTAGCTATGCTAAATTCTACCATGTTAGCCCAATGAGCATGTCTCATGAAAGCCTTCCCTTACCAGGAAACTGGGACTGAGGGGAGGACATCCTATTGGAACTCTTGATGAGAGAACAATGGGAGAATAGCAATGTAGAAGGATCCAGTGGGTCCTAGAAACCTACAAGTAGAACATTATGATAGGCAGATTTGGGTCATGGGGTCCCGCTCAAACTAAGGCCCTAGCCAAGGACAATACAGGCGGTAAAATTTAAACCCCTACCCTGATCTAGCCCATGGACAGGACAGTCTCCACACTTGAGTGGAGAGAGGGATTTGACTTTCTCATGTACTCTGGTGCCTCACATTTGACTATGTCCCCTGGCGGGGGAGACCTAGTGGCACTCAGAGGAAGGACAGCAGGTCACTGAGAAGAGACTTGATACCCTATGAGCATATACAGAGGGAGGTAATCCCTCTGAGGAACAGTCATAGGGGAGGGGAATAAGGGGAAAATGAGAGGGAGGGGAGAATGGGAGGATACAAGGGATGGGATGACCATAGAGATGTAACAAGAATAAATTAATTAAAAATAAAAAAAATATTAAAAAAAAATAAAATAAATAAATTGCTTATAAGTAAGATCATTAGAAATAAAATTATTATAAATAAAAAAAAAAAAGAAATCCTGTGCTTAGGCTGCATGCTGTGACCCTTGAGGTGTTGACCTTTGATGAAGGAGGTCGTGTGTTTAGACTATCTTTGTATTGTGTACCTTTGAAAGAAATAGGGAAGTTCTTACAGGGAACTACCCAGAGGATTAAGGAAGTTCTTACAAGGAACTACTCAGAGGATTGTATTCTTGCCTGGGGGCTAGGGGAAGTGAGATTGTAACAGATCTTGTGGCATCTTTGCTATATAAATCATACTCACTTTTAATAAAGTGGATCTTGATTGGAATCTGCCTTTGCCTCATACCCCATGTGTGTATCTCTCTCTTCTAATTCGCACCCCTTCTCTTGGGTGATCCTTGGTTTGATTTGTCCCACAGACCAGGACACATGATGTGTGAAGAGAAAGGTGTAGATTATTTTTTTACCCAGTTAACCCGAAGATAGATGAATCCTCCCTGGAATTAAAGTAAAGCTAGTTGTCCTCTGTGTGTACTGCAAATATAAGCAATTCACCAAAATGTTCAAGAGGGGTGATATTCTATTTTTTGATATAGAAATAATGGAGGGATAAGTGTTTTAATTAGCTGAACACTATATTAACCAATAAAATGTGAAACCTTATAATAAATTTCAAATAATTCTCATAAGAGACTGAAGAGAAAGACTTCCTACAGAAGACTAGGTAGGATACCTGTGGACCTTCCCTACTGTGTGCTACCCCAGATCCAGTTCACAAGGTTGGCCCTATCACTACAACAGAACACATGTTTCCTCTATCCCCTTTCCACACCTCTTATTGATACCACAGACCACTCCCTCTCCCCCACACTTTTCTTCTCACCTCGTTGCTGTGTCCAGACCACAACAAGGCAAGACACCTCCAGTTCAGCCACAGGCCACACCTGTCAGGTCAGGATGCCCTCGGATTTACCCTTTATTCCCTCTTTAAGGATCTGTATTATCTTCATGTAGTTAGTTTCAAGGTCATTTCCTTGTGCTTCACCTATTAGGATAGCTGGGCTCTTGTGGAGATATATTACACTGCCTGTTATTGAGTCTGTTCTTCTGCTTGTGTCTAGGCATCTGAGCATCACTGGAACAGAATACCAGGAACAGCTTACCATCATCACCGTCACCCCAGTCCATGCCTTTTGTGCATCTCTCATACCATCTTCCCTTGCCTCCTCTTCTCCATTCCCCCACACCAGCAAACTTTCCTCCATGAACATGAACACAGCAGCTGAGCAGGCAGGTTCAGAAGACAACATTCAACCAACACATTCTCTGACTATCCAGAAAGGAAACCAAAACCAAGGAACAAAACTCTCATTCAACCAAGACAAATTCAGAAATGAGCACTTAGATTTATTATCACCCCAAACTCAAAATAGGTGAAGCACAAGGAAATGACCTTGAAACTAACTATATGAAGATAATACAGATCCTTAAAGAGGGAATAAATGAATCCCTCAAAAAAACAAACAAACAAAAAAAAAACAAACAAACAAAAAACCAAGAAAAATTAGATAGTTGAAAGAAACAAAATGGTTGAAGACCTGAAATGAAAATAGAAGAAATAAAGAAAGCACAAACTAAGGTAATCATGGAAAAGAATAATTTAAGAATGCAAACAGAAAGCCGGGCGTGGTGGCGCACGCCTTTAATCCCAGCACTCGGGAGGCAGAGGCAGGCGGATCGCTGTGAGTTCGAGGCCAGCCTGGTCTACAAAGTGAGTCCAGGACAGCCAAGGCTACACAGAGAAACCCTGTCTCGAAAAACCAAAAAAAAAAAAAAAAAAAAAGACATTCAAAGAAAATGAACATGAGAGGCAAATTGGTGTGGGTATTTTAATATCTAACAAAATAGACCTCAAAAATTAGTCAAAAAGCTAGGGAAGGACACCACATATTCATGGAAAGAAAGATACAGCAGAGGACGTGATAATTTTTATAATCTATGCTACAGGCACAGGAGTATACCAGTTTATAAAAGAAAGAATACTACAACTTAAACCACACATTGGCCCTCACATCCTGCTAGTGGGAGACTTCAATACCCATTCTCAACAATGGTCGGATCATCCAGAAAAATAAAAACAGAGAAATGATGGAGCTAACTAATGTTATAAACTAAATGAACCTGGTGATATTTGCAGAACACTTGACCCCCCAAACAAAAGAATATAGCTTTGTCACAGTTCTCTCTATTGGAGGCCATTTCCCCACATCAACTGGGGAAATGAGGTTGGATGTAGACCCTGCAGCTGGCTGTTGACCCTGTAGATTTTCTGTGAGGGCAACTTTCCAGGTTGTAACTGATTGTTACAGGCAATGGATTCCACTGAGAGTGGTGGACTGTGGGGCCAGAATTAAATTGCTGGCACTAAGACAGTGCTGATAGCTTTGTGGTGGGGGCTTACAGCTACCATGTAAACAGGGGCTTCCACTGTGGGCAAAGCACCCAAGAAAGAAAGGGAAAAGAGGAAATAAAAGAATCAGACACATACATACACACACACACACACACACACACACGTGCACACGCACATGCACACTTACAGTTGATAATGAAGACAGACTCCAGCAGGTAGGTTCCAACAAGCTTTTCTTTCAAGCTTCTTTTACTTTACACATATACATATATACATACATACATACATGCATACATACATACATACATAAGCGCACCCAACACACACACACACACACACACACACACACACACACACACACACACACATCTTAGTGGATGGCACAACCTCCAAAGAGCATATTCCAGCCCAACCAGCTATAGTATATATACATTTATACTTTGATGATGGAACAAACTTCAAAGAGTGAGTTCCAACAACCTTATTGCTTTTCCCATGGCTTATACATCCCAGCAAGATCTTTCAAGCAATGCAAAAATCATGATGTGGCTACATTCTATTTTGCTATAAATAAATTAATATGGAGAATATATGTAAAAAAAACAAAAAACAACAACAACAAAAACCATGTTCCTCAATACCTTCACATGATCAAATGCTTTACATATTATGGATAAGAAACAAACATGATAATCAAGTTAATTCCTTGTTATATATTAACAGAGTATAAGCAATCAGGGTAATTCTCAGCCAGCTTTTCTTTACTGCCATGCTGCAAGTTGTGGCTAAAAAGAAAGAATCAATTATCTAAAAAAGTAACCTTATAAAGATCTTAAAAGAATCACAAATCTATATTTCTATATAAAAATAATCAGCCATTTCTACTTTAAATCTTAAAGGTGATCATCTACTCATAAATAATTTCTATTAAATCATATGAGGAAGCTGAGGGAAAAAATGTTTAGTCACCTTGAAATCCAGCTTCAGTGAGAGAGTCATGACAGCTAGTGCTAATTGGTGTATTGTCTTTTGTCACCAACATCAAAAAGTTCCCAGCTTTACTATTAAAGGTATACATTTTCTTAACTTCAAATTTTTCCTTAAGATTTTCTACATCAGAGCTACCAGCAAAATCGTCTTTATCTAACTTTACTGAAAAATCTATTTGTAGGTACTTCATAGAGTATTTTTACATTAATGTTTATAAGAGAAATCTGTCTGAAGTTCTCTTTCTTTGTTGGGTCTTTCTGTGGTTTAGATATCAAGGTGACTGTGGCCTCATACAATGAGTTTAATGATGCTACTTCCATCTCTGTTTTGTGGGATAGTTTGAAGAATATTGGTATTAGTTCCTCTTTGAAGGTCTGGGAGAAATCTGCACTAAAACCATACCGCCCTGTGCTTTTTCTTTTTGGTTGGGAGAATTTTGATGACTGATTCTATTTCCTTAGGAGATATAGGACTATTAAATTTGTTTACCTGATCTTAACTCAACTTTGGCAAATGGAATCTATCGATAAAATTGTCCCTTTCTTTTAGATTTTCAAATTTTGTAGCATATAGACTTTTGAAGTAAGACAAAATGATTGTTTGGATTTCTTCAGTGTCTGTTGTTGCAACTTCCTTTTCATTTCTGATATTCTTGACTTAGATAGTGTCTCTCTGTCTTTTAGCTTGTTTGTCATCTTGTTGATTTTTCTCAATTGGTTTAGTTGTTTCATTGAATTGTTCTTTTTGTTTCTAATTTACTGATTTCCGTCCTGAGTTTGATGATTTGCAGCCATCTACTCCCTTTGGGTGTATCTGCTGCTCTTTGTTCTAGGGATTCCAGATGTGTCAGTAAGTTACCAATATGAGATGTTTTCATTCTCCTTATGAGGTCCCTTATTGCCATGAAATTTCCTCTTAGCACTACTTTCAATATGTCCCATAAATTTGGGTATTTGTTACGTTTGTTTTCATTGAATTTTAGGCAATCTCTAATTTATTTCTTTATTGCTTCTTTGACCCAGTTATTATTGAGTACAGAATTGTTCAATTTCCAAGTGTGTTTAGGCTTTTTGTTATTTCTGTTGTTGTTGAGGTCCATCTTTAGACCATTATGGTATGATAGGGTACAAGGTAGTATTTCAATCTTCTTATATCTGTTGAGGCTTTCTTCAAAACCTACTATATGGCCAATTTGGGGACAGTTTCCTGAGGTACTGAGAATAAGGCATAGTCTTTTGTGTTTAGATTAAATGTTCTGTAGATATCTGTAAGGTCCTTTTGATTGATGACATTGGCTAGTGTTATTATTTCTCAGTTTAGCTTCTGTTTCATTGACTTGTCCTTTGGTAAAAGAGGGATGTTTAACTCTCCCACTATTAATGTGTGGGGATCGATATGTGGTTTAAGCTTCATTATTTTTTCTTTTTCAAATATGGGTGCCCTTGGATTTGTGGCATAAATGGTCAGAATTGTGATGTAATCTTGGTTGATTAATTGTGGTTGAAAGTGTATTTTATTAGATATTAAAATGGCTATTCTAGCTTGCTTCTTGTGTCCATTTACTTGGGAGACACTGAGGTAATGTCTGTCTTTGCAGATTAGTTGTGTTTCTTGTATGCAGCAGAATTTTGAGTCTTGTTTACACATCCATTCTGTTAGTCTGTGTCTATTTTTTGGAGAGTTGAAACCATTGATGTTGAGAGAGATTAATGACCAGTGACTGTTTGGTTCTTTGATTTTGATGTTGATTGTGGTAGTGTGCTTGTGTGCTCTTGGGTTTTTGTTTTGCTAAAGTGAAGTTATCTATTTCCCTTGTTTTCCTCAGTGTAGTTAGCCTCTTTGGTTTAGAGTTCCTTCTAGTACTGGCTGTATAGCTGGATTTGTCAATAAGTACTATTTATATTTGTTTTTGTTATGGGACATCTCGTTTTTCCCATCTGTGGATATTGAAAGTTTTGCGGGGTATAGTATTCTGGACTGGTGTCTGTGATCTCTTAGGGTTTGCAAAATGTCTTCCCAGACCCTTCTTGATTTTATGGTTTCTGCTGAAGAGTCAGGTATGATTTTGATAGGTTTGCCATTGTATGTTACTTGGCCTTTTTTCCCTTGCCACTTTTAATACTTTTCTTTGTTCTATACATTTACTGTATTGACTATTATGTGGCTAGAGAATTTCCTTTTCTGGTGTATTCTATTTGGTGTTCTGTAGGTCTTTTGTAAGCATATGAGCATCTTCTTCCTTAAAGTGGAGAAATTTTCTTCTATGACTTTGTTGAAAATATTTTTTGGGCCTTGGAGCTAGACAACATTCTCTTTCCTTGAGACTCAAGATCTTTTCCCAGCCCTGAAGCTAAATATACTGTTAGCTTAAAACTTGTAGACGAGTAGAGAGCCTTTCAATATTAAATGGATTGGATCATAGATGGAGCAGTTGTGTTCTCTGAATAAAATGGCACTTGTAAAACTGCAAGCCAACACAACCCGACTTAAAGTATCAATAGAAGAAGAAAAAATGATTTTAGATACAGTCTCTATAAGATTTTATCTGGTTAAAGCAAAACAGAACAGAAGGTGATGGAAAGCTAGGATCTAGGTATTTCTGTCAAGGACTGTTAGATGTAAATAATCATTTATGGGATAGTTCAGGTTTCTGACCATGGACTATCATTGGATACTGACATTGCTCAGGCAGGAGAGTACTGTGAATCTTCAGCAGGTCAGAAAATAACAGAATTTCTTAGGTTCTTCCTGTCTTCTGAAATTCTATTTACTTAAAATTTAGGAAGACTAAAAAGAAATGCAAACAGAAAAATATCAACTAAATGAACATTAATGAAGGTCTCATATAAACACTGAAAAACAGGTGAACAGGTAAGTAACTAAAATAAATACTTTCTTAATTTTCATGAAGTTTATAGGAAAATAATAATATTTTGGTAAATTTGTTAAATAAAATAATTCTTTTATTACTAAAAGAGTGTTTTTAGGAAAGTCCAAAACTTTATTAAGTCCAAAATTCCACTTTGAAACTTAGAACATAAAATAATATCACTCTTAAACTCTGAGACTTTTGAATATCCTGTCCTATGATGTGTTTTTTATGGATGTTCCATTATTTCAGCCCATGAGTTCAAAATATTCAGATATTTGAAAATTCCATCTTACACCCATCAGAATGGCTAAGATCAAGAACTCAAGTGACAACACATGCTAGAGAGGATGTGGGGAGAGAGGAACACTCCTTCATTGCTGGTGGGAATGCAAACTAGTACAGCCACTTTGGAAATCTATCTGGTGCTATCTCAGAAAACTGGGAATAGGGCTTCCTCAAGACCCAGCTATTCCACTCCTTGGAATATACCCAGAAGATGCACCAGCACACAGCAAGAAAATTTGCTCAACCATGTTCATAGCAGCCTTATTCATAATAGCCAGATCATGGAAATAGCTTAAATGTCCCTCAGTAGAAGAATGGATAAAGAAACTGTGGTACATATACACTATGGAATACTACTCAGCTATTAAAAACAAGGAATTCCCGAAATTTGTGGACAAATGGATTGAGCTAGAGATGATCATAATGAGTGAGTTAACCCAGAAGCAGAAAGACTCAAATGGTATATACTCACTTATATCTGCATACTAGCCCAATGGGCATGTTCCACGAAAGCCTTCCCTTACCAGGAAACTGGGACAGAGGGGAGGACATCCTATTGGGACTCTAGATGAGAGAACAATGGAAGAATAGCAATGTAGAAGGATCCAGTGGGTCCTAGAAACCTACAAGTAGAACATTATGATAGGCAGATTTGGGTCAAGGTGTCCCGCTCAAACTAAGGCACCAGCCAAAGACAATACAGGTGGTAAAATTTAAACTCCTACCCTGATCTAGCCCATGGACAGGACAGTCTCCACACTTGAGTGGAGAGAGGGATTTGACTTTCTCATGTACTGTGGTGCCTCACATTTGACTATGTCCCCTGGAGGAGGAGACCTAGTGACACTCAGAGGAAGGACAGCAGGTCACCGAGAAGAGACTTGATACCCTATGAGCGTATACAGGGGGAGGAGGTCCCCCTCAGTCACAGTCATAGGGGAGGGGAATAAGGGGAAACTGAGAGGGAGGGGAGAATGGGAGGATACAAGGGATGGGATAACCATTGAGATGTAACAAGAATAAATTAATAATAAAAAAAAGAATTTTTCCTTCTAAATAATAAAATATGAACATTCTCTGGGATAAAAAAGAAAAGAAAATGATCTAATTAAAAGTTTATATCCAAACATTTAGTATTAAGCAGGTGATTCTAAATTACCTTCATCTATTTCCTACACACCTGCTGTTTCAGACAAGAAGAAATAATTTGAGTGTCCCTTGCATAAGGTGTAGCTCCTAAGAGCACATCTCTGCTTTAGTATGCAGGTTTTATGTGTCATTGCCAAAGTTGAGAAAAGATGCTCTTCAAAGCTTGTAACCTGATTTTACGTTCCCTAATGTTAAACAAAAACAACGACAGCAACAACAACCCCCAAATACCCAGATACCAAAAACAGACAGAAAACATTAATTATAGGACAATTACATTTGGTTTTCTTGTTGAGAAAAAAAAATCATAGATACCCTAGCTTCTAGTCATGTGTTTTCTGCTTCAGCAGCTAAAGAAAAGATGTCATAGTCAGATAAAATAAAATCAGAGTCCCAAGAATTGCTTCTGACAAATGCCCAGAATCTTTTGTGTTGAAGCAAACAGTTACTCATTATAGACCTGATGTCACACAAAAGGCAGAACAGTACGGCAGATCTTTTGTTTTTCTAAAAGCGGTGAAGTATTTGTTCAATAATGTACTTTTGACATATAGTAATAATGTGAATCAAGAATTATGGTTCATAGGAATTGTCTCCTTATAGTTATCAAAAATTCAGATTATGTAAAGTTTTAGCTAATTCAATATATGAAGCAAGACATAAGCATTTGTTATAGCAATATCAAACAGCATTTTCTCAATAATAAAAATAATCACTGCACATTTTTTGGAGAAAAGACTCTCAAAGGAACAATGTTGGAAGTTGTCCATTTTTATCAAATGTGATACTAGGCTAGCTACGTGGTTGATCAGAATGTCAGATACTTAATTTACAAAGGGAAGAATCTCAAACATTTGGATTTAATTTTATGTGAAGATTAAATTAAAAGGAATGAGACAATGAAAATAAAGAATGAATCCTGTGGGTTGGCAAGATAGCTATATCAGTAAAGTCTTTGTCACACAAATATGAAGATCTGAGCAATGCCAAACACTCAAGTAAAAAGCCAGGTATGAGAAAAGATACTTGTAATTTCAGTGATTGAGGTATAGACTGACACATACCTAGAGGTGCTAGCCAGATTGTCTGGCAAAATTGGAAAGCTCCAGGTTACAATGAAAGACCTTGTCTCTAAAATTTAAGCATCTTCTAAAGAACAACACCTAAGGTTGATGTGTGCTTCACAAATAGAAATGGTCACACATACACAACACATCCATGTCCACACATGAATATTCACATAAACAAACTCACACACATGCACACTACACTTAAAATAATGTAACTTTAAAAAGCCACTAATAAGTTTTTTCTATTAGAATATCTGTACAGTTATACAAGTAATATTAATTAACTTTAATTATTTTAACAATATGCTACATATCTATATATTTAGTCTCATGTTTACAATTGAAGATTAAAAATTGTTCTACTGGTAATTTGGATTTAGACTTGCTGTATTTTTATTTCTTGTGGAATTTATTTATACTCATCCTAAACAGAGAAAGCAACATCAAATCAGGAAATTATACCAGCCAATTCTAACTTGGTGAACCAGTGAACTTATTGGGAGTGGCTTAAATACAGTAAGCTAGATGACTTGGGCAACATTATGACCAGCATAGGGTGCAAACATCACTGGAGTCCCTGTAAAAATTGCACCAATCTATGCCCATGGGAGACTCATAAACACAAACATACCAACTGTATTCCACATAGATATTCTGGAGAAGAGGCATTGCCAGCACTGTAAGTTTCCTGAGCCTTCTGTGACTCCTTTAAATGTCCATAAATAAATATTTTGGTCTGGATAAAAATGTTGTAAAAATCACATTAAAACCAAAATATTCATGATTTTGGTCTTTTCTATGTTGAAATGGACTAAAACCAAGGATAGAGGCATGTAGCTACAGTCTCCAGTGAAAGAGAGAACATCTTAAGTTCAAGACTGATATTGGTTACTTTGGAACATTGTCTCAAAAACAAGAAATAAATAAGGATTGGAAGATGCTGGAAGGAAAAGAAAACTGGGGGAGTTTAAATCTATGCAAAGCCTCATGTATCTCTTTTACAATGCTGTAGTACAGTTTCAATTTGTAAAGCATAATAACACATACTCTTCCATTGATTAACAATAAGGGGCATAACACTAGATCATTTTAGACCTCAAAATAATTTGCTTTAGGTCATGAGGTCACAATGAAAACTGTCATATGTACATATATGTATATTACATGTATATAGTAAATATAATTATATACACCCATAAGTCACATAAACACACAAAATTGTGTGTGTGCATGTATGTGTCTGTGTGTGTGTCTGTGTGTGTGTGTGTGTCCAGAGAAGAAAGGATGTCAAGTCTATTTGCCAGGTAGTTGCCATGAGTCCTTGGACCATAGAAACTGTATGACTCATCAAATTGTGAAGGTCACTGCACAGCATGACTCCTTTATTATCCTTACACAAAACAGAATCTTCCCAGATATCATGGCTTGAGTACATTCTGATTTTCTATGTAGTCAGAATTTGTGACTTCAGATAATTTAGATAATACTTAAAGCCCCCACCCACTGCTGTCACTACACAGAATGTAACTAGAATGTGATATTACAATTAATTTAGTCAAAAATATTAGAAAATAACTAACAGAAAAAATAAAGATTAGCATCATTTCCAATTACCTAAAACAAGCCTTCCATGGAGGAGACTACTTACAGCTGTGTCCTGAAGGATGGAGATGTCCTAGATACATGGAGAAGACTGGGCATGTCATGTGAGGCAATTGGGTGCTGTTAGCGAGTCTGGATTCTGTATTTAAAGGACCTGGAAAGAGCCTCAGGAGAACTTGTACCATATGACAGGGGTTATGGTGATATTAAGAGGGTCTTCATCTCATAAAACAGCCTGGAGTGACAGGATACGGCTCAGTATAGCTTTGTATTTGTCACAAGCACCTGGGGGAGGAAGACAACTGGACCTCCAGGTTCAACTTTCTCATGTGGAGTATGAGGCCCTTGAGTTAGATGACTGACGGTCACCTGCAATGCCCAGCAAAATGGAGAATACATGTATAAGATTCACCTGCAAAATAGGATTTCTCTCTATCTGCCTGAGATCCTGATTCTTTTTCTTCTTCTTTTTTTATTATTATATTTCTTTTTTAACATATACATTTATATTATTACACATAACTAAAATAAACTAGTATAGTGGGAAGAAACAATCAGGAATTATATTAACTGTTATATTCATAGTGATTTGGCTATTAGTATTTGGCAAACTTGGAGTAAACATCTTTCCTATCTTGCTGTGTCTAAAATTCCAAATAAAAATCCATATCTATCATATCGCATCTCTATTAACTTAAAATATCTGTATAGATGTAAAAACATCTTTTTTTTTTCTTTTTTGTAAAAACATCTTTCTAAAAAAGAAACTCTTTAATTTGTAGAGATGCTTTCTGTATGAAACACTAGGTCAGACAGTGAAGATGTAGGGGAATTGAGTCACTGACCCAGTCTGAGTGGCATTCAGTGTTCTATGCAGATGAGTCTATATACGCAGATAATGTCCTCAGTGAGCTAAAAGGCCATATTAGTGACAGAAGCACCATGTGTCAAGATTCTCTAAAGTTGATACGTCGAAATTTAATGTATTCTCTATTGTTTTGATTTTCAGATATTTCTAATTCTGTGTCTGAAATTTTGCCTTTTATTAAAGCAGTAAGCAGAAAGTAAGCAAAATCATATAATTTGTGCAAAAATCATGAAGCAGTAAATGGTAGTACTGGAATTACATGAATAAATCTATTCTTTTCATGTTACCAACACACAGAAATCTGCAAGGGAGTTTATGTTATCTCTCTTCAGACATATATTTTCCAGAAATATTTTGGTCTCTTACTACAATAATAGCTGCTACTAAAAAACAACATACCAAATTATAGTTTATTTCTTAAGGAAATTTCTGTCCAATTTTTTAGAAACTTCTATTAAAATAAAAATTTACTTACCACAGGCATTAATTTTTGCTAACATTTGACAAAGCTTTGTCATAACATACGTCTACGTCTCTCTGTAATGTGCTATGCTGCCCTTCAAAAGGGCATTCTTGCATTATAGTGTGTAGGAAATAAAAAGAAAAATCCTGAAGTCCGTACAATAAACTGCCCTTTGCATTAGCAAATGGGACTGTACAATCAGAGCCAAGAGTTTCACAAAACCATCTTCCTTTCACTTAACTTGTGTTAGAGAATGTCACAGTAGTAAGGTGACATAATTTAATAAAAGGTAAAAACATCTTAACCCTTAACCAACTAAGCTTAATTGTAAGACTAAACTTCTGCTCTTCAACACCATCAGTGACTTGAGAAGGAATAAAACTTAACTACCTGAGTGAACCAGAAGTGCAGGTTAGCAGCTTCCAAAATGAAAAAAAAAAAATGACTGAGGCAGTTTACTGCCTGAACAGTAACCCAAAATTCTCTATAACATTCAGCCTTCTCGCCCAGTATAACTCACAGATATATTTATGAGGCAGGACTGTTGAGGAATTATTTACCTTATCCTGGCAGAGTTTGGCCATCAGCTCTGCTTGCATCCAAGCTTGCCCAATTTTAGGCAGAACTCTGTCTGTGGCAGAAACAAGGACATTTCGCCCAGTGGCTTGTTTGCCACATTTGAAGCCAACTCCATAAGGAGTTTCTTTGATGCTCATCATCTCTGAAGTCAGCTCGGTGTTACCAGGAGTTAACTTGTCTTGTTGTCAAAGAATCTTTAGAATACTAAAAATATCTTTAAGTGCCATATTCTGAATGTCTCTGAGACTTTTGAAGACTTCATCTAACTATTTTACCTTATATATCTGTAGAATCATATCTATCTGTTAGACCTAGGATACATATTCTTGTGATAAAAATAGACAAGTAATTGATTTGCTCAACTAACAATTAGATTGTATTACTTAATATCCTAAACAGCCTAAAATACCAGTTTCAAGGTATTGGAAGTAAACCTTGTATTATAATTGAGTTGGATGCGTACAATACCTCCTATTAGGATAGGAATATATATAATATGTGTGAAGAATAATCTTAAATGTGAATTCTATACCAATGTATCAAAATTAACCTTACTTTGCATCAATGTACAAAATTCTATACCAATGAATTAAAAATAACCTTATTTATGAGTAACAATTAGAGACTTAATTTGAGAAAGATATTTAATAATCTACTTTTTGTTCTATCATCACTATATATCTCTATATCCCCCTTCTTTCTTTTCAGCTCTTATTACTTACCTATTAAAGAAAGATGAAAGAAAAGATAGACATCCCTAAGTCCAACCTAGTTTTTTCTCTGTATAAGACCAACAATAACTTATAACCAACTCCCAATGAAAATAAGTGTCTGTAGCCCAAGAGAGCAAACAGAAATGGGGATTCATTCTCTTAAGGTTTCTTTAGACTGATTTGAAGAGGCCCAAATAAAATGGGTAAACAAGCCATGGATAGCATTTGTGGTCCAGTTTCTAAAAGTCGAGAGATTCCAGGTTTAATAGGAGTCCTGTGTGTGACAGTCTGAAATGCTGGACGAATTGGTATCAGAAATTTTCTACAAAGCTGTATTCTGGGTATTCTGGGTAACAGGAACTGAAAAATCTGAGGCTGGAACATGAAGGATGCAGGATGTCAGCATCCAGCTTGCTGAGAGGAATGAATCCTGTCAGGTCTGATCCAGCATCAGTGTCTGGTTCTTTTCTTCTGAAAGCATATAATTTCTCACAAGCATTATACAGTTCTAAAATTATAGTTGTATGTTGTGTGCGGGATGTACAGAATAATTAAGGCTGTTTCTCTGCTCTTTGTATGAACAGAAGTAAGACATCTGCAAATCTTCATTCATACCATAGGAAGAATGGCATCTAATAATAACTCACAGGGACTCTGTGACCAACATGAAGCCTTGTCTACACATAAACCTTCATATCTCAGCCAATCTCAGAGCTATTCTCATGTAATGGGATTAGAAATATAAGTTACCTGCTTGTTTTACAGTTTGAATTCTTCTTTACATTCAAAGGGGGCCGGATTGTGGCCCCCTCCCTAATCACCCTCTGATCCCACCCTCTCCATCATCACTTCCTAGTTCCATCCCTCTCTCATCCCCTCGCCATCCCTCCCCTAGTCCTCAGAGAGGGGAGCCTTCTTTGCCTAACATCTGACCTCAGGCTATCCAGTGTCAGCTATACCACCCGTGATTGCTTCCTCTGTGGCCTGGCAAGGCTACCCTGCCAGAGGGGAAGTGAGATTCTGATTCTTAAAGACCCTGAGCGCTTTGGTTTTAGGTAGATCTCTAAGAAAATGTGAAAAGAAGCTGAAATTTGGAGACACAGATGCTGTGGGTACATTCATCCCAGGGCTATATGATTTACTCTGGCATGTTAGGAAAGTGTGTGACCTTTCCTAATGTTCTGCTCAAATAAGCTGCACACTTGGTGTTTCCGTTGTGCACAGAACCCTGAAGTAAGAACAGCTTGCCTCTCCACTTCCCTTTCTAGTTATTGCATTGGTTTATTCACTTTTCAAAAGAAGAGCTCTGTGTTGAAAAAAAAAAAAAAAAAGGCCAAAGGAGTGTTTTCTACAGAGGCATGATGAATGCCAGACCTAGAGGTCTTGAAATTTCTTGCTTAGCCACTACTATATCAGTGTGTTTATATCACAAAGAAGGCAGGTTTTTCCTTTGCTTTATCACTGGCTTCTTTTTCAAACCCTGTATTTTAGCATCTAAAAAAGAGCAAATGTAATATTTTGTGGATAATTTTGTGGATAAAAATAATATTCTGTGGATATATTGAAGTGTATAATACATATGGGCTTCCAGAAAGTAGTTAAATATGTTGGAAGACTCAGGACTGGAATAAAAAATTGAAAAGAATCTGAAAAGATAAAGTGTTGTTTATAGTCCAGGGCTTAAAAAAAAACTGTGACCTGCCAGCCAGATCTGGCCCACTGTCTATTCTGTTAAATACATTTTTATTGGAACATAAACACACCAATGTGTTTACATCATGTCTTTGGTATTACAACCATAGATTGCATAACTGCATGGAGAGAATGTTGTTCCCTAATTGCACATATTTACTGTCTGTTCCTTTTAAAAACTTGCTTACCAGCTGTGCAGTAGATTTTCTTTTGAACTTGCTACACATGTCTCAGGAAGTTTTGCACATCACACATTTGTAACAATTATAAGAACTGCTACTGTTTCTTGTCCTGAAAACAGAGTAAGACTGAAGTGAACTTGACAAAGATGTCATTAGTAAATGTGTCTGGGTTGCAAGTAGCAATACTAAGCTAACTAGAATATGTAACAAGAAACATATGAGCAGAGAAAAGGATAAACTGCAAAGAAAGCTCAGCATTCATTATTGCAACTCTAGCTATAAAACCTATCTCCAACCCCAAGGCAATTAATTCTTTACAAGAATCAGAGGTCTTCGAATATCTGCTGTGATGATCTCAGAAAACTAAGACACACAAGCATCCTTGGAAGCTAATAAATTGCTTCTAACAAAATTCCAAATCATCTGGAAGTCCACACAGTACCCTAAATCAGTAACAGTTGTATGCTTTCTTTTCTGCTACTCAGTAGAAGAGAGATGGTGATTTATTTGGTAAAGTCTTACAATCCTGTACATTTTCCGATGAGATTTCCTGCTGATTTTATGAGAGCTGTTTTCAGAGAAAGCTTTGTCAACATATTCATAAACTTTTTTATTAATCTGCACATTTCGAAATACGTCTGTACAGTTCCCAGATATGCTGAGTTTTGCTCTTCATCAGTTTCAATATGATATAAGGCACCTCTCTTGATGATGCTCTTTCTATCAATCCCCAGACACATTTAGACCTTAAAGTCAATGCTACTTCATTCATTTTTCATCAGACCATAGCAAACAAGGGACACAGAATGTCCCACCTGCTCTGACACTGCAGGTTATAATGGGAAAATGTGCTGATACAATCAAATAGCCTAACTTTGAGTTACCCACATGGTAAGAAATTTCTCTCAAATGTTATGAATTTCAACGTGATAGAGCTAGTTTTTTTTATTTTATTAATTTATAAGTATTATATCTCGATTGTTAGCCCTTCTCCTGTTTCCTCCCATTCTTCCCTCCCTCCCACTTCCCCCCTTTTCCTCTCCCCTATGTCTGTGATTGAGGGAGACCTCCTCCCCCTATATATGCTCTTAGGATATCGAGTCTCTTCTTGGTAACTTGCTATCCCTCCTCTGAGTGCCGTCAGGCCTCCCCATCCAGCGGACAGTGTCAGAAAAAGGGGTATCAGAGTTCATGTGAGAGTCAGATCTCACTCTCCACTCAACGGTGGAGAATATCGTGTTTTTCGGCTAGGTCTTGGTAGGGGTTCGAAGTTTACTGCCTATATTCTCCTTGGCTGGTGCCTTAGTTTGAGGAGGACCCCAGGACCCAGATCTGCCTGTCATAAAGTTCTTCTTGTAGATTTCCAGGATTAATTCAGTTAGAGAAAAAAGTGGGGAAGAGCCTGGGACACATAGGCACAAGAAACAACTTCCTGAACAGTACACCAACAGCCCAGTCATTAATGTCAACAATCAATAAATGGGACCTCATGAGGCTGAGAAGCTTCTGTAAGGCAGGAGACACTGTCAAGAGAACAAAGCGACAGCCTACAGACTGGGAAAAGATCTTCACCAACCCTTCATCTGACAAAGGTCTAATATCCAAAATATGTAAAGAACTCAAGAAATTAAACACCACCAAACCAAAAGACCCAATTGCGAAATGGGGCTTGGAACTTGACAGAGAATTCTCAACAGAGGAATATCAAATGGCTGAGAAACACTTAAAGAAATGCTCATCCTCGTTAGTCATCAGAGAAATGCAAATCAAAACGACACTGAGATTCCATCTTACACCCATCAGAATGGCTAAGATCAAAAGCTCAAATGACACCACATGTTGGCGAGGATGTGGAAAGAGAGGGACACTCCTTCATTGCTGGTGGGAATGCAAACTAGTACAACCACTTTGGAAAGCTATATGGCTCTTTCTCAGAAAAATGGGAATAGAGCTTCCTCAAGACCCAGCTATCCCACTCCTGGGAATATACCCAGAAAATACCCTACCACACAATAGGGACATATGCTCAACCATGTTCATAGCTGCTTTATACATAATAGCCAGAACGTGGAAACAGCCTAAATGTCCCTCAGTAGAAGAATGGACTAAGAAACTGTGGTACATTTACACTATGGAATACTAATCAGCTATTAAAAACAAGGAATTTCCGAAATTTGTGGACAAATGGATTGATCTAGAAATTATCATAATGAGTGAGTTCACCCAGAAGCAAAAAGAGAGAAACGGTATATACTCACTTATATCAAAACACTAGTCCAAGGGATACATACCATGAAAAATTTTACTTACCAGGAAAGTGGGTCAGAGGAGAAGTCATCCTATTGAGACTTTAGGGGAGAGTAGCATGGAAGAACGGGGAGATAGAGCTAGTTTTATATTGGAAGAATGATTAGTATTGCTCAGCCAAGTGGGCACAAGGAGTAAAACATTGTATAAAGGCTCTCCTGTATACAAAGAGAGAAGTAAACTTTACAAAACATCAGACAGGTTTGAACATTTAAATGAAGATTCTGAATAGAGCTATAGAAATATTTTCTCCACTATATTTCAAAAGATATTTGTTTATTTAATCATTTTACAGACTGATCCCAGGCCCCTCCTCCTCCCATCCCAACCCCACCCTAATGCTCCTCCCCACATTCCCTCCCTCTTTTTCTTTTCAGAGTAGAGGAAAGGCCCCATATCCTCTCCCATTGAAGTCTGACAGGACAGCTTAGCTAGGGGAAAGGGAACAAAAGTCAGGTAACAGAGTCAGCCCCTGCTCCCATTGTTAGGGGACCCACATGATGATCAAGCTGCACATCTGCTACATATGTGTAGGGGGCCTAAGTCCAGCCCATGCATGTTCTTTGGTTGGTGGTGGGTTCATTCTCTGTGAGCCCCAATGGGCCCCGGTTAGTTTGCTCTGTAGGTCTTCTTGCAGTGTCTTTGACCCGTCTAGCTCTTTCATTCCTTCTTCCTACTCTTCCACAAGACTCCCTGAGCTCAGCCTACTGTTTCGCTGCGCGTCTTTGTATCTGTATCCATCAGCTGTTGGATGAAGCCTCCTCAGAAGTCAGTTACGCTAGGCTCCTGTTTGCAAGCATAGCAGAATATCATTAATAATATCAGAGTTGTCTGTCTCCCATGGAGTCTCAAGTTGGGCTAGTCATTGTTTTTCCATTCCCTCCATTCCTACTTGATCTCTATCCCTATATTTCTTGTAGGCAAGATGTATTTTGGATTGAAGATTTCTCGAGATGGGTTTGTAACTCTCTCCCTCTATTGGAATTCCCACCTGACCAAAGGAGGTGGTGAGTTCTGGCTTCTTAAAACCCTGATGCTAGGTGTCTCAGCTAGGGTCACACTTGTAGACTCCTGGGCCCCTCTCCTGTCCCAGAGACGCACCACCCCCATGGATTTTCATTTTCTATCCCAGTCCTTCCACTCACCCCCACCCCCACTCTCCCCACACCTGATCCCTAACTCTTTGCCTTCCCCTGACCCTCTTCTACCCAGTTCCCTAGAATACTACCCAGCTATTAAAAACAGAAATCATGAGATTTTCAGGCAAATGGATGAAACTAGAAAAGACCATCCTGAGTAAGGTAGCTGAAACCCAGAAAAACACACATGGTACGTGCTCAACTGTAAGTGACTATTAGCCATAAAATACAGGATGACCATGCCACAATCCACAGAGACAACAGAGCCAATGAGGGCCCAAGGGAAGATGATTGACTCTCACTCAGAAGAGGAAATAAAATAGACATATTTTCTCTATTATTAAGGAGAAAGTTCAAAAGAAGAGGAACAGGTGAGCTACTTTGCAAGGAACATCTTTAGACATCTGTGATTATAAAATTATCTTTAAAAGCTATGTATTTTATAACATCTTTATAATAATCAGAGGTTGTCAAATATAATAGGCTGATCTCAAGGAGTTCATTTGTATAACAGATATTATATGCACTTGTAGAAATGTATTTCCTTTAAAACTTGTGTACCTTTGCTTGATCTTAGAGCAGACAGTAACCCACTCTTCTTACAGTCTGTGGGCTGAATTCAGCTTAGGCCACATCTGTGGCTTACACTCAGCCCTAACTCCTTGCTGATAAGGAGTTGCTACCATGGTTGAGAGCCAGGTAAAGTTCTTGGCTTCTGCCTCAATGGAAACTATTACAACGTCCTTACATGAGCAGAAACACCACTACTGTAGTCTTTACAATGGTTGAGAGTGGGTCTTTTACTTGCTCTTAATGGGCTTATTTTCCTGCATCACTCATAACTTTTGTGAGCTACTTTGATGCTTTGAACTCCTATTTGAGTCCTTGCTCTCTATCCTAAGGACTGGCTGTTGGTGATTGGTGATGCTGTCTATCATGTAATCTATAACCTATTCTCTAGCTGACATGTTCTGTCCTAGGGTGCCTTGCAGAAAAACAAATATGCTAAAACACATTTTTCTTTATTTTAAAAACATTTTTACATTTATATTTTTGACAAAATAATAAATAGGGTGAACTAAAAACCATCGTAGTGAAGCAGGGCAGTGCAACTCAACAGAAGAAAGAGAGTCCAACAGCAGGCACAACAGAAGAATCAGAGACCCACTCATTCTCACACTCAGGAGTCCAGTAAAAATACTAAGCTAAGAGCTATAAGATATGTGCAGAGGACCTATGTAGACCCATGTAGGAACTGTACTTGCTGCTCTGTTTCTATGAGTTCATATTTACCCTGCTTATTAGTCCCATGTAGAAACTTTACTTGCTGATTCTCTTTCTATGATTTCATATTTACCCAGCTTGATTGATTAAATGCCTTGCTCTCCATCCCCTCTGGCTCTTAACACTCTTTTTCACCTCCTGTTCTGCAGGGCTCTCTGAGCTCTGAGATTGAAAGACTGTATGGAGAACTTCACCTAGATCCACTCTACAGGTGATATCTGGGTGTGTGTCTCTGAATCTGTTCCTACCTGATGAAATACTAAGTTTCTCTTATGATGAATGAACAAGGCACTTATCTGAGTATAACAGACTATCATTAAAAGTCATTTTATTGATTTTTTTTAAGAAAAGTAGTGTTTGGTTTTATTCTAGATCTCTGGGCTATCTGGTCTCTGATTCTTGGTCACAAGAGTGGTGCCAGGTATAGGTATTGTCTTGTGGACTAGGCTTTAACTCAAATTAGACACTGGTTAATTATTCCCATACTTCTATGCCAAGATAGCCCTAGCATATTTTGCAGGAAGGAAAGATTATGGATCAAAGGTTTTTTTGTCTAAGTTGCTGTTTATATTTCTATTTTGGTAGCCTGCAGAGTATGTTCCCCCACAAAATATACTAGAATACAGGGGTGAAAGTTCCACATTGGCAACCACTTTACTTCAGACACTGTCCTTGACAATGGGGACCTATTGTCAGTTTGCCCACAGGATCCATTGTCTAAGCAAAAATCTCAGCTGTTTGGGGATTTTATAGGATCTACATTGAATGCAGCCTATTCCAGCTATTGGAAAACTCATTTAGTGAGAGAAGATGGGCGGTTGAGGCTCCTTATCTCCATTATTGGACAATAGTATTAGGATCATTGTCTTACATTTCAGGAAGTTTCAGCTGTACTAGATTTGTGTATTATCCCTCAAGTGCAACCTCATTTCAGCTGTCTCTCCTCATATTCATTCCTTCTACCATATAAACTGTCCTCCTCCTCCCCAACTGATCATTCTTTACGTATTCCCATCCACCTCCAGTCCAGCTATACAACCTTTCCCATTTCTCTTGCCCTAAGGGGCAGGAGGAATGAGGTAACCAAGAGTATCCCCTCATATGCTTCTTCATTATGTGAAAAAGCCTACGGGATGCAAGAAGGTGTCCAGTGACACTCTCGTTGTCAACTGAATCACCAAGCAAATATACTATATTTTCCAGGAAGAATTGTCCAAACAGCTGAGGGTTATCAATCAAGATTTCTCTCTATAAGGATTACAAAGATACAGAACCCCACGTCTGTGAAGTATTGCTTCATAGGGACGCTGGATACATGCCAGTTTCTCTAGACATACTGGAGAGGTTTAATGACAAAATATGAGTTAGTTTTAGATTCTTTCTTTTTTTTTTTTTTTACAATTTTTATTAAGTATTTTACATATACATTTATATTATTACACATATATACAATAAATTACCTACAGCAAGAAGAACCACACAAAGCAATCAGTAATCATGTATATGTATGTATATACATATATATGTGTATATATATATATATATGTATATATATATATTATATTCATAGTACTTTGGCTATTTGTATTTGGCGTCTTTCCTATCTTGGTGTGTCCAAAATTCTGAATGTGAATTGATATCTATCATATCTCATCATCAACTTAAAACATCCATCTAGACCTAAAAAGATCTTAACAGAGTAAGCAAGTCTCCAATAGTTCCTGCCTCACAAATATGTCTGTCAAATATATTGATCAAGAAAGCTGAAGATGATGCTCCAACATTATAGAGAATTTGGGGTAACAGCAAATCGTCTCTGTCATCTTTTTATTTTGGAAGCTGCTTACTTGAACCCCCTGTATACTCAGGTAATTAATTTTATTCCTTCTGAAGTCTCTGATAGGGTGAAACCCATATCGTTTAGGTCTACAATTAAGGATCGATCCTTCTTAAAGAATGTTATCTCAAAACAAAACAAAACAAAACAAAACAAAGCAAAAAGAATATTTGCTCCTACAAAAGGAGGAAAGGTCTTAGGGGAGGTATTTGACACCTCACTAGTTCATCTGAGAATGATTTCTAATAGTAGTCATATTGTTTAGTAGAACTTAATAGGATGGTGTCTTTGGTCTGATTGATAATGAGATATTTTGTCTTAGCTCAAAATTTTGGACTTTCAGGAAATGGCCTGAGTGTACAGTCACTTTCTTTCGATTACCAGATGTATGATATGGGATACTTCACCTAGTTAAACTCTTTCATTTACTTGATGTTATTAAACTTTAAATACTGATTTTTTCTTTCATAAGATATTTTATTAATTTATTCATATTAATCTCAATTGTTATCCCATCCCTTGTATCCTCCCATTCCTCCCTCCCTCCTGCTTTCCCCCTACTCCTCTTCCCTATGACTGTGACTGAGGGGGACCTCCTCCCCCTGTATATGCTCATAGGGTATCAATTCTGTTCTTGGTAGCCTGCTATCCTTCCTCTGAGTGCCACCAGGCCTCCCCATCAAGGGGAAGTGGTAAAAAAAAAATGGAGCACCATAGTTTGTGTGTAAGTTTGTCCCCACTCTCTACTCAGTGGTGGAGAATGTCCTGTCCATTGGCTAGATCTGGGTAGGGATTCAAAGTTTACTGCATGTATTGTCCTTGGCAGATGCCATAGTTTGAGCAGGACCCCTGGCCCCAGATCCTCTGGTCATAATGTTCTTCTTGTAGGTATATAGAACCCTCAGGATCCTTCTGTTTCCCCATTCTCCCATGCTTCTCTCACCTAAAGTCCCAATAGGATGTACCCCCCCCCGACCCACTTTCCTGATAAATGAAGGCTTTGATGGGACATACCCCTTGGGCTAGTGTCCAGATATAAATGAATGCATAATATGTGAGTCTTTCTGCTTCTGGGTTAACTCATTAATTATGATCATTTCTAGTACAAGACATTTGTCCACAAATTTTGGGAATTCCTTGTTTTTAATAGCTGAGTAGTATTCCATAGTGTAAATGTATCACCACAGTTTCTTTATGCATTCTTCTACTGAGGAACACTTAGGCTGTTTCCATGTTCTGGCTATTATTAATAAGGCCACTACGAACATGGTTGAGCATATGTCCCCATTGTGTGGTGGAGCATTTTCTGGGTATATTCCAAGGAGTGGCATAGCTGGGTATTGAGGAAGCCCTATTCCCAGTTTTTGAGAAAGCGCCATATAGATTTCCAAAGTGCTTATACAAATTTGCATTCCCACCAGCAATGAAGGAGTGTTCCTCTTTCTCCACATGTGGTGTCATTTGCATTTTTGATCTTAGCCATTCTGATGGGTGTAAGAGGGAATCTCAGAGTCATTTTGATTTATATTTCTCTGATGACAAACGATATTGAGCATTTCTTTAAGTGTTTCTCAGCCATTCGATACTGATTATAAATAGGTTTATTTTATGTTAACTTTTGAAAAACTAAAACAGGTAAATATGTGCCATAATACTAAATTTCAAGTCCTATTCAGTACCATTTAGTATAATATTTTCATAATATATTTTCTACAGTGTCTTAAGACTTTTATAAGATTTATTATCATCTAATAATCATTTGAAGTTTAGAGATGTATTCACACCAGTATACAGAATAAGGGAGAGAGTGAATTTTACATGGAACAAAATGTATTTATTTTAAAATTCCTTTACACTCAATACTTTCCAAGATTATGCTACTCCAAACAAGGTTAGCAGCATTTGAATTTCCTAAGTCCTGCAGGAGACCTGTTTACATATTTAACAAGATCCCTTATAACCATTAAAGATTGAGAAAAATCACCCAGACCACAAGCCTAGTCTCACAGTATAGAGTTGAGTAGGCGTAGTATTTTTTTTCCTTTGCTCGTTTTTCTCTACCTAGGATTAGCCAGAAGAAGATATAAGACTCAACAATAAACCTCTCAGTTAGAATCATTTTTGCAGTGAAAGGAAGTAAGGAAGGAAGATTTGTATATTCACTGAAGATTTATTTGTCAAAAATTTTTGAATTTACTATGCTTTCAGATTATGGCAAGGCATAATACTGTTAATTATCACAAGGGATCACTAAATTTAAGGCTTACTCTTCACATATGTATCTAAGGGCATTTCACTGATAAAGAGATTGCTGCTATTAGAGCTGTGTGTAGTGGGACACACTTCTCATCCCAACACTGGAAAACTGCAAACAGCAGGGTCAGGAGTCTATGTACACAATGCCTACATAAAGGACTTTGAGGCCTGTGTGGGCTACAGGAGACACTACCTCAATTATTTTGTCCTCTATGGAGAAAGAAATGAAAAAACAAAACAAAGCAAAAACAAAAAACAAAAAACAAAAAAAGAAAAGAAAACTCCTCACATATACTGAGAGTAACTAAGCATAACAGATATTATTTTTACCACATCGACACACAAGAAAATAAATATCTAGTAACAACAAAAATTAACCTTGGCAGAAGAGAGCATAGACATGAAGAGAAACTCTTGAGCAAAATGCCTGTGCAACTCTACCCCCAATAAAAAGTGGCAAGAGTATCTGAAGCCATTGCTTTTTAATGGATTGTTGTTATGGTCTTAATTTTTTAGAGTATCATTGTCATTACTTTTTTCATTGAGAAAATAAAATTTCACAAATGTAGCAAAATATTAGGATGTATATCAAAAATATTTACAACTTAGTTTTCTTAATTGGAATCCCAGAAATAGAAGATATTATGCCAAAGAAAGAGATTTTTTAATTTTCTATGGCGTACGTTTTGCATCCATTTCTCTGTAAAGGCATAACTGCACTGGTCTTTACAGCTGAATAAAAATTTTTGTGCACACATACTACATTTTCTCTATTCACTTCATAAGGAGCATCGAGGATGGCTCAACACCTTGGTTATGGTTATAAGATCATCACATTTTTTTTTAATTTTTCTTACTATAAGTATCAGATACACATATATGTGGCATCTGAAATTAACCACTTATTAAAATTATTTTTCAAGCTTTATATTCAATATAGTCAGTTTCTAAATCAGCATAATACTTGTTGTTAATACTATTATATTTTAAGTTGAAATCTTTATTTGAGTGCAAATTTACTAAAAAGGATAACAAATATGTTACCTTAAGGGACACTATATACTACATGTAAATTTATAGTTATCCATAAAATTCAATTAAGCATATTAACCTTTTTTATTTCTGTAGTGACTTTGAGTATCTCTAACCTTTACCCAATGCTGTGCTTTGTATTTCTGTTAGCTGACCTCATGTTTCTCCTTTCTTCATTCATTTATGGTAAGATGGGCGCTCATATTGACAATTGCAGAGCAAATCATACACAAGCAAAGCCATCTATAAATGAATTTCACAGCTGCTTGTACTCCAATAACAGCAGTTGTTTAGCTTGTGTGCACATCATTTAGCTGACTTAAACATATTTGATTTGATATGTAATTCATTTACTCTAGTAAGTTGGAAAGCCAACATGAAGTGGCATCAAAGGATAGCAGGCTACCAAGAAGAGACTTGATACCCTATGAGCATATACAGGGGGAGGAAATCCCCCTCACTCACAGTCATAGAGGAGGGGAGTAAGGGGAAAATGGGAGGGAGGGAGGAATGGGAGGATACAAGGGATCGGATAAAAATTGAGATGTACTATGAATAAATTAATAAAACATATTAAAAAGAATTTTTTCCTTTTTTAGTATAGATTTGCAAACATTTCTTTTAAATAATAGACAAGAGTAGTAACAAAATGGTCACTCAAATTCCAGGTCTCCTGCATCATAAAGTTTAACATATCTGATTCCATGTTTGTTTGTTTGTTTGTTTTTACTGAAACAGTAGTTCATTCCTTCAACGGGGCATTTTGAAAACCAGAGTGAAACAAAAGGCGAAGGAAGGCCACATGAGGGAGCCTAGAGATTGGCAGCACACAGATATGCACCCAGAAGATTCAGTGCACGTTTTCTAAAGTTGGTAAAGTGTCTGATATGTCTGTTCCTTGGAGAGAGGGAAATATCAACTAAAAAGGAAGTAAACATGAGAGGAATGCAGACTTCAATAATATCTTAGAAATAAAATTATTTATAAATACTGAAGAGTGAACATAGTAAGACCTGTAAACCTAAAAAAATCAAACCAATCATTATATTTATGAGAACTCAGCAATTCACTGCTTAAGATAAAAGATATTAAAGAATAGTTATAAATTAAAAGTTATCATCTATACAAAAATAACTCTGTTACTCATTAACTTATGACTTACTTAAAAGTTTATAAAGTTGGTGATTTTAAAGACAAATATGTTGAGTGTCTACAAGCTTTGTAAGTTCGGGTTTTAAATCACTGATTTATTTTCCTTTTTCTGCTAAAACAATTTAACTAGCATAGGTGAGATATACAAAGATATCCCATTAGTTTCTACTTTATTTTATTCAGCGAGTCAAGACTCGCTGCTCAGATACAGCCTATGGACAGCGGATTCTCCACATGTGTGGGAAGGACTGCTGCTGAACCTCTGGCATGCACTCTGGTGCCCAAGATTTGGTCATGGCCCCTTGGCAAGATGGTCTTGCAGGCACACAGAGGAAGGGGATGCAGGCCATCCTGACGAGACTTGATGTACTGGCCAGACAGTGAGGGAGGACGGGCGCCCTATCTGAGTTCTAGTGGAGAGGAATATTTGGAAGAGG
>OU015744.1:100062140-100077793 GCA_907169655.1 Acomys percivali
ACGGGCGCCCTATCTGAGTTCTAGTGGAGAGGAATATTTGGAAGAGGTAGGGAGGGTTGGAACAGGAATATAAGAGTGATAACAATCAGAATGTAATGTGAATAAATTATAATGAAAAAGAAATTTAAGAAATAAACAGATAGTTAGGAAAAAAGCAAATAAAAACATGATATGATTCAACATTTTATGTGTAGTATAAATAAAATATAGGTATTAGCAAATAAATCAATATGGCTTATTATTAAATGGTCACATATACATGTTTACATGTTACAACCCCTCCAGTGGAGTCTGTGTGACAAATGATGCTGCACACCCTAAGGCAGCAACCCCAACCCAAGGGAGAGTTTCCTGGAATGGGTCTGATGCTCCTAACAAGAGTGATTGTAGCCCCCCTTTCTTCTTACTCATTAGTTTTGGAGCATTCTGTCTGTTTTTTTTCTTTCTGAGCTACTTTCTTATCAGAACTTTTCAAACATATCTGTGTTGCTAGGAGACACCCTAACTTGCGGCTGCAGCCAAGGACCATCAGGTTCTGCTCCACTTGTTAATAAAAACATAGCTAAGGATTAATCATTGTTTATATTACGACTTACAAATAAAGTGTTTAAGAAAGCTCCAGATAGTGATGCGAAGAGCTAAGAAAAAAACTGTCTTGACTCACAGATGCTTGGCATAATGAGAGAACATTGACCTTTGATAAAGAGGGCACGTGTGTACTGACCCCAAGCTAATGACTTAAATATGATGATTCAAGACAGATGACAACATTATTACTCTGCATCCTGTATTTTGAATTGTATGAAAAAAATGTAACCACAAAAAACACTCTTCGTTTCAAAAATGTGTATAAAAACCTAGTTTTCTTGCCTGCAAAATACACTCAGACTTAAACTCTCCCCTGGGTTGGTCTATTTGTCACTTACCTCTCTTTGTCCACCGACGCTTCACGAACCCCCGTTCCCAAGGACCTTTACCAGACTGAGGAGGTCCATGGCATTTACATTTAAGATATCTCTGTAAACATATATATATATATATATAATTTATATGCAAATACAGCTTGCATTTATATTAATTTCTTCTTGAATGTCAATTATTTAATGCCTTTCTTGATGCTTAATTGAAGAAAGAAGTGTAAGATTAGCTGTTTTTTAATTCTAAACTTGCAGTTTATCTCTCTTGTCTTTTCAGACTATTTGAACCCTAGACCTAGTTTCATGTATACTTAAAATTTTATAACAATATTAGATATATATCTAGATATTTTTCTTTTGATGTACTCCATAATTTTATAATCATTTCTATAACTTCAAATGTATATTTTTATTGACTTCAGTCAACCTCTTTAGCAGCTTACCCAGAGCAGCACTATTTTAATAAAAACGTGTTGGTTGCCATTTTTGCTTCACATGTAGCTATTTCTTCATTCTGTGACTGTGCATGTGACCAGAGGTAGTTTGGTATGAATTTCAACCAGAACTTATTCAGAGTAATATTAGATTACACCACTGCCAGCAGTCTTTTCTGGGCCAGAGAGCTGGTGAGATGACTCGACCATTCACCTTGAAGATATAATGTAGCGTGGCAAGAACCTTTATTAGTGTGAATAGTCTCAAACTGGTCCTCCAATCTGTTAGCTACTTAAAGGAACATATTGTGGCTTAGCTACATATGTCGGTTAAGTGTTGAGAGTCTGTTACACTAAAAACTCATTTAAGAAATCTGTACACAAAAGAGTTATGGATGTGTTGATTTAGTGATGAGTAAGTGCAAAAATGGCTGTATATTGATTATTTATACTTCAGTCCATTTTCTTAATAATGTGTAATGTGACATTTTGAGCAGTTTTGCTGTTCTTTCTGAAACACACCACTGTACCATTTAAAGAAACTTTTGGTTTAGTTTGTATATAGTGAAGAAAGACACTACAATGCATCCATATGAGAATCATCAGTTTTTCTGACAGAGAACATCACTTGGATAAATCTGAACTCATTTTCAGCTGCCAGACATAATATGCTAACAGATATTTATATATACTGTGATGGATCATAATTGCTTTGGCAAAGACCTGCTATTTTGGTAAAAAGAATCGGTTGGCTGCAGATATGTGCTTAATGTAAATATGTGGATGTTCGTTTCCATTCAGTAGACAGAGAGGAGACATTTTATCTTTTATATCATTGCACTGAGTGATTTTCTACATCTGTTTGAAAATGACTATTTTGTACTCTTTCCAGTCAGTGTGCATATTTCAAATGTTAACTTTGTTTTCAGAGAAGCAATATGAATACATGTCACCCTTTGCTCAGAAATAAAAAAGACTGTTTATCTCATCCTATAATGGGTTTAATACAAACTCCTACTAAAAACTAAATGAATGTGCCTTGTGTCATGGTAACAGCCTCATTAGTTTTGTTAGACAGCTTTAAATGGTTTCATGCCAGAGTTAAAATACATTTTATTCAAAAAAAAAATAAGGGTACTAGTTTAGCTTGAAGAAATTTCAAGCTTGCACATAATAACATTTCATTTCCTTATCCTTCTACAGCAAATTATTTTTCTCCATCCTTATAATTACATTTGTTGTTCCTTTGAATTTATTTGTATTAAATTGTTAAAAACCTATACTTTGCTATCAATGAGACAATGGTCCATCAACACACATAATTTTTCAGTACTGAACAAGTAACTAAGTACAAACTGTATTATACCTGAAGATTTCAATGTCATAGAACAGTATTTTCCAAAACCCATCCCATAAAGCAGAGATGAAAGAGGTCGGAATTTGTGTGATCATTTTGTTATTAAACTATATTGTTAATACTCTTATCAAGGAGGATGGAGAGATGGCTTAGTGGTTAAGAACACTCACTGGCTGCTCTTCCAGAGAACCTCGGGTTCAATTCTCAACACCCACATGGCAGCTCACAACCGTCTGTAACTCCAGTTGCAGGGGATCTGATACCCCCACACTTATATGCATGCAAACAACAATGCCTATAAAATAAAAATAAATTAAAATTAAAAATTCTCTTGTCTATTATTTAGAAGAAATGCTTGTGAATCTATAGTGAAACAAAGGAAAAAAATCTTGATGTTGCCTTTTGATGTTGGCTTGCCAACTTTCCATAGTTAACAAATTACATATCATATCAAAAATATATTTCTATAAAATAGCTTAGAGAGAGAATTTCTTGCTCAGCTTTTGGTGGGTTTATTACCACCATGTCAAAACCTACTAATTTTTATATCTTGATTTTGTATCCTGCTACCTTTCTAAAGCTAATCTGAGAGTTTTCTGGAAGAGTCACCAGGGCATGTGAATATGAGGTCACATTTTCTACAAATACAGGTACTTGGGTTTCTTTTTTTTTTTTTTTCTATTTGAATTACTTGTATTTCATTATTTTCTTACTGCTCTATATAAGATGATTTCATGGAATACGAGTTGAGATAGTGGGCACCCTACACAGTTTCTGATTCTAGAGGAATTTGTTTCTTCTCATTTGAAATCGTGCTGGTATATATTTATCAGATGTCGTCATTACTGAGGTGTGTTCCTTTTATTCTTAGGGTTTTTATTTCTATTTTTTATTTTTTTAGTATTTTTATCTTAGTGTGCGCATGTGTGAAAGTGAGTGTGCATAATGGTGTGTGTGTGTGTGTAGATATGCATTATGCATTTATCCTAGCATTTATTTGGGGTTAAAGATAATGTTAATTACCAGTTCTACCTTGTTTAAGAAGGTTCTCTCTCTTGTTTGCTGCTGCATATTTCAAGCTTTCTGGCTTGGAAGTTTCTGTGAATTCTCCTAAATCATGCTCCTATCCTGCCAGAGGAAAATATGTACTAAACACCTGACTTTACATGGGTTGAGGAGATTCAAACTCAGGCCTTTATGCTTGGTAGTAGGTTCTTTATCTGTTGAGGCATTACCCCAGTCCTCTTCAAATATTTTGTGATAAACTCATTAAAGACCTATTTTTTATAGATTTTTTAAATTAGAATTTATTCAGATTAAATCCCAATTGTTATCCCCTCACTTTTATCTGGAATGTAGTTCCTGTCTCCAAATCAATTATGTACTACTTTACATTTTTATTTTCATATATTGAACCAGTCCTGTATACCTGTAAGAAAATCGGTGTAGCTTTGGCCAAGGATACTTTATCATATTTTTGTTGTTGTTGTTGTTCACAGTATATTTTTATTTTAATTTACTATAATTTTATCATATTTTAAAATTTGGTTAACAAGAATTTCTTTGAGAATTTTACATTCATGTGACTAGTGTAACAGAATTGATATAAATATTGTTTTATTGTATTCTTTTTTGCTGTGTAATTGAATTTTTATTGTATTTCTTTTTTACATATACATTTATATTATTACACATAAATAAAATAAAGTACATACAGCAAAAAGAACCACAAAACAATGATGGATTATATAAATGTTACATTCATAGTGATTTAATCTTTCCTATCTTGGTGAGTCAAAAATTCTGAATGAAAATAAATATCTATCATATCTCCTCTACATTATCTTTTTTAAATATATATTTATTTTATTACACATTAATAAAACAAAATAGATACAGCAGCGAGAATCATGAAACAATCATGAGTTATATAAATATTACATTTATAGTGATTTGGCTATTTCTATTTGTAAAACTTGAAATAAATATCTTTCCTATCTTGATGGGTCTGAATTTCTGAATAAAATTCAATATCTATCATATCTCATCTCTATTAACTTAAATTCTTTATCATGTTCTAAAAAGATCTTATCCCCTAACCAACTAAACTTGATTGTAAAACTAAACTATCTGGTCATCAAACCCCCTCAGAGATCTGAGAAGGAATAAAACTTAAATGCCTGGATGAAAGAGTAGTGCAGGATAGCAGCTTCCAAAATAAGAACATGACTGAGACAACTTACTGCCTGAACAGTCACCCAACACTCTCTATAATGTTGGAGCCTCATCTTCAGCCTTCTAGCCCTATATCTCTGTCATACTTAATCTTGAGGCAGGTACTATTGAGGACTTAATTTCCCTGTATTGGCAGAGTTCGGCCATTGACTCTGCTTGCATCTAAGCTGCCTATTTTTAAGCAGAAACAAGGACATTTTGCCCAGTGTCTTGTTTGCCACATTTGAAGCCAATTCCATAAGGAGGTTCTTTGATGCTCATCATCTTCTTTGAGGTCAGCTGGCTGCTGTCAGGAGTTAACTTGTCTTGTTGTCAAATAAACATTATAATAATTAAAGCATCTTTAAATACCATATTCTGTGAGTCTCAGGCTTTTGAAGACCTTATTTAATTATTGTACCTTATACATCTATAGAATCATATCTATCTGTTAGATTTAGGATATATATTCTTGTGCTAAATCAGACAAGTATTTGACATGACCATAAGTTGCATCAATATACAATATTCTATACCAATGACTTAAAGATAACCTTCTTTGTGAGTAACATTAAGGCCTTGAGTTAAGGACTAGGTTTAATCATCTACTTTTGTTCTATTCTCCCTCTATATTTCTGTAGCTCCTTTTATTTCTTTTCTTATCCTACAGATAAAAGATTAAAGAAAAGAGAGACATCTCTGAGTTCAACCTAGTTTTCTGTCTGTATAAGACCAATAATAACTTATAACCACCTCTTGATGAAAACAATCATCTGTAGACCAAGAAACCAAACAGAAACTTACCCTACATAGAGTAAATACTATTCAGCTACTAAAAACAAGGAAATGTTGAATTTTGCAGGCAAATGTATGGAACTATAAATGATCATCCTGAGATAACCCAGACCCAAAAGACACACATGGTATATACTCACTTATATGTGGATTGTAGCCCAACACAGATGTCTTCTAAGTGACTCCACCCAGCAGGGCAGGGGCAGTTACAGAGACTCAAAGCTGGATACTGGGCAGAGTGCTGATAGTGTAGGGTGGCCTTGCTAGACCACAGAGGAAGAGGTTTTATGTACCACAGCGGACACTAAATAAGCTGAGGGCAGACATCAGGGGAGGGGGGAAAGGAGATGAGGGAGGGGATGGGATCAGGAGATGATGAGGGACTGGGTGGGATTGGGAGGTATTGAGGGAGCAGATGGCAATTGGGATGTAAATAAATCAAACTTCAGAACAAGCAGGTAACTTATATTGCTAATCCCACTAAATGGGAATAGATCTGAGACTAGCAGAGATACCGTGTAAATGCATGCATAGAGAGGCTTCATGTTGGCCACAGATTATCTGTGACTTATTACCAGAAGCCATGAAGAAAGATGGGATTGAAGAAAGATCTTCAGATGTCTTACTTCTGCTCATACAAGGAGCACAGAATCAGTCTTAATTGCTCTGTAAATCCTGCACACCTCATACAATTGTAATGTTAGAACTGTACAATGCTTGTGAGAAATTATGTTTTCAGAACAAAAGAACCACAAACGGACACTGGATCAGACCTGACAGGATTCATTCCTCTCAGCATACTGGATACTGACATGCTGCATCCTCCTTGCTCCAGCCCCAGACGCCTATGTTGCTGTTACCCATCATAAATGGATAGCTTCCCAGACAGAGTTATAGAATGCTTCTGATATCAACTGGTGCAACATTTCAATCTGTCGCACACAGGACTCCTATTAAGCCTGGAACATATTGGCACAAGAGACAACTTCCTGAACAGAACATCAACAGCCCAGGCCTTAATGTCAACAATTAATAAATGGGACCTCATGAGGCTGAGAAGCTTCTGTAAGGCTAGAGACACTGTCAAGAGAACAAAGCAACAGCCTACAGACTGGGAAAAGATCTTCACCAGCCCTACATCTGACAAAGGTCTAATATCCAAAATATATAAAGAACTCAAGAAATTAAACACCACCAAACCAAATAACCCAAGTGAGAAATGGGGCTTGGAATTATACAGAGAATTCTCAACAGAGGAATTTCAAATGGCTGAGAAACACTTAAAGAAATGCTCAACCTCTCTAGTCATCAGGGAAATGCAAATCAAAACAACTCTGAGATTCCATCTTACACCCATCAGAATGACTAAGATCAAAAATTCAAGAGACACCACATGCTGGAGAGGATGTGGGGAGAGAGGAACACTCATTCATTGCTGGTGGGAATGCAAACTAGTACAGCCACTTTGGAAATCTATCTGGTGCTATCTCAGAAAACTGGGAATAGGGCTTCCTCAAGACCCAGCTATCCCACTCCTTGGAATATACCCAGAAGATGCACCAGCACACAACAAGAAAATTTGCTCAACCTTGTTCATAGCAGCCTTATTATTAATAGTCAGATCATGGAAATAGCCTAAGTGTCCCTCAGTTGAAGAATGGATAAAGAAACTGTGGTACATATACACTATGGAATACTACTCAGCTATTAAAAACAAGGAATTTCCGAAATTTGTGGACAATTGGTGTGAATTAGAAATGATCATAATGAGTGAGTTAACCCAGAAGCAGAAAGACTCAAATGGTATATACTCACTTATATCTGCATACTAGCCCAAGGGGCATGTCCCACGAAAGCCTTCACTTACCAGGAAACTGGGACAGAGGGGAGGACATCCTATTGGGACTCTAGATGAGAGAACCATATGAGAATACCAATGTAGAAGGATCCAGAGGGTCCTAGAAACCTACAAGTAGAACATTATGATAGGCAGATTTGGGCCCAGAGGTCCCGTTCAAACTAAGGCACCAGCCAAGGACAATACAGGCGGTAAACTTTAAACCCCTACCCAGATCTAGCCAAAAATAACCTTTTTTGTTAGGAATAAATAAGGCCTTAGGCTGAGGAGTAGATTCAACAATCTACTTTTTAATCTTATCATCTCTATACATTTCTATACCCTACCTTCTTTCTTTTCAACACCTACCTCCATATCTATGAAAGAAAGATAAAGGAAAAGAGAGACATTCCTGAGAGTCCAAACTAGTTTTCCCTCTGAATAAGACCAATAATAACTTATAAGCAACTCCCAATGAAAGTAAACATCTGTAGCCCAAGAGAGCAAACAAACCCTACCCAACGTCACTTAGGAGAAATGGGACATCATTCTCTTAAGGTTTCTTCTGGCTGATGTAACTCCTGTAATTTTGTTGGTTGTTTCTCTTGTTTTCTGAATTATTTTTGACCCTCTCTCCCATACCCATCATTATTTCCTATGTGTTCTCTGTTTTGGGCATAATGAATTTCTTCCAAGCTACATTTGATCATCTATTCCTCTTATTAATTTATTCTTTCCCGTGCTTTGTGATCAAGACTGTCTTCCCCAATGTATATAATATTCACTTAAATATAACTTATAACACTAAATATAGTCATAAACTACCTGAGGTTATGATTGTCAGTACTCCTCCACCCATTTTAAAATATCACATTCCCAGTTACACAATCTTGCCAATTATTTATTCTCAAAGCTTGAAATGCATGATTACATGAAGCTTTGATTATTGTTTCTATCTTTGTAGGTAAGTTGTCATTTTCCTCTTTAGTTTTCATATTGTATTTTTGCTTTTTAATTTTTGGCTTGTTGATTCTCTTGTACGGAGGCAATTTCCTCTGGCTAGGTTGAGATTAGGGCTCTAAAGGTTTCAGGTTTATATATTCAATCCCTCTGTGGGTGCTGGAATTTTCTTAGTATGATTTTATTGAATAGATATTATATTCTTTTAGTTCTTAGTTCCTTCTATTACAAGGGTTCTTGTTTTTTCTGTTGATGTAGTCACAGTTTCTATATATCATGCTCATGCTTTTATGGTTTTTAAATATTTGAATGTAATATTTCATCTACATTCTTCCTCAACTCTAATATTCTGTGATCTGCTTGATAAAATCTACTGATGATCCTTTCCATTGTATTTATTTGATTTATGAAACTTTATTTCTAACAGTTTTGAACTTTTAAAATTGTATAAATCTTAATATTCTTGGCTGAATTTTTCTCACACATTGATGATTTGTTTCTCTTAATATTTGACTTCCTCATCAATACTTTTGACTTTTCATTCTCTATTGCTCTCCGTTCCAGGTTCTGGATTAAATTAGCCTTCTCTAACATCACTGATCATGTTTAATTCTCAAATCTTTATCTAGTGAAGCCAGGAAGATGACTTATCTGATAAAGACAACTGTCATGCAGTTCTAATAACCTGAGCTTAATTCCTTGAAATCTAGTGAATGCCCAGATTTGGTGGCAAATATCAATAGTCTCAGAATTTTTCTGGCAAGATTTGAGGTAGAGACAGAAGAATCAATTAGAATTTCATATGCCAGCTAGCTGGAATATTCAGTGAAGCAGAAGAAACAAGAGAAAGCCTCCTTCAAAAAGGTGAAAAATAAGAACTGGGTCATGAAAGATTTTCTTTAACTCCACACACCCATGTTGAGGCATGTGTAACTACACACATACACACACACACACACACACAAATAAATAACATTTAAAAACTCTTTATTAGGACTATTACCCATGTCAGTGTCTTTGTGTGTAAGAACTTTCTTCTAAATGTACATATAAGTTGAATTCAAATTACCGTCACACAAATGAAAAGATTTTTTTCCCTAGTCTGACATTCTATATTAATCACTACTAACACAACATACAAAGAGTAGAATATCAGGGAGTTTTTCAAACTTACTTTTATGCTTCATGAGGATGGATAAATATGAGTTTGATCAACAGAGCCTCCCTTTATGACATCCTAAGGTTTTATATATCTGTATCTGTGTCTATGTTTTTTAATCTATATATCTATATGTTTTTTAAAAATCTGTGTTGACCAAGCCATACCAAATAGCATTTAATGGCAATGAACATCGAATAACTTTTATCCATCTAAATTATTTGTAATATAAAAATTCAATTTCCTAAAGCCAATGTTGTTGTTTTTTTTAAAAAAAAGGATGTCAATATTTTTAACTTATGGAAAAATTTGGAATGTATACATAAATATTGTTACCTTTAACTAAAGTTCAATCAATGTAGATACTTTGCCATTCCATAATTCCATTTGGCTCCGTTGACCTACTCTGAGCTCTAGAAAACAGGCATTTTTTCATCAATCCTACTTGACTGTGCAAAGTTTATGATGGCTTTGGGAGCAGATGGCTGGCTTGTATCACCCAAAGACATCTGATATTATGGATATATCTACTTTCATATTCTGTAATTATTTTAATTGAAAGAGAAGAAATTTGTTATGTCCATGTTTTCTAATTCCTGTATGTATAATGTGTGTGTGTTTACACACAGACTTACACATTGTTCATTGTATTTCTTTATTCTTGAAATTTTATAAAATAATACAGTATTTTTTGATAATAAAATTGTTGGTGATATAGGAAGAATTCTTTCCAGTTGAATATTTTACTGCAATAATGAAATGTTCTTTAAATGATTCATTAGAGGGAAGCCAAGACTCATCTTTCCTGTCCTCTTAAGCTACCGGAATTTTCCATGTTAAAGAATATAATGTTTTCTTATTTAGGACTTGTCTTTTATCAGGAGATTTCAAAATTTCCCTACGCTGTAAGTACATATTATGAATGTGTATTGATATATAAGAATAACTTAATTCTAACTTACCTAATAATAATTGGATTCCACAGGAAAAAATGTACTGTAAAACAAAGAGAAAGTGATTTAGCATAAGTGGGGATACTGGTGAAGTGTAAGTATTTTCAGAAAAGAAGCTGCTGCTTCAAAAGGCTTTCTTTATAGGGACTGAACATGACTCTTACCAAACCAGAAAAGATAAGTTTCAAGAAAGGAAAACTACAGACCAGTATTTCTTTCCTAGATAAAAAAAAAAAAAAAAAAAAAGCTCAACCCAAATAGCAAATGAAAGATGAATATACTAACAAAGAATTAAGACCAGACAGGGAGGACTTAGTCCAAGTTTTCAAGTCCGGTTTGACATTCTAAAAGAAATTTATATAATCCAGCCTATTAAATTCAGAAATGTAAGAAAAATATTTGTTGCAAATCCATTCAGCATCTTTTAGAAATCCAAATACAATAATATGTACTTCATTGAGGATACTCAACCCATAACAATGAAATAAAAGAATTTCATGCTCACTGGGAACACTAAAATGCAACCAGTGAGAATATCACCTGCCTCCAAGAATCTGGAGCAGCTGGGGCTCAGGCATGGAAGTGGGAGATGCAGAATGGCATAATCAGTCTACAAAATAGTTTCTTAGAAAATAAGCCTTTCCTTACCATACAATCTAGTAATGTTATACTTTCATATTTACAAAACTGAGATGAAAAATTTAATCCATACGAATGTTTTCTCAGAAATACAATATCATTACTATGTGTACTGTCTTCAAAGGTTAGGAACAACAAGATGGTCCCAACAATTAAAATACAAGTAAATTGTTGTATTTATCATATTTATCAAAACTAAAAAGGAAGGAGCTATGGAAACATTGTACCTCTACATCCATGCTGGGATTAAAGTTGTGTCCCACCATCCTCAGGTTGATTTTTATAAAAGAAAAAGAAAAGACCAGAAAGGGTTGCTAAAATACAAATGCCACTATCATGGTGTTAAGAGAAAGTGTGAAAATATAGACTATTTAAGCAAACATTCTCCAGTCTTTCTGATTAACTTTGCTTCTTACAATTAATTACTCAAATAGTCTGCCTTGCTAATGTATTTTATTTTACAACTTCACACATCTATAAAATCTATTACACCCTTATGCTACATATAACATTTATATCACCCCATGTCCATGATCCACATTCTTGATTGCTACTATTTCCTTTCCCAGATTCATGATGTTTTAATTTAGTTTTCTTAGCCAGGCAGTTTAATCGGAGTCAACTGTGTGTTCATCTGTTGGGAACTAAGCACTGGATCCTGGTTGTGTCATCAGTTCATCAGTGGATCCTCAATTTAATGAATGATTTCTCCTCTCTCCAAATCTACCAGTAACAAACAGTTCCTCAGCGAAGGCTAGGGCCCTTGAAGCTGAAATGTAGATGCCCTTATTTTAAAAAGTTAAAATTATTCTTATAGGCTTTTGAAAATAAATTATTTTCTCAGACAATATATCCTGATTATAGTTTCCTGTCCCCTTTATTCTAGTTGCTCCCCACTCTTAGTGGTTTTATTGTTGTTGTTCCTGCTACTAATTAAAGACCAAGTAAACCACTTCAAATATTGAATCCTCGATAAATTATGTTCTTCCTTTGGTAAGTTTTGCTTTGTGATAGCAAATAGATTGCATTCCAAATAAGTTAAACCTAAGCTGCTCACCCATTTTTCTAACCTTTATTTTGTCATATGTACCTCATCTATACAACATAATCAAAATGTTTATGTAAAAGTTCAATTTATTTGGGACATAAAATTATCCTGAAGACTGAATTAGTGAAACATATAATAATTGAAGTCAAGTTATATCTTATGTGCTCTTACTTAGGTTTTCATTAACGCTATAAAAAAAATCTAAAAGCCTTACAGGTAGATGCATCTTTTACACAAGATGTCTTTTTTTTTCTAATGAGTGATATTCATCTTTTAGAGCATTTTAATTTTTCTGGTTTCCAAAGTGCAAAAATACATATATCATGTTATCTCTTTACTAAAACATATCAATCAATTTCTTTTTGAAGAAACTTTGTACTCAATGCTTTCTAAGTAAAATGGCAATGATTTTGGTGCCTATGGCCTTCATTTAAACATTTGCACAGCTGAATACTCTCTTTATACAGTTGGAAATTATGAAATGGGTCTGATGGAAGAAGACGACCTTTTCATTTTAAGTCTTTGTGAAAATTGTCTAATTTTTTGCATCAGCTGAGCCTGCAGAACAAAAATGAATCAGTCAGATGTTTGCTTCATGGAACATGCTTATAGAAAGTGCACCTGCAATGCCATAGGCATGTGTATTATAAAAAATACTTGATTTCACATCTACTATACATTATACACTTTGGAACAATTTTGAAACCTAATTTGGTAAAGGTACCTAAAGTTAATGTTAGTATTTTTGGACCTTCCAAATTCATATATTATACCTACAGATAAAGGTTTTTCAATAAATCATGCATAGTTACTTAGTGATAACAACTTGCATTCATCAAAGTATGAATATAGTTACAGGAAATGGGAGTGTTTGAAATAATGTGCACATTTTGGACACGAAAGGATAGAAAGCCTGAAAACCTACAAAATAGAATCATATTTTTATTACTTGCTCTGTGTCTTTGGAAAGGTAAAATTTTCTGTGTCTTTTTGTCTTGATTTGTGAAGTAAAGATAATTATATCACCAACATAAATAGTTGATTACAGTATAGACAAATGTTTGACATGATGTAAGCTGTCATGAAAACATTGAAATTAATGATGGTGATGAAGATGTCAAGAGTAATAATGATAGTGGAAATAATAGTGGCAGTAATTATGGCCACAGTGATGATGATGATGATGATGACCATTACTGTTTACTGAAATAAAGTTAACTATGTACCTAGAGAGTTAGAATGGGACAACTGCTTTTAGAATCATGACTGCTTTGTTCAGTAAAAATAAATCTTGATTAATTGAAGAAAGGAGAAAAATTTGAATATATATGTATGTATATATTGCTATATTTTAATTTTCATTTTTAGTTTTGTATTGATAGGTGTGTTTCAATCCAGTCAAAATGCAAAAAACAGAAATAATTTTTATCCTTTATTTTATTCAAATACATACAATAAGGTGGGTAATAAAATAAGCAAAAAGAGACCCAGGACATTATTACAACACCTTCAGCTTTACAAATATTTTTTTTTATCTGTGTCTATGTCACACCTAGAAGTTGTCATTTGAATATTATTAGTGGAAATAAATGTGACAGTCCGTGAACAAAACGTTCATGTTACACCTTTTAAATATAATCTGGAGAATGAACTTAAGCAAATAATTCAAAGTTATTATTTAAATTGGGTAAACATTCTGGGAATTTTACACGTTTGATTTCCTAATGATATAATGTGTGGTGTTAAAATTGTCCCTGGAACTTTCTGTCAAAAACCAAAGGTCTTTGAGTAAGAAATGATTTACTCACAAATGTATTACCATTGTTTTTTTTTTTTTTCTATCGGGTAACATATCAGGATAGATGTCATTTATGTGCAGACAGTTTTTAGATAAAAATGAACAAGACTGGAATTACCAATTTCAGAGTTTTTTGTTTGTTTGTTTGTTTGTTTGTTTTTGGGTTTTTTGTTTGTTTATTTTTTGGAATGCTATATAAATTTCTTTCTTCTCTCATTAAGACAGGAAATGAGGAATTTCTGGAGAAAGGTCTTTAGACTATGACAGAATTTTGTGATGTAAGCAAAAGATTCAAGTTGTTTATTATTGTCTCCTGAAATGTATCTAGGTGGATACAAGAGAATAAATCAGCCCAGGATGCTGCATTATCTTTCACTGATAGGTACATTTTCCATTCCTTCATACTGTAAGCCAAGATGTCAGTCATTCTCCTGGGGATAGCTTTGATCATTCAGATACATGAACATGTTACTACTACACAGCAGGTGTTCAGTAGTGACTGACTAAATGATGACTTGTGGCCTGAGAAAAACGTTGCTGTTGTAGAATACTGAGACCTTGATGTGTTTGTATATGAATGAGGCTTTTCATAGTCTGACTTAACTATCACAGGAATGAAATATATTCAGTGTTCATGCGTTTGATAGTATAGCCAGACTGACCTTACTTCTCTTTTGGGGTTCATTAAGTTATTTCTAGCATGCTCTCCATTTACAAATTTAGTTGTAATGTGTCGTGACTATTTTTAATCTAATACAAATGTTTATTTTTCTGTGAGTTCCAGATTTTCATGCACAAATGTGGAATCTTTTCCACACTGAACTCTGCTTAAACCATTGTTTATGAAGGAATTTTGTAATATCACCTATACTTAACTATACAATGGCAAAAAAAAATGAAATGCATCACAATGGAAATAAATGCATAACGTCTTTGGATTTCTATTACGTGTTACAACTTGAGTAACTGGTGTTGGCTGGATGTCTTTGTTATTTATAGGCAAATTCTGTGATCCTTGAAAATACGTTTGACAAGGACAATGATTTGCAGTCGAAGAGACTACATTAATACTGCTAGATAAAAGACAGAGGTGAGTGGTGGAGTTGTGAGAGGAAAGGCTGCAAGACAGTATTCATTATATTCTTATATGCATAACTTCCCATTTCAGGATGCATCACTGTCAAAATGTGTCTTTACCTAGAGATGACAAGATATTCTAAACAAGTGAAAATGATGGCATCAAACATAAGACCATGGGAAAAATGTTAAAGTATATAAGTAATTTCTAGCCCATAGAAATTCTAAGCAAACACATTAGGGGAAGGCAGACGTACTTGATGCCTGTTAATTAGAGGAGAGATGTTGTAAACTAGCAACTCTGAGTACCAATTGTGTCAATGCCTTTTCTCCGGGGTTGTCTTCTCCTACATAGGGGTTATATCTCCACGTTTAATATACGACCTTGATTTCTTGTTACCAATTACCCCATCCATGAGTGTGTGTGTGTGTGTGTGTGTGTGTGTGTGTGTGTGTGTGTGTGTG
>OU015744.1:100077803-100109140 GCA_907169655.1 Acomys percivali
TGTGTGTGTGTGTGTGTGTGTGTGTGTGTGTGTGTGTGTGTGTGTGTAAGCTGGTATGCCTATGCATGAATCTGTCTGTGTCTGTGTGTGTGCCTTTGTCATGTTGGTTTGTGTCTGGCCTTGCCTGTCTGTATATCTGTGATTATTTTAGGAATTCTTCTTGATGAGACTGAACTAACGAAAAACCAACTTCATAACAATATAGTACTCTACTCAGCAGTCAATATTTTATAGTATATCTTAAAATCCTCTTCTATTTTACTGTCGTCATGTGATCACTCAGCATAGCCCCAGTGTGGTTTTTCTATCTATTTGGTTGAGTGTTTATGTGTATGATATATACATGTATAAGTATATATTCATACATGTGGTTCATACAGAGGCTAGAAAATGATGCTGGATACTTCTGTACTGTAGCAAGACTTTCTAGGCTACCTATTTGATTTTTTAGATTGTTTATCTATATTTATAGTAACAGAAAGAAATATAAGAAGATGAGATAAACTACCAAGACTTGATACCCTATGAGCATATACAGGGGGAGGAGGTCCCCCCTCAGTCACAGACATAGGGGAGGGGAGTAAGGGGAAAATGGGATGGATGGAGGAATGGGAGGATACAAGGGATGGGATAACCATTGAGATGTAATATGAATAAATTAATAAAATATAAAAAATTTAAACCTGCTGTAATTGAAAGAAAAACACTATATCACATATTGTTTTTTGGATAAGGTATGAGTTGTATGGTAAACATAATATATGTCAGGAGCCTCAGATGCTGGACTAACTACTATTAAATCTTTAAAAATAAATTTTAAAAGGAATTATCACTTATCTACCAAAGTAGATACTATTTTAAAAAGTCAAAGTTCTCAAGTTTTATCCAACTCTGTAGAACCAATTAAATTCACATATATTCTTTATTTCTTTTGCCACTGTAAATTGGAAAACTGTTTGCCATCTTTTTTTATGATATATATAACAAATTTGATAGCATTTGGAAACTAAGGCATACTAATTCCATTCTGGCTATATAGGCAATGCAAACTTGATTTATGCCTAAGATGATAATGTCCATTACAACACTATTTTGTAGCAATACTAATTTAAAACAAGCCAGATGTTCATTAACAGTACAATGTATTCTTAGAATGATGAAATATTCAAAGGAATATAATTAGCAATACTGAAGAACACAAATGATTCTCTGCTAAGGACATGAGTCTCACAGACAGAATTTTGATGCACAAAATTGTAAGGCAAAAAGCAGTATATTGCATGACTTCACTTACTGAAAAAATGCTCTATAATAATAAAAACAAGAGTCATGATCATACATGAGATAAAATTAGCTGGGACGGTTTGTCTTACCAGTAATCACAGTGAGCATTTTGGGAATAAAATAGAATATGCATGGCTATGGAATGTATCTATATGAACAAATATAAATCAAATTTGCAGTTGTGAGCTTATGAAGAATTAAGAATGAACTCTAAATTCTGTGTTCTTTACTACCTTTTAATATCATTCTTTAAAATTCTTAAAAAAAAGGAGTTGCTCTATTGATGTTGACATTATTATATAACTTTTAGAATCATATCATCATATAATATCCACGACAAAATATCATGAGTACATTGATATGAGAGATAAGTGTAGAGAGAATTAATATCTCAAAAAGCCATATATTTCCTTTTATTAAATTCTTTATCATTGTTCTTAAAAAATATATTTTAGACATGAAATTTTTAAATACTCCATATTCACAATTTATGATAATTGTATTAGATGCTCTTGAAAATGTCAGCTTGCACCTGATGAGTCTCATTTATGTCTCTTGCAGTTCAGAAGACATTCTAGTAAATAATACTTACCAATTTATCCCTATACCATTTAAAGCAAAATATAATCACAACTCCATCTTGTCAGAAGTGTCAATACTGATAAGTATATTGAAGTTTGATATATTGCAATAAATTAGTTTTAAACAAAGTACATGACTACACTATTTCAATTTCTTCTATTTTAAATTCTTATAATTTCTACAGAGATCATATATAACCATAGCACTGTAAGGAAATGAACTGAGTAAGGTACAATAAAATCATTCTCTAGGTATTGGTGGCAAACTTTTCACTTTGGAGAGAAAGATTTCTGTGTAGTAATAATATTCAGTTCATTGTAATCACTTTTACCATATTAGTTTATTACTGACATATTCTAGGTAAATATTATACATGGACACTCGAGGCCTGTGTCCAGTATAACAGCTAGATATTCTTTTTTTTATTTTTTATTAATTTATTCTTGTTACATCTCAATTGTTATCCCATCCCTTGTATCCTCCCATTCCTCCCTCCCTCCCATTTCCCCCTTACTCCCCTCCCCTATGACTGTGACTGAGAGGGACCTCCTCCCCCTTTATATGCTCATAGGGTATCAGGTCTCTTCTTGGTAGCCTGCTATCCTTCCTCTGAGTGCCACCAGGCCTCCCTCTTAATAAAATATGATAAAAATATTATAACTCAAAGAATCTGAAAACTGCAAAACAAATTGCATTTCATTTAAAAAGGAAAACAATATATTCTCATGGCTTGGATAGTATACTTTAAGAATATTTTAACTTAGAGACATTAATAAAAAATAACACATTGCAAGAACATTGCAAAAATTATGTTTAAACCATCCAGAGTATAAGGTAATTAATTAATGACTACATATAATTCTTTTTTTTAATTTCTTATAATTTATTCAGATTACATCCTCATTGTTATCCCCTTCCTTGCATCTTCCCATTCCCACCTTCCCTCCCTCTTCCATTCTTCCCCTCCACTAGACCTCAGACAGAAGGGTCCTCCTCCCCCACCATATGACCACAACCTATTAGGTCTCATCCAGTTAGCTTGCTTCCCCATCCTCTGTGTGCTGCCTGGCCTCCGCACCAAGGAGAAGTGATCAAATTGGGGCCACTGTAATTCTTATATTATAGAAATATACCTACACATTTGATTTTAATGATGTTCATCAATATATGAAGACATTGCATTTGGTTCCACTCAACGTGTCTGAGGTATCCAGTCTCTGATTCATGGCCATCTAGGCAGTGTAGGGCATGGACTCTCACTCATGGCATTAGTCTCAAATTAAACCAAACTGTCACAAGTTCTGCTCCACCAATTCACTCAGTACATCTTGCAAGGAGGACAGAGGTAGGTGGAGGGCTGTTGGCTGGGTTAGATCTATGTTTCTTTTTATATAGCATGAAGAGTACCTAAATTCCTGTGCCAAAGAGCCCTGGACATAGTGGTAAAGGCTTCATGCAGCCACCAGCTCAACCTCTCCACACTGAATGAGCTGTGTATGCTGTCCTCAACAATGATGCCATGCTGTCAGTTTTCAGAGTGTTCCCCTCCCTCTTCTCTAACATCAGTCTGGATTATTTAAGGATATATACTGGGCCCCCTGGGCCAACAACACAACTGAATACAACCCAGTCCCACCACTAGAAGCCTGAATACAGAAGATGGTTAATTTAGACTACTTGTCCGCCATCACTAAGAGTCCTCACTAGGGTCACCTTCATGGATTCCAGGAAGTTTCCCAGTGTACTAGGCTTCCACACTGCCCCCAGCCTGTTTCTTAAATATAACCATTGCTGTAACTTTATAGCTAACACCACTTTTCTCATTGTCAACTTTGTGTGCAACAAATAAAGACATTTGAATTCTCTGTCCCATTGCCTTTATTCAACATTTTACTGTGATATTCTTTATACATTTTGCAGTAGCTGTATTACACTGTAGCGTGGTTTCAGGGGCCTATCAACATTCTTGGCCAGCTGGCATGCACATATAGATCTATTAGGAGTTAATTTTCAGGGTCATGGGATATATAATTTATTAAAGTCTAGGAAAAATTGCTAGCCTTACAAAAACTTAAAACTGAAACCTATAAATTTACTTTGTTTAATATACTTTGCAATATGTCATATTCATATATTTTGAATTTTGTCATTTATGTGGATAAATAATGACATCAGTACTATATGAGAGAATGACTTAAACTTACTTTTGTTTTTCTGTCTTCATTATTCATTTAGATAGATATGTTTTTTTCTTTAAAGTACTAATTAAAGTATTTTGTTCATTATCTGCTGAATTCTATATATATTTTCATATATTTTATGAATGAATATGTATAGAAATATAAAATATATAGGAATATAAATATATAAGAATATGGGTATATATATATTAATTCATAAATACTCAAAATTATATGTGAATACATTTTTACATACTCCTTTGTTAGATATTTAATTGAGTATTTTCTCCCACAATGCAATTAGATTTCTTAGTCTTACTCTTTCTTATCAATTGAGTTAGTCCATTATGATGTAACTAATTCATCATGTTATATGACTGATCAGTAAATTTTGAATACTGTCAAGATTGTGATGTAATTTTAAATAACTACTAATGTGAGTGAGTTTTATATCTGTATTAGTCATTTGTATATGCTTTTTGTAAGATTCTTCTTCTGACAGTCAGAAGAAGATGTTAGGAGACCACCTGCCTGCTGAGCTCTCCCATGCCCTCAGTTCAGCCCTTCTTGCGCACCAGCAGACCCTTTGCTGTGCCCCAACTCCCACCTCCAGTGGGTATCTGCTGCTCAGATATAGTTTGTGACAGTGAGAAGAGCAGGTGCTGATCATACCAGCTGGGGGATTGGTGGGGAAACAAGCTAGAAGAATAGAGAGGCAAACTCAGGCAGAGACTCCCTGGTGCAACAGAGACCACACAGGCCACACACGACTCTAGATAGGCAGCTCACTAAAGGCCCTCCTCCTCCTCTCTCTCATTGGATGCTCCACAATATATCCAATACCCACTTCCCTTCTCATCACCCTGTCGCCATCCTCCAAATCCAGATGCATAAACACCAGAGTAAGAACAGAAGTAACAATAGCAAGCGGAATATGTCACCACCAGAGCCCAGCTATTTTACTACAGCAAGCCCAGAATAGTCTAACACAGCTGAAGCAGAAGAAGATAACCTTAAAACAAACTTTATGAAGATGATAGTAGTCCTTAAAGAAGAAATGAATAAATCCCTTAAAGAAAGACAAGAAAAAAAAAACAAATAGATGAAGGAAAGGAATAGATTTATTCAAGACCTGAAAATGTGAATATGAGCATTAAATGAAACACAAACTGAGGAAATTCTGGAAATTGAAAAACTAGTCAGCAAACGGAAACTATAAATACGTGCATCTTCAATAGAAAAAAGGATATGGAAGAGAGAATCTTAGGCATAGAATATACGAGGGAATAAATAGATACTTTTATCTATTTGTTTTAAATCTGAAATATTCATGATATAAAACACCCAGGAAATCTGGGGAACTATGAAAAGACCAAACCTAAGAATAATAAGACTAGAAGAAGAATCTCAGCTCAATGGCCCAGAGATACATTTTTGACAAAATCAGAAAAAAAAAAAATTTAACCTAAAGAAGGACATACCTATAAATGTAGAAGTAGCTTTCAGAACACCAAAAATTTAGACCAGAGAAGAAAGTCACCTTGCTACATAATAATAAAAACATTAAGCATAAAAATATTAAAAACTGCAAGGAAAAAGACCAAGCAACATATAAAGGCAGAAGTATTTGAATTATACCCAAATTTTCAATGGAGTCTCTAAAAGCTAGAAGAGCTTAAATTGTTGTCCCACAGAATGTAAGAGACACCAGAATCCAGCTCAGACTATTATGCCCAGCACATATTTCAATCACCATGTATTCAGAAAACAACATATTCCATAAAAAATTGAAATGTAAATATCTGTCTACACACAAACAAACAAACAATACTGGAGGTCCTAGAAGGAAAACTCCAATCCAAGGAGGTTATCTACACCTATACAAACACAATAATTAATCTCATACCACCAAAACCAAAAGAATGGGAACACACACACACACACACACACACACACACACTCATACATGTACACATGCACACTCACATGTACACACTCAAACACTACCAACAACAACAAGAAGAAAATAACAGGAATGACCAACCACTGGTCATTAATATCTATCAATATCAATAGACTAAAATTCCCAATAAAAAGACACAGTCTACCCTGTCCTGGCAGTTTGGCCATTGACTCTGCCTGCATCTAAGCTTGCCCTTTTTAGGCAGAATTCTTTCTGTGGTAGAAACTAGTACATTTTGCCCAGTGCCTTGTTTGTCACATTTGAAGCCATCTCCATAGTTCCTGCCTCACAAAAATGTCTGTCAGATATATTAGGCCAAAGGCAGAAGAAGATGCTCCAACATTATAGAGAGTTTGGCAGCAAACTGTCTCTGTCATCTTCTCATTTGGAAAGCTACTAAACTGCACTCTTGACATACTCAGGTAATCAAGTTTATTCCTTTTCAAGACTCTGATGGAGCTGAAGACCAGGCAACTTATTTTTACAATGAAGCTTAGTTGTTTAGGGGTTAAGATGTTTTTAGGTATTTATAGATGTTTTAAGTTGATAATGACAAGAGGTGATAGAGATTGATTTACACCCCGAATTTTAGAGGCACCAAGATATGAAAGATGTTTTCTTCAAGGCTGTCAAATACAAACAGTCAAAACACTAAGAATGTAACATTTATATAATTCCTGATTGTTTCATGGTTCTTCTTGCTATAGGTAGACTAATATATACATATACATACATATATATGTGTGTATGTATGAGTATATATGTATGTGTATGTAATAATATAAATGTATATGTATTAAATAAGTAAAAATACAGGTTAAAAGAATGGATGTGTTGTTGAGCAAGGGAACATTCCTCCATTGCTGGTGTAGTGTAAGCTTTTATTATTTATTATAATTTATTCATATTACATCCTGATTGTATTTCCCTTGATTGTATCTTCTTGTTCTCACCCCCATCCCTCTTCTGCTCTATTCCACTTCCCTAGACCTCTGTCAGGGATGGGGCGAAGGCTCCTCCTCCACTGTATTACCAGAGCCTATCAGGTCTCATGCAGACAGCATGCATCATTTCCTCTGTGTGCCCCTCATGGACTACCCACCAAAAGGAGGTGATCTTGTACAACCACTCTGGAAATCAATTTGACAGTTTCACAGAAAATTTGGAATAGCTCTATTTCAAAACCCAGATATACCACTCCTGAGCATATACCTAAAGATGTTCCATCATATAATAAGGACATTTGCTCAACTATGTTCATAGCAGCTTTATTTGTAATAGCCAGATACTGGAAACAACCTAAGTGTCCCTCAACCAATGAATGGATAAAGGAAATTTGCTACAGTTACACAGTGGACTATTACTCAGGTATTACGAACAATGATACCATGAAATTTGCAAGCAGATGGATGGAACCAGACAACATCATACTGAGTAAGGTAAAGAATACCCAGAAAGATAAACATGGTCTGTACCCACTTATAAGAGTATAGGAGCCATAAATTATAGAATAACCATGCTACATTCCATAGACCCAAAGAAATTGAGTAACAAAGAAGGTGGGGGTGGGGCTTGAATCTCAGTGAGGGGGGAAATACAACAGATATTGGTAGTGGATAGAAGGAAGGAACAAGGTGGGGGAGGAGTGGGAGTTTAGCAGGGGGAATCAAGTGAAGGGAGGACTGGGGAGCGAGTGCTGGGAGAAATAACAGGAATGAGTGGAGCAGGGTATCTCTGGAAAGAGCTAGAAACCCATGACAATGGAAACTCCTAGGAATATGTTAGGGTGACCTTAGCTAAGACTCATAGCAATGGAGAATATGAAGCCTGTCTCCTGTAACCAGAAAAGACTTCCAGTGGAGGGACTTGGACACAAGCCTAGCAATAAAAGCTTAGACCCACATTTTCTCCTGCTAACAAGTGGTCCAAGGGTAAAAACGGAGCAGGAGCAGAATTTGAGGAAATGGCCAAGCAGTGACTGGCCCAGTTTGAGACCTATGCCATGAGAGGCAGCCTACCCAACACATTATTAATGATACTCTGCTATACTTGCAGAGAAGCACCTAGCATAACTGTCATCTGAGAGGCTTCACCCAGCAACTGATCTGATGGAAATAAAGACGCACAGCCAAACATTAGGCAGAGCTTGGGGAATTCTATGTAAGAGACACACGAAAGATTGAAGGAGCAAGAGGTGTCAAGGACATCATTAAAAACATACAAAACCAACTAACCTGAGCCCATTGGGGCCCAGAGATTGAATTACTAGAGATCATATTAGGACCTAGGCTCTCTGCATATATGTAACAGTGTTGTCACTCAGTCTTCTTGTAGTCATCTTTTTTATTAAACATTTTTAAATTTTTTACCAATACATTTATATTATTACACACACACACACACACACACACACACACACACACACACACACACACACACCTATAGCAAGAAAAGAAGAACTGTGACACAACCAGAAATTATGTAAATGTTACATTCTTAGTATTTTGGCTATTTGTATTTGGCAGGCTTGAAGAAAACATATTTCCCATCTTGGATGTAAATTCTGAATGTAAATCAATATCTATCATATCTCATCATTATCAATTTAAAACACCTACTAGACCTAAAAACACCTACTAACCCCTAAACAACTAAGCTTAATTGTAAAACTAAACTATCTGGTCTTCACCATCTTCAGAGAGCTGATAAAAATTGATTACCTGAGTATACCAGGAGTGCAGGTTAGCAGCTTCCTAGCAGCTACCTGAATTGTCACCCAAAACTCTCAATAGTGTTGGAGCATCATCCTCAGCCCTATGGCCCAAAATATCTACACAGATGTATTTGTGAGGCATGAACTATTGGAGATTTGCTTACCCTGTCTTGGCAGAGTTTGGCCATCAACTTTGCCTGCATCCATGTTTGCCCTTTTTTTTTTTTTTTTTTTTTTTAGTAGAATTTTGTCTGTGGTGGAAATGAGGACATTTTGCCCAGTGGTTTTTTTGCCACATTTGAAGCCATCTCTGTAAGGAGGCTCTTTGATGTTCATCATCCTCTTTGAGGTAGAATGGATGATGCCAGGAGTTAACCTGCTTAATTGTAGTGAATCTTTAAAATAATAAAAACATTTTAACTGCCAATTCTGTGTGTCTCTGAGGTTTTTGAAGAACTTTTCTATTTCACCTTATTTTTCTAAAATCAGACTGCTGTAGGAGTTCAAGAGCAGGAGCTGTATCTGACTGTTACCTGCCTTGGGAACTTTCCCCCCTAACTGGGCTGCCTTGCCTAGCCACAAAGGGGAAGATGTGTATTATACTACTTTTATTTGATATGCCAAGTCATGTTGATATCCACAGGAGGCCTCCCATTTTCTGAGTCTTTTCTGAGGAAAAATGGAGGACAGGAGGATGGCAGGGAAGTGAGGTAAGAAGGAGAGGCTTGGGAGAGGATGAAGGAGAAACTGCAATGCAAATATAAAATAAATAATTAACTAATAAATTAAGTCGATCCTGCTGCATAGAAGAAACGTTCCTTAATATTGCATATAAACATTACCTTAGAGCAAAATGTTAGAACAAAAGTAAGCAAATGAACCTAGGAAGCAAGCTAGAGAAGCTATTCTATGAAAATATGAAATAATACAGACTTCAAACCAAAATTAATCAGTAGTGTTGGGGAGCAACACTTCATATACATCAAAGGAAAAAAATCTACTAAGATGCCATCTCACTTCTTAACATCTATGACCCCCGCAAAAAAAGGGTACACCCATTTCTAAAAGAAACATTTCTAAAGCTTAAAAACAAATTGAGCCTAAGACAGTGATAGTGACAGATTTCAATATCCACTCTCGCCAATGGACAGGCCATACAGAAAACAATTAAACATAGAAATACTGGAGTAAAGATATTATAAACCAAATGGATCTGGCATATACCTACAGAATACTTCATCCAAGCACACTATAATGTACATTTTTCTCTGCTTCTCATAAAATAGTCTCCAAACTTGACCACATACTCAGTCAAAACTAATCTCAACAGGTACAAGAAAATTGAAATTACCCCTGGCTTATCAGATCACAATGGATTAAAGCTGGATTTCCACAACAGAAAGCCTACAAAATCATATATACTGAACAATTCTTTACTGAATGAATGCTAGGACAAGGAATAAATAAATAAATAAATTAAATACTAAAGTTCAATTAAAATGAAGATACAACATACCCAAACTCATAGGACACAATGAAAAAAGGCTAACTAGAAAGGTCATAGCATTATGTGTTTTCATAAAGAAATTGGAATTATCTCATCCTAGCAAATTAACAGCACAATTGAAAGCTCTAGAACAAAAAGAAGCAAACACACCCACACTCAAGAGAAGTAAACTTCAGAAAGTACCAAATTGAGGCCTGAAATGAATAAAGTAGAAATAAAGAGAATAATACAAAGACTCAATGAAACAAAGAATGGTTTTTTGATGAAACCAACAAGATAGACAAACTTTTATCCAAACTAATGAAAATTCAGAGGAGGAATATCCAAGTTAACACAATCAGAAATCAAAAGTGGGATATAACAGAGAGGAAATCCAAAGAATCATAGGGTTATACTTTAAAAACCCATACTGCACAAAATTGGAAAATCTGAAAGAAATGGATATTTGTCTCAATAGATAACTACTTAAGAAAGCTAATCAATATTAGGTAAATAACTAATAGATCTATAACCCCTAGTAAAATAGGAGGGGTCATTAAAAGACTCCCAACCAAAGAAAGTCCAAGGTCTGTTTTAGAGCAGTATTCTACCAGACTTTCCAAGAGCTAATGCTAGTACTGCTCAAATTATTCCACAAAATATAAGAAGAAAGACCTTTGTGAAATTCATTCTATGAAGCCACATTCACCTTGCTGCCCAAGCCACACAAGTATTCAAAAAGAAAGAGAATAACAGAGCAATTTCCATCTTGAACACTGAAGCAAAACTACTCAGTAAAACATGTACAAACTGAATTCATGAACACAACATCCATATCATCCACCATGATCAAGTAGACTTCATTCCAGAGATGCAGCAATAGTTAAGCACACAAAAATCTGTCAGTGCAACCCACCATATAAAGAAACCGAAAGGAACACAAAACAAAAACACACAATCATCTCATTAGATGACAGCAATATCTAACAAAACCCAACACTGCTCCATGACAAAAATCTTGGAGATATCAAGGGAAAAGGGACACACTTAAACATAATAAATACAATTTACAGCTAGCTTATAGCAAACATCAAATTAAATAGTGAGAAACTCAAAGCAATTCCTTGAAAATAAGAGTCAAGACAAGGCTGTCCTCTCTGCATGCCTATTCAATAGAGTACTTGAGGAGACAGAGGGATACAATTGGGAAGGAAGATATCAAAGTATCACTATTCAAGGGTTATAATGATAATATACATTATGTGACCCCAAGTATTTTCCCATGGGCCCCATACAGGTGATAAATAGCTCCAGTGAGGAGGCTAGATACAATATTAACTCAAAAAAATCAATAGCTCCCTTATATACAAATGACAAAAGGGCTGAAAAAGAAATCATGGAAGCAACACTCTTCAAAATAGCCACAAAACAGTCTAAAATATCTTGAAATGCTTTAAATAGCTTGAGATGCTTCTCTATAGGTAAGGACAAAGGGATCTTATGGCTATAGCCACAGAAATTTTTCAAGTGCTTTAAGGCTATCTTATGAAAATACCACAAAAACATTTGCTCACCCATGTTCATAGCAGCCTTACTCATGATAGCCAGAACATGGAAACAGCCTTAGTGTCCCTCAGTAGAAGAATTAATAAAGAAACTGTTACATTTACACTATGGAATACTACTCAGCTATTAAAAACAAGGAATTCCCAAAATTTGTGGACAAATAGATTGAACTAGAAATGATCATAATGAGTGAGTTAACCCAGAAGCAGAATCAGAAAGAGTCAAATGGTATATACTCACTTATATCTGGACACTAGGCCAAGGGGCATGTCCCATGAAAGTCTTCCTTAGCAGGAAAGTGGGTCAGAGGGGAGGACATCCTATTGGGACTCTAGGTGAGAGAAGCATGGGAGAATGGCAAAGTAGAAGGATCCAGAGGGTCCTAGAAACCTACAAGAAGAACATTATGATAGGCACATTTGGGTCCAGGGGTCCTGCTCAAACTATGGCAACTAGCCAAGGACAAGACAGGCCATAAACTTCAAACCCGTACCCAGATCTAGCCAATGGACAGGACATTTTCCACAGTTGAGTGGAGAGTGAGGACTAACTTTCACATGAACTTTGGTGCTCCATATTTGATCAGGTGCCCTGGAGGGGGAGACCTGGTGGCACTCAGAGGAAGGATAACAGGCTACCAAGAAGAGACTTGATACCCTATGAGCGTATACAGGGGGAGGAGGTCCTCCTGAGTTACAGTCATAGGGGAGGGGCGTAAGGGGAAATGGGAGGGAGGGAGGAATGGGAGGATACAAGAGATGGGATAACAATTTAGATGTAATATGAATAAATTAATAAAATATATTTAAAAGAAAGAAATTTACAAATCGAAAAAGAAAAAAAAAAGAAAAAGGAAAATACCACAGAGTGAGTAACTTAAACAGCAGGAACGTTTTAGAATATAGACAGCTGTATCCTATTTAATGCTGATCAGTTTAATTCCTGAAAGGGGAGCTCTCTGGCTTGCAAATGGCTGCTCTCCTCTCTTTTGGCATCTTCTATGTATGTGCACACTGAAACAGAGAGAAACAAACCTCTCCACTTTCATCTCTACCGCAAGGCCATCAACTCCATGGGATAAGAAATACAACCCACTTCTCTTTAGTTTTATTTACCTCTTAAAACATGTGTCCTCAGATAATTCCCCACCTGAGCCCAGGCTTTAACACACAACTCTAGGGAGAACACAGGCCAGTCTATAGTATGAATTTGTACCAGAAATTAGGACCATTGCTGGCTGGTGGTACACATCCCAGCACTTGGGAGACTGAGGCAGCTGGATGTCCATGATTTCAAGTTCAGCCTGATCTACGGAGGAAGTTCATGATAGCCTGGGCTACTCAAAGGAACTCAATCTCAGAAAATGCCACCCCCCCCCAAAAAAAGGAGGATGAATGTTCTATCAGTTACTTGGATCCAATGATATATCACCAGTCCTAGAGTCTGTTATCTCAAACTAGTTCTTTTTCCATAGCTTCAGATTCCCCAGTTCTGTTTACTCTTGCGTTATGAAACCTGGGGCATGGCTGACCAAAGATTGTCACATTTCTATTATGATCTATTAGCTATAGCTACATGTAGTATAGATACTTTCTTGCTAACTCACATCTTCTTCCCTCGTCATCTACCTGCCACTGCCCTCTCTCTTTTTTCTTAACATATACATATATATATTTTCTAAAGAAATATTTTCAACTAAAATAAAGTGGAACTATTGAACAATTTCCCCTGCCATGAGGAAGTTGCTCCTACCTTGAGTGTACCCTGTCAGCTGGCCCAAGATGTACAACTTCTTGGTGCAGTTGAGCTAGTCTTTAAAAAATTGGTTATTGTTGTAAAATATTTTACTGTCTTAGCTATTCCTATAAGGTAATGATCACAACTGCTAAATGCTGCTTTTGTATAAAACACTTGCTTGTTTGGATGGCTGAGGCACCAGATGGACATCTGCTACAAAATGAAAACTTGCCTTCACCAAGCAAGCAATATATAAGTTAATTTGGCTCCCCCAAAATATAACTTTATTGTTTTGGGCTTTATGTTCCTTGAGCTGACAACAGCTGGTGCTTTACCTAGAGAACTATCTATTTCTGTTCTGGACACTGTATTTTTATTTAAAATCTTTAAATTTATTAAAACCAAAAAATGAAATAAAATAAAATTTCTTCAAAAATTTTAATATTTTCTATTGGGTTGTCATTTTAATAAACTTTTAAAATATTTTTTGAGACTTATAAACATGTACAAAATTGTTATATATCTCCTATACTTTCATTATCCTCTTCAACTCCTCTAACTTTTTTGTTTGTTTGTTTGTGTTTGTTTTTTGAGACAGTGGTTCTCTGTGTAGCCTTGACCATCCTAGATTCACTTTGTAGACCAGGCTAGCATTGAACTCACAGTGATCTGCCTGCCTCTGCCTCCAGAGTGCTGGGATTAAAGGCATGTGCCACCACCACCCAGCTTCCTCTAACTTCTTAAAAATCTCCAAATCTTTCCTACTTTATCTAACAACGTTGCATACCCTAAAGTTCTATAACCTCCACTAATAACAACACCAACTAAAGACCAACTGGGTGCGCAGAGCATGAGCCTATGGAACACATTTCTAACTCAAGCCTTCATATTGTAAGAATTGTTTTATACAATATTTTTATTTTTATTTTATTAATTGATTCAGATTACAACTCAATTGTTATCCCATCACTTGTATCCTCCCATTCCTCCCTCCCTCCAGCTTTCACCTTATTCCCCTCCTTAGATCTAAGACTAAGGGGACCTCCTCCCCCACCATATGGTCATAGGTTATCAAGTCTCATCTTGTCAGCCTGCTTATTCCTTCTTTGAGTGCCATCAGGCCTCCCCACTGACACATAGTCACTACAGCTTGTCCTCCAGCAACATAGACAGCATTCTAAATAATTGAGTGTCATAAAGAAATCTCCTAAAGTTAGTCTCCTCTCTCTGTCTCTGTCTCTGTCTCTGTCTCTCTGTCTCTGTCTCTCTCTCTCTCTCTTTCTCTGCGTGTGTGTGTGTGTGTGTGTGTGTGTGTGTGTGTGTAGCTTAATTAGAGAAAAGAAATTGCCTGCCTTTTAATTCTCAGGCCCTTAATGTCCATATTCATTCACCTATGACATGGCAATATTCTATTTCCTTGAGTGTTTCAGTGAAGCCCAATGAATAGGCATATATTAATATCTCTATATTGTGTAATAAACGATCAAATTTGCATAAATTTATTCCCTGTGTTTGTAAGATCTTTAAGCCAATGCTTTTAACATTAATCATTAAACAGTTTTGTTTACATAGAGAATTTTCTAAACATGTTTTCATGCTTGCAAGTTTTAGCTAAGAATAGCAAGCCACACAGTAAGTCTCAGTTGGGTTCAATCCTCTTTCATTAAACATGACATTTCTGTTTTCCCAACAAATTTACATTTTTATTTCCTTAGTTTCATTGATGAAACTTCTGTGTATATAACAACAGGAAATGTATTTAAGCTTTCACTTTGATTCTTATATTTTTACCCTGTACCCAAACAACTACCATGTGCTTACAAAATGAGATCTATGGATATTTGTATATGTGTACACACACACACATATATATATGACGTACACATAAATACATAAGTGTAACTCAACGTATGTATTATTCAAGGTTATTAGATGGTATCCACATCAAAAAAATGAGCATCCATGATGGCGGCGAGCAGTGTGGACCGTGTTTGGAGGCTCTAGTGAACAATTCGGGGAATTGCGCAGATTTCTGAGCCAGGAGCACCGGGGTCCCGACACCACGACGGCAGGAGTGCTCCACAGTTCGGGGTGACCAGGGTGCGGAGGACCTGTGTGCTCCTGTGCATGGGAGGAGTGCAGATTTTCTCGGATCAGAGCAGCAGCGGCGGCACCAGCGGCACTAGTGGCAGCGACTGAGGTTTGCAGCTCAGAGCCTTCCGGTGGATGCAGTTAGTGTGGTGGCTGGTAGGAGTTGCTGCGGGAGAGGGGACTCCGGACGGGATTTGGGTAGCATGGTGCAGTGTGACACAAACTGGACTCGGAGGACAGTTCGGCCCCAGAGTCCCGGGTACAGCTCAGTGCGCAGTGCCGTGGAGACGCTGGCTCAGCACAGCAAGCAATTCTGCCCAGGGCAACAGCTCAGCACAGCCATGGCTCCCCTGCTGTGACGCAGGCTGGGTGGTGCACTCAGGTCCACTGGGGGCGCCGGCTCGGCGCAGACACAGTTCACCTGCTGTGACACAGACTGGGTGGAGTGCTCAGGTCCACCAAAGGCGCAAGCACAGCGCAGTGGCAGTTCACCTGCTGTGATGCAGGCTGGGCGGAGCTCTCAGTTCCACCAGAGGCTCTATCTCACATCAACGAGCAGTCTGCCCAAGACAATAACTCAGCTTAGCGTGTAGTTTTGGGGCACTGATGCAGGCTGAGGTCAGCACGCAGATTCAGCCCAGAGGCCCTAGCTGGACTTTACGGGCAGATTAGGCCCAGAGATTCTAGCTGAGCAGTGCACACAGGCTCGGCGGCCCCAAGACTCTGGCTGGACTATCCACGCAGTATAGGCCCGGAGTCCCGGGCTGAATTCAGCTTGCAGTGTGGGTCCATAGTCCCTGGCTGAGCTCAGTGCACAATTCCGCCCCAGAGACTCGGGTGGAGCTTGGCGTGCAGTTTAGGGCCAGAGTCCCTAACCGTGTTTGGCAGACAGATTGGGCCCAGAGACTCTAGTAGAGCTTTTGGCACAGTCCGACCTCTAAGACTCTAGTTGGACAGTGTGCAGTTAGAATCCAGAATTCCTGGCTGAGCTGGGCAGATGGTTCGGGCCTGAGTCAATAACTGACCACAGCACGCACTTTGGCCAAAGCCCCTAGCTGAGCTTGATGCGCAGTCCCAGCCCAAAAATTCTGGCTGGACCCTGGGTGCATTTTGAGCCCAGAATTCCTAGCTGAGCTCGGCAGATGGTTCAGGCCCTGAGATTCTAGCTGAGCTCGGCGGGTGGTTCTGGCCCAGTGTCCCTGGCTGGACTTGGCAGGGAACCCAGAAGACTGTGGATACCTTGGCCTGACCCAACACTCATCCAGAGACCCAGAACGATTGCAGGACTCATGGCACAGGGGACCTGAAGATCACTGGCTGTGAGAGCCCCAAACGACAGGGCTAACTTCCTGTCATCCACACCAGAGCTTCCAGCCTACGGAAATTGTGAGAAAACAAGTGAATCTATCATCAGACACCCTACATCCAACTCGGAAACTACCCAACAAAATCAAAGACCGCAAGATGTCTAAAGGACAGCATAAACGCATACAAGAAAAAAACCCAAAACAACATGGTGTCTCCAGTTTCCAGCTATCCCAAAGAAAACAACCCAGAGAGCTCAAATACAACGGAAATACAAGAAAATGATCTCAAATCCTTAATAAGGAGCATATTAATGGAGGAAACAAATAAAATTCATAATCAAATACAGGAAGATGCAGCCAAACAGGTGAGAGACATAAAAGAAGCACATAGAGTGGAACTGGAAAACTTTAAGGAAAATGCAAATAACCCGATGGAAGAAATAAATAAAACGGTTCAAGCTCTGAAGACCTATAAAGAGGCAATGGAAGAAACTGAGGAATATACAAAAAATCAGGTGAAAGAAATAAAAAAATCAGTTCAAGATCTGAAGACGAAAATGGATTCAATGATAAACACACAGACAGAAGAAAAACGACAACGTGAGACCTCAGAGAAGAAGGCAAGTAACACAGACGTGAGCTTTTCTAACAGAATTCAAGAGATGGAAGAACGAATCTCAGGTATAGAAGATACAATCACAGGTCTTGAAGCAACCATTAAAGAAAATGCCAAATCTGGAAAACTCCTGACACAAAACATCCAAGAAATTAAGGACACCATGAAAAGAAGAAATCTGAGGATAATAGGCATTGAAGAAAGAGAAGATATCAGACTCCAAGGCCCAGAAACTATTCTCAACAAAATCATAGAAGAAAATTTCCCCAATCTAAAGAAAGAGATGCCTATAAACACACAAAAGGCCTACAGAACACCAAATAGAATTGACCAGAAAAGGAAAACTGCCCATCACATATTATCAAAACACAAAACATACAGAACAAAGAAAAAATATTAAAAGCTGCAAGGGAAAAAGGCTGAAAAACATTCAATGGCAAACCTATCAGAATTACACCCGACTTCTCAGCAGAGACCATAAAAGCCAGAAGAGCCTGGACAGAGATCCTGCAAACCCTAAGAGAGCACAGATGCCTGGCCAGACTATCAATAACCGTTGATGGAGAAAACAAAATATTCCATGACAAAAACCAATTCAAACAGTACCTATCCACAAATACAGCTTTACAGAAGGTACTAGAAGGAAATACATCCCAAAGGGTCAAGCTACAACCAAACCTACTCAGGAAATAGGTAACTATACCATGGCAAAAACACAACTACACAAACACTCGATTGGAAACAACATCAAAATTAAGACTCTTAACAATCACTGGTCGTTAATATCTCTCAACATCAATGGTCTCAATTCTCCAATAAAAAGACATAGACTAACTGAATGGGTGCATAAACAAGATCCAACATTCTTCTGCATTCAAGAAACACATCTCACCTATAACGATAGGCATTACCTCAGGGTAAAAGGTTGGAAAAAAATGTTCCAAGCAACGGTCACAAGAGCAAGCAGGCGTAGCCATTTTAATATCAAACAAGATAGACTTTCAACCAAAATTAATCATCAAAGGTAAAGTCAACCAAGATGACATCACAATTCTGAACATCTATGCTCCCAATACAAGGGCACACAAATTTGTAAAAGATCTGCTAAAAAAACTTAAACCTCACATCGATCACCACACAATAATAGTGGGAGATTTCAACACCCCACTCTCACTGTAGGATAAGTCATTGAAACAGAAACTGAGCCGAGAAATAACATCATTAACCAATGCCATGGGTCAAATGGATCTAACAGATATCTGAAGGAGAGATAAACCTGTTTTTTAGGATCCCAAGTGCGGGATTGGAATGGTCTCATGAGAGAACAGGTGAGATTAATCCATTGGAACAGATATCTATAGAACCTTTCACCCAAACAAGAAAGAATATACCTTCTTCTCTGCACCCCATGGAATCTTTTCCAAAATTGATCACATCGTACGTCACAAAGCAGGCCTCAACAGATACAAGAGGATTGAAATAATACCTTGTATCCTATCAGATCACCATGCTCTTATGCTGCAATTCAACAACAACAGAAACAACAAAAAGCCTACACTTGCGTGGAAACTAAACAACTCTCTGCTAAATGACACATGGGTCAGGGAAGAAATAAAGAAAGAAATCAAGGAGTTTCTGAAATTCAATGAAAATGAGGGAACAACATACCCAAATTTGTGGGATACATTGAAAGCAGTGTTAAGAGGAAAATTCATAGCACTAAGTGCCTTTAAAAAGAAATTGGAAACATCGCACATAAACAACTTAACAAAACAGCTGGAAGCCCTAGAAAAAAAAGAAGCAGAAACACCCAAAAGGAGTAGACGTCTGGAAATAATCAAACTCAGGGCTGAAATTAACAAATTAGAAACTAAGAAAACAGTCCAAACAATCAACAAAACCAAGAGCTGGTTCTTTGAGAAAATCAATAAGATAGACAGACCGTTAGCCAAACTAACTAAAATGCAGAGAGACAGTATTGAAATCAACAAAATCAGAAATGAAAAGGGAGACATAACAACAGACACTGAAGAAATACAAAGAATCCTACTTTGAAGGCATATATGCCACAAAATTTGAAAATCTAAGGGAAATGGACGATTTTCTTGATCAATTTCACTTGCCAAAGTTGAGTGAAGAACAGATAAACAAGCTAAATAGTCCCATTTCCCCTACAGAAATAGAAGCAATCATTGATAGTCTCCCAACCAAAAAAAGCCCAAGGCCAGATGGTTTCAGTGCAGAATTCTACCAGACCTTCAAAGGCGAGCTAATACCGATACTCTTCAAGCTACTCCAAAACATAGAATTGGATGGAACATTACCAAGTTCATTCTATGAGGCCATAGTCACGTTGATACCTAAACCTCACAAAGACTCAACAAAGAAAGCGAATTTCAGACCAATTTCTCTTATGAACATCGATGCAAAAACACTAAATAAAATTCTTGCAAAATGAATACAAGAACACATAAAGGATATCATTCATCATGACCAAGTAGGCTTCATTCCAGGCATGCAGGGATGGTTTAATATACGGAAATCCATCAATGTAATCCACCATATAAACAAACTGAAAATAAAAAACCACATGATCATCTCTTTAGATGTAGAGAAAGCATTTGATGAAATCCAAAACTCATTTATGTTTAAAGTTTTAGAGAGATCGGGGATACAAGGCACTTTCCTCAACCTTTTAAAGGCTATATACAGCAAGTCAATAGCCCAAATCAAAGTAAATGGTGAGATACTCAAGGAAATTCCTCTAAAATCGGGAACAAGGCAAGGTTGCCCACTCTCTCCATATCTTTTCAATATAGTACTCAAAGTTCTAGCCAGAGCAATAAGACAACAAAAGGAGATCAAGGGTATCCAATTGGGAAAGGAGGAAGTCAAACTATCCCTATTTGCAGATGATATGATAGTGTACATAAGTGACCCTCAAAATTCCACCAGAGAACTCCTACAGCTGATAAACACTTTCAGCAATTTGGCTGGATACAAAATTAACTCAAAAAGTCTGTAGCCTTCCTATACACAAATGACAAGCTTGCAGAGGAAGAAATTAGGAAAGCCTTATTCATAATAGCCAGATCATGGAAACAGCCTAAATGTCTCTCAGTAGAAGAATGGATAAAGAAACTGTGGTACATATACACTATGGAATACTACTCAGCTATTAAAAACAAGGAATTCCCGAAATTTGTGGACAAATGGATTGAGCTAGAAATGATCATAATGAGTGAGTTAACCCAGAAGCAGAAAGACTCAAATGGTATATACTCACCTATATCTGCATACTAGCCCAAGAGGCATGTCCCATGAAAGCCTTCACTTACCAGGAAACTGGGACAGAGGGGAGGACATCCTATTGGGACTCTAGATGAGAGAACCATGTGAGAATAGCAAAGTAGAAGGATCCAGTGGGTCCTAGAAATCTACAAGTAGAACATTATGATAGGCAGATTTGGGCCAAGGGGTCCCGCTCAAATTAAGGCAACAGCCAAGGACAATACAGGCGGTAAACTTTAAACCCCTACTCAGATCTAGCCAATGGTCAGAACAGTCTCCACACTTGAGTGGAGAGTGGAATATGACTGTCTCACGTACTCTGATGCCTCACATTTGACTATGTCCCCTGGAGGGGGAGACCTGGTGGCACTCAGAGGAATGACAGCAGGTCACCAAGAAGAGACTTGATACCCTATGAGCATATACAGGGGGAGGTAATCCCTCTCAGAAACAGTCATAGGGGAGGGGAATAAGGGGAAAATGGGAGGGCGGGGAGAATGGGAGGATACAAGGGATGGGATAGCCATTGAGATGTAACAAGAATAAATTAATAAAAATAAATAAATAAATAAATAAATAAATAAATAAATAAATAAATAAGATAATGACTGGAAGAGAAAAACAAAAGAATTCCAGATATAGAGACGACACTGTGCCCAATACCTCAGATAAAGGGGGTTGCTTGGTGACAATAAGTATCATCAAGAAAAAGTAGCAGGTACAGATATGAAAAGGTTAGCTTGGGTAAAACAGGGTGTATAGAAGATGGTAGACTGTTTTTAAAAAGTAGGGTATTACTAAATATTTGTAACCATCAGTGTGGCACTTATAAACTGTAGAATGGTGGACTAGTCTGAGCTGCAATGATTTTAAAGTAACTGTTGGGACAAAGGGCTAGATTGCTCAGTGAATAAAGGCGTGTGCTGTTGAGCCTGACAGACAGCATGTTTGGAGACTAGGACCCCCATGCAAATTGTCTTCTGACTTCTACACAGATGCATGGTGGCATGCACACTTGAACCTCTCAACAAACATGTGAAATAAGCCAAATTTTTGAAAATGAATGAAGTCAGAAACAATTTTCCTAATCTCTTAATAGTGTGACAATGCCACTTCCCCTCGTTTCTTTATATTTTAAATGGATACAAACTTCTTTAAGACTTTGAAGAGAAAAATTTAGTGAATTAACATGTGGCCAGAATATAGTCATCACTGACTTTATTTTACTCAGGTTTCATGCAATGAGTGGTCTTTTGATTATAAGTACATGCATTTCATGAAAAGAGTAAAACTCTTCTAGTAACTTGGGATTTTTTTTTTTTTTTTGGTTGTTTGTTTTGTTTTCTGTAGCTGTTGTTGTTTAGGAACAAATTGTTAAGCTTTTGCTTGATTTAGGTAAATGAAGACATACTTATAAACACAAAATGTATTTTCCCTACAGAAAGTGTCATCAAATAGTCACTGACGATGTACACTATGAGTTACAATTTCTACCTGCTTACAGTTATAATGAATGAATTTATACTGACCATCATTAAAGTGCTACTACATTGCCACACTACACACCCCCATCCTCAGCTAAAGCAGAGAGTTTATTCATGCTTCCATAGTCACATCTGCCTTGCATACCAGAACAAAAGTAGAGGTCTTTAGGAAAGACGTGTTCTTTACCTATTCTTTCCAAGGTGGATAATTCACCATTATAGTTTCTTCTTCTTTGGTTTGAGATTTCTCTTGTAAGTGAGATCATCCTATAATTGACTTTTCTGCCTGAATGTTTCTCATATCCAACTTTAATCACATTTTCACATATTACACAGCTTCTTTATTTTCATGAATTAATATTATTGAAGTATGTATATGGCATGTTTTCTTTACAAATTTACTTACTAATTGATTTATGCTATTTAGATTTCTTAATAAATGTGTTAATGAAATAATTTTTGAAAGGAGATTCTAATAGTTATCTTCAAGAAAAATAATAAATTATCATACAATTTACTCTTTCAAATAATTTTAGTTAAGAAAAATATGTGGATCTATTTTTTTAATCCGTACAAAAAGTATAATCAAATGGCCACTTATGTTGCATAAGGCTGTTAGTGGATTTCTCTGATAATTAGTGTATTTCTTCCAATTACAATGTGAGCGTGTGTGTGTGCTGATGTAAGTTCATATGTATGTATGTCTGCATGTGTGTATATATGATTTTTGCATTAAACATGAATAAGCAGAGTCTTTATTAAAATGAACAAAGGAGAATCAAAGTGGGTCTTCTATATCACAATCTACTTCCTAGGAAAAGTCAAGATATGACAAATCTAGCATCCAGTCAGTCATTTTTAAGTAAGAGAAAACATTAGAAGATGAAGTTTACCAGGACATCAATTTCTCACAGGGCCTAGAAATAGAGAAAAGAAAGATATATTTAGTCAAAGACAGCCTCACAAACTTATAAGTGGCCCTCTTGTGCATTTAGATGACTGGTATTCTATATAGTATACATGCAGAAGAAAATTTCAAAGGAAAACAACCACCAAAAAAGTAGTAAAGGATGTGTAAGATTTACTAAGGGATGGTAATAATTCATATCTCTATAATTCATAAAAGTAGATCATATAATTTACAGGATCACAGTTTATTTTTCAGCAAACTGATGTCTTAATAAAGGAAAAAATCAGCCTTGCTTAAAATGTTCTTTTAATTCTACTTAGCAAATGCAGAAAAGGAATCAAATCATGTTCAATGTACCTGCACTTCTTCTTCAGGCTGATGCAGTAAATCTGTTTTCTTCCCCTTCCTGGGATTCTCTTTTTTTCCTTGGCTCATGGATCCAGTCATTTCTCTTTAAATTCAGCTACATAAAATCAATTTCTACTTGTACAACCTCATTACAAATCCATTTTTAAAGGAACAGAAAACTCATTATAATGTCTTACAGGAAGATTAGATAGTTATTAATAATGGCAAATATATTGATGAGCAGTATAATCACTAGTTCAAGAATGAGCATAGGGAAGCCTTGGAGGGGCATATTTTCCTCCCTATCATATGATATAAAATGCTTATCACATGAAGGTAAAATTTGAAAGGAATGAATATGATGGCTATTAATAACAAGAGATGAAGTACTGTAGATGTCTCATCTTCATCATGCTTATGTTTTGATAGCAATCTGTCTTTGCAATAGTTTGGATCTTGAAGGCCATCTAAACCCCCATGTATTAAAGTCTGTGCCCTTACTGGGTGCTATTGGAAGTGGTGGATGCTAAGAGATGGGGTGAAGTCAGAAGTCTCAGATTACTGATATCTTATCATCAAGAGACTATGCGGTGCTGACTTATTCTTTTATTGTTTTCTTCCTTGAATCTATGAGATGAACATCTTCAATGTCGAGTCAAGGCAGCTTATGAAGACAAGAGTTGGAAATTTTTACCCTATATGACAAAGTCACTCATATTCATAGTATCAACTAACCAGTTTTTTAAGAGAGTACCTAGGGTCTTTAAAATTGTAAGATATGTGGCAAAATTGTGGAAGTGTACCTTCTCCAATAAAAGAATAAATAGTTCATTAAGAAGTATATTTGAAAGGAGTTAGAAATTACATATATGAAAAGCTGCAGAAATCATATTTATTTTATAAAAAATAGCAATAAAACCAAATAGGATATCATGAAGAAGCATTGAAAATTGAAATTAGTAATACCACAACACTAAAAGTTACAAACGTATTATGATATGAAATAATCATTTAATACATAATATAACAAACTTCTCATATTCATTTAAATTTAGAAGCTTTCCATAGCTCGGTTAGTAATTCAACAGGAAACTGTTGACTTGACCTATATGTAAATAGGATGGCAACATTTTAAAACACTCAGTCTGTAGGCCAAAGAAAAATACATAGTTGAGGATTAGCATCTGTATTTTATTACAAATCACATCAAGGTAATGATTCATTCTCAAAAGAGATTTCAACTGTGCTTAGGTAAAGAAAAAAAAATACTAAAATTACATGTTTTTTTAGAAGAATAAAGAACATTGCTTTAGAATTACTAATGTTTTTCTAAATTGTATTAATTTATATTACATCTCAGTTGTTAACCCATCCCTTGTATCTTCCCATTCCTCCCTCCCTCCCATTTTCCCCTTACTCACCTCCCCTAAGACTGTGACTGAGGGGGACTTCCTCCCCCTGTATATGCTCATAGGGTATCAAGTCTCTTCTTGGTAGCCTGTTATCCTTCTTCTGAGTGCCACCAGGTCTACCCATCCAGGGGACGTGGTCAAATATGAGGCACTAGAGTACGTATGAAAGTCATACCTCACTATCCACTCAATTGTGGAAAATGACCTGTCCATTGGCTAGATCTGTTTAGGGGTTTGAAGTTTATGGCCTGTATTGTCCTTGGCTGGTGCCTTAGTTTGAGCAGGACTCCTGGGCCCAAATCTGCCTATCATAATGTTCTTCTTGTAATTTCTAGGACCCTCTGGATCCTGCTACTTGGTCATTCTCCCATGCTTCTCTCATCTAGAGTCCCAATAAGATGTCCTCCCCTCTGTCCCAGTTTCCTGGTAAGTGAAGACTTTCATGGGACATGCCCCTTTGGTTAGTATGGAGATATAAGTGAGCATATACAATTTGACTCTTTCTGTTCTGGGTTAACTCAATCATTATGATCATTTCTCTGAGATTCCATCTTACACCTATCAGAATGGCTAAGATCAAATTTTCAAGCGACACCACATGCTGGCGAGGATGTGTAGAGAGAGGAACACTCCTTCATTGCTGGTGGGAATGCAAACTAGTACGGCCACTATGGAAATCTATCTAGTGCTATCTCAGAAAACTGGGAATAAGGCTTCCTCAAGACCCAGCTATCCCACTCCTTGGAATATATCCAGAAGATGGTCCAGCACACAAGAACATTTGCTCAACCATGTTCATAGCAGCCTTATTCATAATAGCCAGATCATGGAACCAGCCTAAGTGTCCCTCAGTAGAAGAATGGATAAAGAAACTGTGGTACATTTACATATGGAATACTATTCATCTATTAAAAACAAGGAATTTCCAAAATTTGTAGAATTACTAATGTTAAAACGGGCAATGTTTCATTGATAAATGATGGTAGGAATTCACTATACCATGTGCAAATATTTTTAATATGGCACAATCTTAATGTAGAAGGTGTTTAAACATAACCTATAACAAATTTTGAATGTCTCATCATACTACATAAAATATATCTTAAATATGACCAATAACTTCCCAAGTTGGCTTAGGGAAGGAACAATAAGAGACACAATAAAAGAAAAAATGTTACGGTGTCTAGTACTTTCCCAGATTTTCTGTGGATACTGTACTCTGTTCCCTAACATAATATTTGTGATGACAAGACTAGCATTGTTATCTTTTGAACTTTTTGGAGTGGGGTCATTTTCCTCTATTTGGGTCCTTCCCACAACAGGTACACTGGCCAACATGGGACACAGACAGCAACTCCATCGGAGGAACCTCTAGGCCTGCTAACACCATAGACAACCAGATGCCTAGAGGACTGTGCAAAAAAAGTAGCAACAAAACTCAAAGTCATACAACAACACTCCAGTGATCCTAACACAGCAAGCCCTGGAGATATGAACACCCATGAAGTGCAAGGAGAAGACTTTAAATCTGAGGTGATTAAAATGATAAAAGCATTAAAAGAAGAAAATTAATCACTCAAAGAAATACAGGAGAATACATTCAAATAGATGAAGGAATTAAATAAATCCTATAAAGAATTACAGGAAAATATATGCAAAGAGATAAAGGAATTGAAAAAATCCTATAAAGAGTTACAAGAAAATTCAACCAAATGCAAGAAAGAAATTAATAAGACTATTCCTAAAGAAGGAATTAGAAGCAACAAAGAAAACACAAGTTGAGGAAATCTTAGAGATGGCAAACATAGAGAAAAGAACAGGAATGATGGACATAAGCCAGACCAACTGAATACAAGTGAGGGAAGATCGAATCTCAACGTGGAAGATACGATTATTGCTTTTTAAAACTACATGTATTTTCTATAGGCCCAGCTAGCAATCAGTCAAGATATAGACACTAGTTATATTTTAAGATAGACTTAGTTAACCTGGGGCATAGTTTATCTCAATCCTCTAAATTACCTCCCATAGTGGAGCAGGCATGGGGTCCTTGTTTCAATTCCATGCTATCTGCTTCCAATAACTTCTATCAAGTTACCTCCCATCCATAATCCCAAATACTTGCTAATGTATTTCATTTGGGCCAGATTCTCCATCCACGCCGGCCATGTGCTTCTCCTCCATCTCACCCATGGAAGCCTTCTTCTTTTCCCTTCAGGTCTCTCTCCTTTCTCCTCTCAGCAGGCAGTCCTTCTTCTTTCCAGAATTCCTTTCTCTCCTAGCCCCATCTATCTCATTTGCCTTGCCCAAGTGAGATGGCTTTTTATTAAGCAAAAGTTGGGTCACACAGACAGTAGGCAGTAATTAGCATCAAAATACATCACACAATCCCCCAACATAAGATTGAAGTTATCAATACATCAGTCACAGAAAATGTTAAAACTAAAAAGTTCCCGACACAACACCCCAGAAATCTAAGACAATATAAAAAGACCAAATCTAAGAATAACAGGAAGAAGGCTCCAAGTTCTAGAACAAAAAGAAGCAGACACACCCAAGAGGAGTAGATGGCTGGAAATTATCAAACTCAGGGTTGAAATCAATAAGTTTGAAACAAATGAACAATTCAAAGAATCAATGAAACTAAGAGGCTGCTTTTTGACAAAATCAACAAGATTGACAAACCTTTAGCCAAACTAACTAAAAGGCAGATGGAGAGTATTCAAATCAACGAAGTCAGAAGTGAAAAGGAGGACAAAATGACAAACACTGAGGAAATCCAAAGAATTATCAGGTCTTACTTCAAAAGCCTATATGCCACAAAATTTGAAAACCTAAATGAAATGGACAATTTTCTTGATAACTACCAATTACCAAAATTGAACCAAGATCAGGCAAACAAATTGAAGAATCCTATCACACCTAAGGAAGTAGAGGCAACCATCAAAAGTCTCCCATCAATAAACAAAAAAGCCCAGGACCAGATGGATTCAGCATAGAATGCTAAGAGACCTTAGAGAAGACCTAATACCAATTCTCTTCAAACTATTCCATAAAATAGAAAGAAAAAGAACATTACCAGACGCGTTCTATGGGGCCACAGTCACATTGATACCTAAACTACAGAAAGAGATTTTCAACAAAGAAAGAGAATTTAAGACCAATTTCTCTTATACTATTGATACAAAAAAAATATTTCATAAAATATTTGCAAACCAAATTCAAGAACACTTCAAAACTATCATTCACCATGACCAAGTAGGTGTCATTCCAGGCATGCAGGGGTAGTTCAATATATGGAAATCCATCAACGTAATTCATCATATAAACAAACTGAAAGAAAAAGAAACACATGATTATTTTCTTAGATGCTGAAAAAACATTCAACAAAATCCAACACCGATTCATGTTAAAAGTCCTGGAGAAAGCAGAGATACAAGACACATACCTAAACATAATAAAGGCAATATACAACAAGCCTATAGCCAACATCAAACTAAACAGAGAGAAACTTAAATCAATTCTACTGAAATCAGGGACAATACAAGGCTTTCTACTCTCTCTGTATCTCTTCAATATAGTACTCAAAGTCCCAGCTACAGCAGTAAGACAACTAAAGGAGATCAATGAGATGCAAATCGGAAAAGAAGAAGTCAAACTAACACTATCCTCAGATGACATGATAGTATACATAAGTGACCCAAAAAAAATTTATTAAGGAACTCCTACAGTTGATAAACACCTTCAGTAAAGTGGCTGGATACAAAATCAACTCAAAAAATTCAGTGGCCCTCCTGTATGCAAGTGACAAACAGTCTGAGAAAGAAGTTAGGGAAAATATACCCTTCACAATAGCCACAAATAAAATAAAGTATCTTGGTATAACTCTAGCCAAGAAATTGAAAGATTTGTATGAAAAAATGCAAATCTCTGAGGTAGGTAAGAATTTGAGGAAGATTTCAGAAGATGGAAAGATCTCCCATGCTCGTGCATCAGGAGAATCAACAGAGTAAAAGTGACAGTCTTACCAAAAGAAATCTACAGATTCAATGCAATTCCCATAAAAAATATCCACACAATTCTTTACTGACCTTGAAAGATCAATTCTCAACTTCATATGAAAAAAGAAAAAACCCAGAATAGCTAAGACTATCTTGTACAATAAAAGATCTCCTGGAAGAGTTTCCATCCTGAATCTCAAGCTATACTATAGAGCAACAGTAATAAAAACAGCATGGTACTAGCATACACATAGGCAGGTTGATCAATGGAATCAAATCAAAGAACCAGAAATAAATCCATATACTTATGGACTCTTGATTTTTAACAAAGAAGCCAAATCCATATAATGGAAATTGATAGCATCTTCAGCAAATGGTGCTGGTCTAACTGCATAGCTACAGGAAGAAAAATGTAAATAGATCTATATCTATCACAATGCACAAAACTGAAGTCCAAATATATCAAAGACCTCAATGTAAAATCAGACACACTAGATTGGTTACAAGAAAAAGTGTGGATGGGCATGGAGCTCACTGGCACAGGAGACAACTTCCTGAACAGAACACCAACAGCTCAGCCCTAAAATCAACTGTTAATAAATGGGACCTTATGAAACTGAAAAGCTTCTGTATGGTGAAGGACACTATCAATAGAACCAAACCACAGCCTACAGACTGGGAAAAGATCTTCACCAACTCTACATCTGACAAAGGGCTAATATCCAAAATATATAAAGAACTCAAGAAATTTAACACCATTATACCAAATAATCCAATTTAAAAATGGGGTAAATAATTAAAGAGAGAATTCTCCACAGAGGAATATTGAATGGCTGAGAAACATTTAAAAATGCACAACATCCCGAGTTATCAAGGAAATGCAACTCAAAACGACTCTGAGATTCCATCTTACACCTATGCAAATGGTGAACATCAAAAACTCAGGTGACAGCATATGCCAGAGAGGATGTGGAGAAAAGGGAACACTCCTCCATTGCTGGTGTGAGTGCAAAGTTGTACAATCACTTTGGAAATCATCCTGGTGCTTTCTCAGGAAACTGAGAATAATTCTACCTCAGGACCCAGCCATACCGCTCCTGGAAGTTTACCCGAAAGATGCTCCACAATACAGCAAGGACATTTGCTCAATATGTTCATAGTAGCCTTATTGGTAATAGCCAGACTCTAGAAACAACATAGATGTCCCCCAGCCAAAGAATGGATAAAGAAACTGTTGTGCATTTACACAATAGAATAATATTCAGCTATAAAAAAAAAAAAGGAGTAAATCTTGAGTTTTCAAGGCAAATGGATGGAACTAGAAAAGATCATCCTGATTGAGGTAACCCAGATTCAGAAAGACGTGCATGGTATATACTAACTCATAAGTGGATATTAGCCCCATAATACAAGATAGCTACACTACAACACAGAGACTGAAACATCAACCACGGACCATATATGATGTGGACATAGACCCTCTGCTCAGATGTAGTAGCACAGTCTCCTTGTGGGTCCCACATGTGGGGAGTAGGGACTACTTTGGACATGCACTCTGGCCACTGAACTTAGATCACTTCCCCCTGGCAGAGCAGCCTTACCTGGTTACAGAGGAAGAGGTTACAGGCAGTACAGATGAGACTTGATAGACTGATGTCAAATGTTAGGGGAGGAGGGCTCCCCTTTCTGAGGACTAAGGGAGGGAGGAGAAGGAAAGAGGGTGGGAGGGGGATCAGGAGGGAATGAGGAGAGGGGGCGCAATCAGGATGTGAAGAATTTAAACTGCAGAACAAACAGGTAACTTACATTGCTGGTCCCAGTATACCTCTAAGACTGGCTGAGACATGAATGTCTAGGCATAGACAGTGCTTCTTAAGAAGTTGGCTACAGAGCCTCTGTGACAAAAGTCTTGAATACAGAACATTCACAGAAAACAGGTTGAGAGCACTTACCTCATTCAATGGAATGTCTTACCCTGAATTCTTGCCTGAGCAGCCATCACTGAGTACTATAAATTAATGTCAATTGGCCGAAGCTGGAGAGGTAGCTCAGTGGTCAAGAGTCTGCTATGCAAATGTGAGGACTAGAGTTTGAGTACCCAGAATTCACACAAGTGCTGGGAAGGTGAGGCATCCTGCCTGCAATGACACCCCAGAAAGCAGAGAAGTGGGGTCTCTAGGGCAAGTTAGCTGGCAAAAGTTATCATTCCAGTGAGCACTCTGAGTTTGATTAAGGGACTCTGATTCAATTATTAATGTGGCAAAATGATAGAAGATTATTCTCAGCACCAATATAAGAGCTCCAGAAGTACTGAGAGAGAGGGAGAGAGAGAGAGAGAGAGAGAGAGAGAGAGAGAGAGAGAGAGA
>OU015744.1:100109150-100121031 GCA_907169655.1 Acomys percivali
GAGAGAGAGAGAGAGAGAGAGAGAGAGAGAGAGAGAGAGAGAGAAATATTAATCAACTAATCAACTATCTGGGAAATTGTAAGTATTATTTAAGTATTAAATGTCTCTCCACATGATTATGCATTTGAGCACTTGGCTTATAGATGGTGGAAGTGTCATAGAAGGCAATGGAAACTTTACTATGTGAGACCCAAAAAGAGAAAGTGGATCACAGGGGTAGAGTCTTTACATGTTGTAGCAATGTCTGTTTGGGGCATTTTCTCTACTTCTTGATTTAAACAATTATTTGCCACATGTTCCCTGCATGACAGGTACCAACTATCATTCCTTCCCCAACATAACAGACTGTATCCCTTCATACAGAAAGCCACAATTAATCTGCATAGAGTTTCTTGTGAAATGTATCCTGCTATAGTATCATGAAAAGATATAGATACACTAACAAAAAGTTAAAAACAAAAACAAAAACAAAAATATATACTATCTGTGGGTTGGAGAGGTGACACAGTGGTTAAGAACACTGCCTGCGCTTCCAGAGGAGCCAGGTTTAATTGCTAGCACCAAAATGCTGGTTAACAGCCATTTGTAAGTCCAGCTCCAAGGTCTCTGACACCCCTTTTTGGCCCTAATAGCATTGCATATATTTACTGCACAGGCATATGTACAGACAAAACACTCACATGTACAATTAAAACAAAACAAAACCTCAAAGTTTTGGCATACTTTTAACCAACTATTTTCATTTTGGGTTCTTTAAATCTCTTTCTCCCTTCTGCACCTCAATCCCTTCCAACATCCTAACACCAGGTAGGAGGGAAAGAATTTAAGTGGAGAGAGGGGATGTCGGTTTTCCTTAGCTGCTTCCTGCTGTTTAGGGTCCTAGGGTTCTTTGCGGCAAGTCCAATCCTCATTTCAGAATAGTTCTGACTTCTTCTCCTCACAGTGCATCAATAGCAACCAGGAGCAGCAGGGGGAAGCATCAGCAACCTTCTTTTTCAGCCTTCAGTCTCTCTTTTGGTCTAGCATTTATCCTCACTGACAAAGACCATGCCTCCACACGAGGCAGTTCACCTCTGTCAAACATCACATGTCTAGCTGTGGACAAACTGGAGCAGCCCACATATCCCACACCTGAGATTAAAACAAAAACATGTTTACATATAAACCAAAATTTCCACAACAATAAAGCTTTTGATAGCTAAGTGCCATAAATCTAGGTGCTGTAATTCTGTCTTAAAGGAGCTGTGACTTAACAAAATAGTTGACCTCAGTACATTCTAGTCATGTTTATAAATAGCACTACACAATACATGCTCTTTATTTTCCATGGTGGATATGAATAGGGTACACTTGCTAGACATTCTAAAACACCTTTAGGTAAGATCTGTATTCATGAAGTACTTCCTCATTGCTTTTCTTGTAACTTATTCCCATATGACTCAGAAAAAAAAATGGTATAATTTCCCTTACAAGCTCTTCTATTTAAAACCCAAACCTATCAGGTCAGAGAAACCTACAAATAATCCTTTTTGAATTATGATTACAGATTTGTGAACAAAAATGAAATGACTATTATAGTTTTTCGTTTATAAAAAAAAGGCAAGAATTGGACTTCTTGTGTAATAAATATTTTTGAATAAACAAAACTATTTAAAATCATAGTATTTTCTTGCCTCAATGTCTTATGTATCTTATTTATCTGGGCCTGTGCAAAGGTAAAACTAATGCAGAGGTATTCATGAAGTAAGTCACTAAATCATGGTGTTAGCTCAAGCTCATCATTTTCCACATTTCCGCTAGCAACTAGAAACATTTATGTAGAAATTTATATGGGCACATTAAACTACTTTAGATTCAGTGTATATTTTTCAAAAATTAGCTAAGTTTCCTATGCAGCACTAACTTCATGGCTGAACAGAACATTAAGGATATGTAAAGGGTGTGAGAGGACTGGGTCATGCTCTATTTTAGAGTACTTGAATTGAAAATTGAGGCAATGACAATGATATTCTATTAAACGTATGGCATTTTAAAGATTAATTTTTCTGTGAGCTTTATTGATCAAGAGTACTTTGTAGCTGATACTGAACAACAAAATAACATACAAGTTCTTATATGCAGCAAACAGTAGCTTGGTCTAGTATATGTAAATAAGACACAAAGACTCCCTTAGAAAGTACATGAAATATGATGTTATAGAATATTAAATCTACTGCAGATAGCCAGCATCAGGGAAGCAATATTAAAACTGAGTTTGAAGTTACAAACTGGGAAGCCTTAATTTATTTCCTGCTAATGCCTTTCTAAGGGACTTCTGTGAGAGTTTATGCGATTTATTTTTGAATGTTATTTTTGCATTTACCTTCTATGCATCAAATCTTTAAGAAAATAAATTTTAAAAATTTCTTAGAAGAAACTGTTTTTAAGGAAGTGGAACTTTCTAATGGATTCGGCTCTAGTTTCATTTCTGTTGTTCTAACAAAAGCATTGCAGGGTGAAAACGGTTGATTTGACTAACAAGAAATCAAGTATCTAGTCACATCATTTTCATAGTCAAGACCATTGAGAGGATAAATGCATCCTTGATTTGCTGCTTTGCTCTCAGTCTGCTTTCTCCTCTCTTATGTTGCTCAGCATCATAAAATTGCCTACAACTGGCTTGCCCTTAAAGAATTAATTAACAATTACTGCAAATCCTCACCTTAGAGGAATTTTAATTCAGCAAAATGGCTACCCTGGCAAGGAATCACATGCAAAGGCCTATGTCTGTGTGATCCATACACCCTTAGTATACACCTTTAACCCCTCTGGCTGAAATATACCCTTTAAATCCCTCTGGCTCAAATATAGACATGCCTTTAGTACATACCTTTTATCCCAAATAATGATGTCAAATTGAGTGACAGAGTGAAAATCAGAAAAAGATTTAACAGAATGAGAACAGACAGGAAAGAGAAGCTACTTAAGAGCATCAGAGAGCTAGAGAAAGAGGGAGAGAGAGAGAGAGAGAGAGAGAGAGAGAGAGAGAGAGAGAGAGAGAGGAATAAAATACAGACAGGAATATAGTAGAATTAATGGAGACACTTCAGTATAGTTCAGTAATACAGTAAAGTTAGGGACAGTTCATGCAGTTTAGAAGCAGTTTTTCCAAGCACAACATTTCAGTGAGACACAGAGAAAAGCCAGTTTGAATCAGTGAGTTTGGATAGGAGTTTTGATCCTGAACAGCTGAGTTGAACCAATTGGCCACAGTTCAGAAAGAACCAGAAAGGGTGAGCTTATTTACCACTCAGAGGTTTAAAATATTCTGGGCATAAGTTAGATTGTGTGGACACTAGAAGCTTCCAGGCCTAGGCCTAGGCAAATTTATTTAGAAACACTCTGGGCTCAGCCCAAGCCATTAAGCTTAGGAATGGCTTTCATCTCATCCCATAATATGAGGATATAAAAAACAACATTTACACTACACAGACCTAAACACTAGCCAATAAAATTCAGATTATTCTTCACTAGGATTCTCTTTATGGGTGATTCTACTTTGTATCAATTTGATAATTAACACTAACCGGTTTAGCCCTTTCCACCCGAGCATCATGAGTTCCAAACAGTGTGCACATTTAAAAATATGTGAACATGATGTGAGGAAGGCACCAATTAAAATGTTTTCTGGAATCAACAACAGAAAGTATTTTAGTTTCTATAGGCCCTGTATTAACAAGGAAAAGCCATTACAAGTGTTAGAATCGTTGCACACAAATGAAACATCAGTGAAGTTATTAATATAAATAAAACTTCTTCTCCTCTGGATGTCAGAGTAACTTACGTTACCGAAGAGTTTTAAAACATCATGGCAGACTGAATTCATGAAGCCAAGGCATTTGTTTTGAAAGGAGATATTTCAAAACAGGGGGCCTAGAGAATAGTGTTTTATCATTGTGAGCACACTGGCGTTCACGAAATTTGTAAAGTGACACGCTATATAACCTGCTTCGAATATTGTGACGTTTTAACTGAAATCTCAGTACTAAGTCCAACGGCATACTTCTTTGTTGTCAACATAATATTTGCCTTTCTGCAACTAATGTAGCGTATGATTTAGTACTTATCTATATTCAACTAGAACCCATACCCCTCCTTATATTCAATCAAATGAGTGTGAATTTAATGTGATTAGTGGATCATCTATAGTGCATCCCAAATATCAATATTTGTAGGTTTTTGAACAAGCTACTATTATATCATAGAGAACTAAATTTAAATTAAATTTATCCTACTGCCATGTAATGGTATTTTTGTGATATACATATTATATATAATTACGTACTATAATTACATATGTAAAACATACTATAATTATAACTAATTTAACACAGCATATGTATATGCTGGAGTGATCATTTCAATTTGATGTTAATGAAATCATTAAAATTCTAATTCTTTAAGTACCCTAATAGCTAACTGATAAGAATCATCATAAAGTTTTGCTTTGCATTTCTCACATAATAATGACTTCAAAATCAAAATGTATAGGAAAGCACCATGACTGCTTTGTGCAAAGAAAGAACTGCACTATCATGAGAATCTTGGATTTTGCCTGTACATAACCAATACTCACTGAGCCCCACCCAGAAGTTTGGCTGTGAGTGTCAGTTGGCATCTGCTTCAACCCCCTGCTGGGTAGGATCTTTCAGAGGACCTCTATCGTAAGCTCCCATCCTGTACCTTCCCTTCAACTGCTTCCGCTGTCTATTCTATTTGTCTTTCTTTATGAGAATTAAGCATTATTCCAAGGGTCCTCATTATTATTTAGTTTCTTTAGGTGTGTGTAGTGTAGTGTGGCTGTATTATGTGACTAATATATGCTTTTAAGTGAATACATACCATGCCTGTTATTCTGGGTCTTGGTTACCTCACTCAGGATGATCATTTCTAGTTCCATTCATTTACATTAAATTGAGATAAAGCTCCTATCAATATTCATTGTCAATTCACAGCATATAGAAGTGAAAATTTCCTAATATAAACATATTTTGATGTTTATTTTCTGTGGTGTTCTTTTATTTTCTCAATTTTGAAAAACTAGATAACTGTTTATTCCATTGGGTTTTGATGTAAAACCATTAGCATTGTGTGGCTTTATTTTGTTTCTCAAGTTTCTGGCTTTCAGCACTGAGCTCTTGTTTCTTATTAGATGGTCCTTTGTTCCTTATAAATGCCTCATAGTGTTAACCTTTTGCCTTTTTTTTTTCTTTTATGACCACATAAAATACCTCAAGATTTATTTTGTGCTTTTTGCAAAACACATAAAATAAGTAATTTCTCCATGACACTAGACCATTGTGATGTGAAGATATCAGGTAATGTCACATTTAAGTCTGTTAAGTAGACAGAACTAGTAACCATATGCCTTTATACCAAATCATTTAGATCAATTTATATCTCTTTTTATCAACTAGCACTATGTGAAACCTATTGATGTACACACGAATTCTCACTGATATTTTTGTTTCCAATCCAGTGAAACAACATTCATTCTAGCACACATGCTTTTCATCTAGATAAAATATTTACAATTAAGACCAAAGCAAAAATATGTGACAACAGTTTTAAAATGTATAATTGATACCTCACATAGGAAACAATATTACAAATTTTGTATGACAATTTTGAGAAACATACAGGATGTTTACAGTTCTGCTTAGTTTCAGTGTTAGATCATGCAGACATCGAAGGACTAGAGGTCACCTTCGTTCTTCCTGGTGAATGCTGAGACAAGATTGCTGGCCTCTACTGTTTCATCTCATCTTGGGTTTCTTCATAGAACTAGCATCAAATATCAGACTATTCTACAGCCTTTTTATCTATTTTGTTTTTCTTTCTTACATAAAGACAGACTTGAAAAATTACTATATGCTTGAGGTTCAGTGAATCTTTCAAATTTTCTTTCTTATTCATGAAATTGTTTTTATTTCATTTGTTACACTATAAAGTGCTTTGCCTAAGAGTCTATATACCATTGTACTGCTTTCTGGCTTTGTAGTAGATGTAAATCTGTGTTTGCTTTGATCCCAAGTGCAGGATGTGAAACAGACTTGTGTGAGATGTGCAATGCTTTTTCCACTGGAAACAGACTTGTAAGAGAACAGATGATTTTTGTCCACTAGAAGAGGAACTGCCTCTTGTGGGGACATGGTCTTTGCCAACTGATAAACATCCTAGTACAGATTCTGAAAGAGTATGTATATGCTCATACACACATATACATATATATTATCCACAAAACAAGAGGCTGGGCTTTTTGTCACCTTTTGGTTTTGACATTGCTCCTTATTGTTTGGCTATCCATCACTCCACTTTGAGATGCTCCTAGAGAGAACTGACCCAGAGAACACTTTGAGATTCAGGCTGCTGGTTAGAGTTCCAGCTGCTAGGGTTGCAGTCTCCTTTGCTGAATTGCTGGTTTGCTGTTTAATGGATCTGCTGAAATCTTGACTACAAAGAATGAAACTGCTTCAAGAAACTGAGTCTTAAAAAGTCTAATTCTCTTGTTCCCCTTAACCTCTTTTCTTTCCAAGGTGCGTTGGAAGGGAGATATAAGCATTAAAGAATCCCAGATAAAGTAGGTTTGAAAGAGTTCAAAGCCTACATGGCTTGTATTGATTTTATGATTTTTAAAAATTTATTTATTTCATTGATATGATTTTTGTTTCTTTTTTATGCACTCGTCTTCTATACGAAGCAATAGCCTAAATTTCTGCATCTCAACTCCATGATCCTTCATAAAGGATTCTTTTACCGGGCAACTATTTAATTTATGGAGAAATCATTTTAAAAACCTCATTGGCAGAATGAGTCCTCATTGTTGATTTCTGGTATACACATGTCTTTAATATTGTATCCTATGTGCTTTTACTTTCATTATAGGAATTCTATATTGATTATTTTTATTTTCTTGTCATTGGATGATGAAGCTATATAATTTTTCTATGTTCTAAGCTTTGGGAGTAGATTTAAGTTCACAATTCCATTAGCCTTTTTTTTTTTATCAATTGCCATGGAGGGAGGGGAAGAACCAAAAACAGCAATAATTATTTCTGCAAACACGTCTTTGTGTGTAATATTTAGTGAATTCCCACAGCTATTGGTCGCATTAAATAAACTAGTACCAGCAATTTTCACATATTCAGTTTTCTTTCATTACATTGATGAAATACTAGAGTCTGTATTTCTTACTTTAGTAAGTACTTGTGTGTCAAACACAGTGAACTCTCATAATCGTTCAACATAAAAAAAAAATCTTTAAACTTTATCACAGACAGCTTGCGAGTAAATTTCGCACATTCTACCTTTATAAAAGTCAGACTTGAGAATGAGAGCATGTTGTATCTGATTCGCAGCTCCTAGACCCACACAAAAGTTTCTTCAGGGAACGAAATCTTCTTCTGATCTGTACTTATGTTAACAATTGGTATTTAGCCTTTAAATCAAATGCATTTCACTGAAATCCGTTTGTTTTAGGATACTCTCAATCGAGAGCCTAGATTTAGGCACTGGACCTTAATTTGTAAGCAAGTAGTAATTTGGATTTGGAAAACTCCATTGGCCTTTCTGTACATCAATTTGTTGTTTCTGTTTCTGTTGTTGTTGTTGCTTTGCCAGTGGCTAAAAGATTTTACCTGGTAAGCATAAAATCTCTTCTTGCTGCATCTAATATTACCTTTAAAAATCTTTTTGAAACATTCAATTATATTACTAATCTTAAATTGAATTTTACTTAACCATCTACGAAGTTGCTTAATGTATTACCTCCATAAAACTTACCTCTTCTTCCCCAGAGATGAGTACTTTTCTCTCTCAGAGAAGTCTGTCTTTTGTATTTAATGCTTTTAAATGAATGCAATGCATTGATAAAACTCAAGCAAATATTATCACGGAGCTTTTGCTGTTTTTTCGTAATTACATACATGATATAGCTTTAGATTGCTGCTACTGAATGGATGTGAAGGCATTCTATGAGAAATGCAGGTGGGTTGCAGGAGGAAATTCACTCATGCTGAGTAAACACACATAATTATGTGGTGCATGGCTATAATTATAATATGTATTTACAGATAGAATGGAATTTAAGTACTTGCATTCATATGCTTAGTTTAGAGTGAGAATAATAAAGAAAGGTGCTGTTTTAATTAGCAATGCTAGATTAGTTGAATAACAACCTATGCTGCTGAATTTGCAAGGACTGTTTAAGGTTACTTTCAGGAAATGCTGGGCCTATTTGAATCCATGGGAAATTATCCTTTTGGACAAGGTTGAAATTCTGTTTGACACAGGTGATCATTTCCATAGGTCTTGTGCTCACCTCAGCAGCTTTCACACAAATCCAGTCTCAGAATCAAGGTCATATCAAGGCTGCACTTACCAGTGGGCCCCACACTAGAAGCCCATCACTGATGCATTCTTATTATCATTCCATATGCACGAAATATCTGCAATTATTATCAACATTTCACATACAGGCAATAGTGCCAAGAGCAAGAGTAAAGCTGACCAGCACACCCCACTGCACTTACAGATTTCCCACAGCTCATGAGATCTCAAATCTCCCTGTTAGCGTTCCTGTTAGAATTCAGTCAATTGCAGCAACTGCGTGGATGTTGTCAGACAGTTTACACTGTATTTTCTGCATTTGAAGGTCACTTGCTTGGTAAAATCCATATGAACTTGTGATGGCTATTTTTAGTTGTCAACTTGACAGCACCTGGAATTAATGAAAACCAAGCAGCTAGGTACAGCTGTAAGGAATTTTATTATTATTACTATTAACTGAGTCATTTGAAGTGAAAGAAAAACCAGCTTTTAGTCGGGATTCTTTGAGGTGGAAATTTATACATTAAATCCAGAAAATTTTGAGGAAGGAAAATCCACCTTAATCTGAACAAGACCTGCTGTTGACATCCTGTATAAAAGGACATAGGAAAAGAAAGCTTGCTCTCTTTGCCTCATTGCTCTCACTCTCCCTGCAAGTGCATTTCTTCACTGGCATTATTGGCTGAGACCTTCAGCCTCACACACTGAAAACTACTAGATTGTTGAACCTTCTCTTGGTAGACAGCCAGCCAGGCATTATAACAAATCCCAAATATATACATGTGTAAGTGTGTATGCATATAAGTGTGTGTCGGTGTATATATATATACATACATACATATATATGTGTGTGTGTATGTATGTATGTATATGCATATATGAACATATGCACATTCATTATATAGGTTCTGTTCCTCTGGAGCACCCAGTCAGATCCAGGCTTCATTTCCTCACACACATTCATACTGTGTAGAAAGTACTTTAGAGCACAATTAAACAGAGTACAATTCTTGAATCTACATGTATTCAAAACTTGTAGAATTTTCATCTGGTGTTCCAACAGCTGGAACTATTTCACTGATAGCCCTCTCTGCAAACACATCCCTGAACATGGCCATGCATATCCTGTTGTGAAATGGTAGACTGCTTTATATCTAAATTCTAACATGAAAGGTGAAACTGGAAATCTATGGTTTGAAATACTCTACAGCTTTTTTTCTTATACAAGGTACAAAGATGAAAATGAATTTGGAAATAAATTCATGTTGTGATAATAAACATTTTTATGATATGACTGATGAACCAGTGTACTTTATGATTCATCTAAAGAATGTAAAGAAGTATGAAATAAAAATACATTCTTACAATGTGTAAGACAGAATTGTACATATGGCTTAGGGATCAAATATCACTTTTATGGCAGTACTGCTTAAGTGTTCATCTTTCTAACTTGTTTTTTCTAATATATTCAACTTCTCAGTAAGACCTCCCTGGTTCAGTGTATTTTATGAGTCACAACCATATATTTAACTTTGAAAGAGTATTATTAATGAAAAAGCCTATACCAATAATTTACTTAAAGTTGTATAAATATTTTTAAATATATTTTATTAATTTATTCGTATTGCATCTCAATTGTTATCCCATCCCTTCTATCCTCCCATTCCTCCCTTCCTCCCACTTTTATCCTATTCCCCTCCCCTATGACTGTGACTGAGGGAGACCTCCTCCCCCTGTATATGATCATAGGGTAGTAAGTCTCTTCTTGGTAGCCCGCTATCCTTCCTCTGAGTGACACCAGGTCTCCCCATCCAGGTGACATGGTCAAATATGGGGCACCAGAGTTCATGTGAAAGTCAGACCCCACTCTCCACTCAACTGTGGACAATGTCCTGTCCATTGGCTAGATCTGGGTATGGGTTTGAAGTTAATTGCACATATTGTCCTTGGCTAGTGCCATAGTTTGAGCAGGACCCCTGGGCCCAGATCTGCCTGTCATAATATTCTCCTTGTAGGTTTCTAGGACCATCTGGATCCTTCTATTTCCCCAGTCTCCCATGGTTCCCTCACCTAGAGTCCCAGTAGGATATCCTCCCCTCTGACCCACTTTCCTGGTAAGTGAAGACTTTCATGGGACATGCCCCTTGGCCTAGTGTCCAGATATAAGTGAGTATATACCATTTGACTCTTTCTGCTTGTGGGTTAACTCACTCATTATGATCATTTCTAATTCAATCCAATTGTCCACCAATTTCAGGAATTCCTTGTTTTTAATAGCTGAGTAGTATTCCACAGTGTAAATGTACCACAATTTCTTTATCCATTCTTCTACTGAGGGAAACTTAGGCTGTTTCCATGTTCTGGCTATTATAAATAAGGCTGCTATGAACATGGTTGAGCTAATGTTCTTGTGTGCTGGAGCATCTTCTGGATATATTCCAAGGAGTGGAATATCGAATGGCTGAGAAACACTTAAAGAAACGCTCAACCTCCTTAGTCATCAGGGAAATGCAAATCAAAAGAACTCTGAAATTCCATCTTCCACCCAATAGAACAGCTAAAATAAAAAATTCAAGCCATACTACATGCTGGCGAGGACGTGGAGAGGGAGGAACACTCCATTGTTGGTGGGAATGCAAACTAGTACAGCCACTTTGGAAATCTATCTCATGCTATCTCAGAAAACTGGGAATAAGGCTTCCTCAAGACCCAGCTATTCCACTCCTTGGAAAGTTGTATAAATCTTTTTAAAGCATTTTGCTCAAGATTAATATCAATACTTTTCTGTATGAATCCTGTGGAACTTACAGTCAAACAGAAAATAATGCGGCTAATAAAACGTAAAGTTGCCAGCAGCTTATAGATCATTTACCACATCTGTAAAATATGTTTATGTTTGAAGATATTAGAGCGAGGTAATACATTAATGCAAAAAAATGGAATAAGATCAAAGAGTAAGCAAACAGACCTTCTCTTATGGGCTGTCTATATTAAATATGTATTTACTATTCCCATCCTATGTAACTCACCTAGTTCTACTGTCCCTATGTCAAAGAAGCATATTTTAAAAATGAGTTACCATACTATTAACAAAATTGACACAAAACAGATCACTTTCTATATCAAGACTGTGTCACTACACTTTATGTTTAGAAATAATTGTACAAATAACAGGTCATGATACTGAGCCCTCATGTGATCCATTATCTATCTAACCCATACATTTAGAAAAATCCTGAAGAGCTCTGAAACTATAAATATCATAAATGTTCATAAGTATCTTAGATTATCAAATTTCCTGAAATGACATTTACTTAACAAGGATATTTAGTTGAGATACATATAAAGGGTAGAATGCTGCCCCCTTCCAGCTTTCCATAATCTATGGCTGTGGCTCTCTTTATCTGCTCCTATTAGTTGCTGGATGAAGCCTCTCTGATGGTAATTATGCCAGGGTACAGTATGTCTCTCTCTCTCTCTCTCTCTCTCTCTCTCTCTCTCTCTCTCTCTCTCT
>OU015744.1:100121041-100136664 GCA_907169655.1 Acomys percivali
TTGTTGTTTTATCCTAGGACTTTGAGCTACCTCGCCTCTGCTCCCTGGCCCTCCAAGGCTCTGTCTTGTGTCATGAGTCAAGCAGTATTCTACATACTGACATCTATTTAGACTAGCAATATTTGCTGAAGATGCTTTATTTTCCCAAATGTGAATGTCTAGCTCCTTTTCAAAAATCGGGGGGACATAGGTATGCTGATTTATACTGTGGTCTTCAATGTCTTTTCAGTGATCAACCTGTCTGTTTAATGTCAATACCATGAGGTTTTTTTCCTATTTTTTTTACATTTTATTTATTTTATTAATTAAACATGTTATACATATGTATGTATTACACATACCTATAATATACTACCTATAACAAGAAGAACCATGGCACCATCAGGAATTATATAAGTGTTACATTCTTAGTGTTTTGGATATTTGTATTTGATATCCTTGATGAAAGCATCTTTCCTATCTTGGCCCATCTAAAATTCTGAATGTAAATCAATCTCCATCACATCTTGTCATTATCAACTTAAAGCATCTATCTAGACCTAAAAACATCTTAAAACCTAAACAACTAAGCCTCTTGGTAAAAATAAGTTGCCTGGTCTTCAACTCCATCAGAGAAATGAAAAGGAACAAACGTGACTATCTGAGTATGCCAGGAGTGCAGGTTAGTAGCTTTCCAAATGAGAAATGACAGAGATAGATTTTGCTACCTGAATAGTCACACAAAACTCTCTATGATGTTGGAGCATCTTCGTCAGCCTTCTGGCCCAATATATCTGACAGACATATTTGTGAGGCAGGAACTGTTAAGGACTTATTTACCCTGTCTAGGCAGAGCTTGGCTGTCAACTCTGCCTGCATCCAAGTTAGTGTTCTTTTAGACAGAATTCTGTCTGTGGTAGAAATGAGGACATTTTGTCCAGTGGCTTGTTTGCCACATTTGAAGTTATCTCCATAGGAGACTTCTTGATACTCATTATCTTCTTTGAGGTAGGCTGGGTGTTGCCAAGAGTTAAGCTGTCTCGTTGTCAGTGAATCTTTAAAATAATAAAAACATTTTTAAATGCCGTATTCTGAATGTATCTGAGGTTTTTGAAGGCCTTATCTAACTATCCTACCTTATCTTTCTATAGAATCATATCTATCTGCCACACTTAATATATATATTCTTGTGATAAAAGTAGATTAGTAATTGACATGACTATGATTTGATCAACTAACAATTAACTTGTATAACTTATTTATTCTAAATAGCCTGCAATAACACTTTCTAAGTATTGGAAATAAACCTTGAATTATAATTGCATCTATATGCAAAACTCTATACCAGTGAATTAAAAATAACCTTTTGAGTGACAATTGAAGCATTAAGTTAAGGAGTAGATTCACTAGTATACTTTTTGTTCTATCTTCCATGTGTATCTCTATATTCCCGCTCTTTCTTTTCAACCCCTACCTCAAAACCTAAGAATGTAAGACAAGGGAAAAGAAAGACATCACTGACCTTGTTTTCCCTCTAAATAAGACCAACAATAACTTTTAACCAATTTCCATTGATAACAACCCTCTATAACCCCAAAAAGCAACCAAAAGTCTACCTGACACCCTTTAAAGTAAAGGTGGCATCATTTTTTTAATGTTTCTTCTGCATGATTGGGGACAACTACTATCTCTGTGTGGGCTCAAATAAAATTGGGGAAATGGTGGTCCAGCATTTGTGGTCCAGTTGTTTTTTTTATTATAGGTCTGTATTACAGTTAAAATCAAGAATAGTAATACCTCTGGATGTTCTTTTATTCTGCAAAATATTTCAGAGATATAATGTTTTTCCATACGAAATTGAGGATTGGTCTTTCAAGTGCTGTAAACAACTGTGTTGGAATTTTGATGGGAATTGCATTGAATCTGTATATTGCTTTTGTTAGATTGGCCATTTTTGCTATGTTAATCCTACCTATCTATGACCATGGAAAATCTTTCCATCTTCTGATGTCTTCTTCAGTTTCTTTCTTCTAAGACTTGAAGCTTTTGTCATAAAAGTCTTTTACTTGCTTGGCTAGTGATATTTTATATTATCTGTTTCTATTGTAAAGGGTATTGATTCTCTGATTATTTTCAGCCTGTTTATCATTTGTGTACAAGAGAGCTACTAATTTATTTATTTAGGTAATCTTGTATCCAGACATTTCATTGGAAGTGTATATCAGCTATAGGAGTTCCCTACACTTGGGTCATTTATGTATATTAGCATATAATTTGTAAATAATGATATTCTGACTTTTTACTCTACAATTTGTAGCCCCTTGATTTTCTTCAGTTGTTTCATTGCTTCAACTAGAATTTCAGTTACTTTTTGGACTTGTCTTATACCTGATTTTAGTGGATCTGTTCTGAGTTTCTCTCCATATAGTTTGTTGTTGGCTACAGGCTTGCTGTAAATTATCTTTATTATACTTAGGTACGTCCCTCTTATACCTATTCTCTCTAACACTTTTATCATAAAGGGGTATTAGATTTTATCAACAGCTTTTTGTACATCAAATGAGATATTCATTTTTTTCTTTCAGTTTGTTTATATTGTGGTATAGATTGACACATTTTTATATTTTGAATCATCCCTTCAGTCTACTTGATCATATGATAGTATTTTTGATGTGTTCTTAAATTCAGTTTGCAAATATTGTATTTAATATTTTTGCATCAATATCCATGAGAGTACCTTTGTTTGTTGAATCTTTATGTGGTGTGTATATCAGGGTGACTGAGGCTTCATTAAATGAATTTTCAAATATTGCTTCTATGACATGAGAAGATGGAAGGATCTTCCTTGCTCATGGATTGGGAGAATTAACATAGTAAAAAATGGCCATCCTACCAAAAGCACTCAATAGACTCAATGCAATCCCTATCAAAACACCTACACAATTTTTTAAAGGCATTGAAAGTTCAATTCTGAATTTCATATGGAAAAACAAAAAACCCAGAATAGCAAAAACGATCTTGTACAATAAAAGGTGCTCCGGAGGAATCTCCATACTGGATCTCAAATTGTACTATAAAGCAATAGTAATTAAAACAGCATGGTACTGGCACAGCAACAGGCTGGTTGATCAGTGGAATCAAATTGAAGACCCAGATATGAATCCCCACACATATGGTCACTTGATTTTTGACAAAGAAGCCAAATCCATTCAATGGAAAAAGGATAGCATCTTCAACAAATGGTGCTGGTCTAACTGGATGTCTATGTGTAAAAAAATGCAACTGGACCCATATTTGTCACCTTGCACAAAACTCAAATCCAAGTGGATTAAAGACCTCAACATAAAACCGGAGACACTAAGTCACTTGGAAGAAAAAATGAGGAAGAGCCTGAAACATATTGGCACAGGAGACAACTTCCTGAACAGAACACCAACAGCCCAGGCCTTAATGTCAACAATCAATAAATGGGACCTCATGAGGCTGAGAAGCTTCTGTAAGGCTAGAGACACGGTCAAGAGAACAAAGCGACAGCCTACAGACTGGGAAAAGATCTTCACCAACCCTACATCTGACAAAGGTCTAATATCCAAAATATATAAAGAATTCAAGAAATTAAACACCAGCAAACCCAATAACCCAATTGAGAAATGGGGCTTGGAACTAAACAGAGAATTCTCAACAGAAGAATATCAAATGGCTGAGAAACACTTAAAGAAATGCTCAACCTCCTTAGTCATCAGGGAAATGCAAATCAAAACAACTCTGAGATTCCATCTTACATCCATCAGAATGGCTAAGATCAAATATCAAGCGGCACCACATGCTGGAGAGGATGTGTGGTGAGAGGAACACGCCTTCATTGCTGGTGGAATGCAAACTAGTACAACCACTTTGGAAATCTATCTGGTGCTATCTCAGAAAACTGGGAATAGGGCTTCCTCAAGACCCAGCTATTCCACTCCTTGGAATATACCCAGAAGATGCTCCAGCACACAACAAGAAAATTTGCTCAACCATGTTCATAGCAGCCTTATTCATAATAGCCAGAACATGGAAACAGCCTAAATGTCCCTCAGTAGAAGAATGGATAAAGAAACTGTAGTACATATACACTATGGAATACTACTCAGCTATTAAAAACAAGGAATTCCCGAAATTTGTGGACAAATGGATTGAGCTAGAGATGATCATAATGAGTGAGTTAACCCAGAAGCAGAAAGACTCAAATGGTATATACTCACTTATATCTGCATACTAGCCCAAAGGGCATGTCCCATGAAAGCCTTCCCTTACCAGGAAACTGGGACAGAGGGGAGGACATCCTATTGGGACTCTAGATGAGAGAACCATGTGAGAATAGCAATGTAGAAGGATCCAGTGGGTCCTAGAAACCTACAAGTAGAACATTATGATAGGCAGATTTGGGTCAAGGGGTCCCGCTCAAACTAAGGCACTAGCCAAGGACAATACAGACAGTAAAATTTAAACCCCTACCCAGATCTAGCCAATGGACAGGACAGTCTCCACACTTGAGTGGAGAGTGGGATATGACTTTCTCACGTACTCTGGTGCCTCACATTTGACTATGTCCCCTGTAGGCGGAGACCTGGTGGCACTCAAAGGAATGACAGCAGGTCACAGAGAAGAGACTTGATACCCTATGAGCATATACAGAGGGAGGTAATCCCTCTGAGGAACAGTCATAGGGGAGGGGAATAAGGGGAAAATGGGAGGGAGGGGAGAATGGGAGGATACAAGGGATGGGATAACCATAGAGATGTAACAAGAATAAATTAATAAAATAAAAAAATAAAATAAAATAAAATAAAATATTCCTTCTGATTCTATTTTGTGAAATAAAGTGAGGAGAATTGGTACTATCTCTTCTTTGACAGTCTAGTAGAATTTCAGGCTAAAACTATCTGGCCCTTCGCTGGTTTTGGTTGGGGAACTTTTAGTAAATCTTCAATTTCACTAGGGGTTATAAGTATAAATAAATTGTTTATGTGATTTTGATTTAACTTTGGTAAGTGATAACTACCTAATGTGGAGTACAGGTTTTTGATGTATAACAATGATTTTTTTTTAATTTCCTTGTTATCTGTTGTTATATGCCTCTTTTCATTTCTTATTTTGTTAATTTAGATAATCTTTATCTGTCTTTTAGTTAGTTTGGGTAGGAGTTTGTCTATCTTGTTGATTTTCCTCAGGAAACAACTCTTTCTTTCATTGATTCTTTTTATTGTTCTGTTTCCATTTAAGTGATTTCTTCCCTTAGTTTGACTATTTCCTGTCATATATGCCTCGTGTGTCTGCTTACTTCTTTTTCTTCTAGATCATTCAGGTAGTGGTTAAATTTCTAGTATGAGCTCTCTCTAATTTCTTCATGAATGCACTTAGTGCTATGAATTTTCCTCTTAGTACTACTTTCATTATGATAAGTTTTGATATGTTGTACATTCATTTTCAATGGATTCTAAGAAATCTTTATTTTTTTCTTTATTATTTTGTTGACCCAATAGTCATTCCGAATGAGTTATTCAGTCTCCATGAGTTTTTACGCTTTCCTTTGTTTTGGTTGTTGCTGAAATTCAGCTTTAATCCATGGTAGTTTGATAGGCATGGTCTACTGTATGTTAATAAAATTTTCTTCTATCATTTTGTCAAAAATATATTCTGGACCATTGAATTGAGATTATTTTTCTTCTATTCCCATTATCCTTAGGTTTAGTCTTTTCATAGTGTCCCAGATTTCCTAGATCTTTTATATCAGGAATTTTCTAGGTTCTTTCTTCCATGTTCTTGTATTTTGTTGGTGATGCTTGCATTTGTAGTTTCTGTTCATTTATATAGATTTTCCATTTCTAAAATTCCCTTAGTTTATGTTTTCTTGCTTGCTTCTATCTCCAGCTTCGGATCTTGAACAGTTTTATTCATTTCCTCAACATATTTGTTTTTTCTTAGCTTTCTAAGCTTTCTTTCTTTTTTTTTCTCTAAGCTTTCTTTAAAGGATTTATTCATGTCCTCTTTAAAGACCTCGATCATCGTCATAAATTGGATTTTTGGAATTTTTCTTGTGTTTCATCTGTGTTGGAGTATTCAGGGCTTGGTACAGTAGGATAGACAAGCTTTGGTGGTGCCATATTGCTCTGGTTGCTATTCACTGTGTTCTTACTGTGGCATGTAGGCATCTAGGTTTAGGGTAATTATAGGTCAAGATGCACGTTTTTAAGTTTATCTCTTTTAAATGAGTGTTTTGTTCCCCAGATTTTTTTTCCTCCTTGGTCTCCTTGTCTCTGGGTTCTGTATTTCTGTTGGCTGGTATAACTTGTGGTTCAGTGAAGATGCTCTGTCCCAGTTAGGAACTGCATTTCTGGTGGCTAGCTAGCCCTTTTATCCACCAGGAGCTCTCTGCTACAGCTATGGGGTGGGATATGGTGACAATGAGGGATGTGGGAATTGAGACAGTTTTGGGGGCACTGAGAAAGTGGAGGAGGGCTGTCTACCTAGAGTTCTGGCTGCTGATGTGGCCTCTGGTCCAGCAGTAAACCTCTGTCTGAGTTTACCCATCTGTTTTTTTCTAGCTGGCATGGTCTCCACCTGTTCTTCTGACTGGCATGACCTGACCCTGAGCAGAGGATATATGCCCATCTGCAGATTAGAGTCTCAATCATTAGCATTTTAGTTGTGTAGAATACTTTTATGACCATTGGCATATTATTTTAAAATCCACATTCCTGCCTCAATTCCTTGTCCATAAAGTAGTATGGACTTCCTTTTTTTTTTTCACAATTGTTTTCTAAATAAATTTAGATTTGTACAAAAAAAATATCCCACTTAAAATCATTCCTGTCTTTATTGTCATTGACTTCCTTCACTTAGAGCAATTGCTGTCATCATGCACTTGTGGACTGCGTACGGTTTACCTTTGTTCAGTCAAATGCTGATTTCAATCCAGATATTGCATTGTGATGTTTATTCTAAGTATCTCCTGTCTCAAGTTTATACAAACATGTCACCATGTGCTCTCTGCATTGGCAATAAAAGGCAAATAGCCAAGCTGAGCAGTACTAAGACTAGAGGGGAACATGCTGGTACAGTGATGGGAGGAGAAAGAGACGGAGTGAATGGAGGGATGCACATGAAGAGGACAGGGAAGCACCAAGAGGGATGAGCCAGACCTAAGATATAAATAAAAAGCAAGTGTAACGTGTTGGAAATCTGAATGAGAGGAAATTATGCTAGGTTGGAGGTTCAGAATGGAGTAATTATTGCACAGGATTGTGCTATAGGTTAATTAAATAAACCCTAGTCTCTTTGTGAGGTTACTTGGGTGTAAAACTTGCTAAGGAGTAGCCACTGATGTATTAATATTAGATAGTAATGATAATTCACAAACAATGAATATTAGTTCATCATCAATAATTCATTCAATATTACATAAACAAATAAATCTCAGTTTGCAAAATTAGTATATTTACTTGTGAAAGATATACTTCTACAACAAAACACAAAAGACTTTTAATTCTAAACTGTACTTAATTTGCAATTTATTTCCATTAACTTCCATTATCCAACTCTTCATTAAAGTAATGATAATTTCTGTGTGTAATAATTACTGATTAGGACTGATGTGCTTCATGATTTCATGGTTTATTAATATCAACAAATCTCAGGATGATGATCACATTTAATATGTGATTCATTGAGTGTAGTGATTCTCCTAGCACAAAATAAGGATACTTTTAGAAGAATTGGACACAAAACATCTACAAGGCAGTTTTATATGCTTAGCAGAAATAACTTCTTGCTTTGATTTGGAATGACAGATATTTCCTAAGAAATTCAGTAAGTAAAAACGTGGGATAAAACCTGTCTATGTGTTTCTCTAGTTTTTATACACTTGACTGTCAACTATGTAGTATAACAGTATTCTTAGAATTAATGTGTAATGCTCAGGTTTCCTTCATTTTTTTGAAAGAACTCATAAATGATTTTAACTTGTATATTTGACAGGGTCATATATTTCTTTTGAAAACTGATTTTAATTGCCTTCTAATTGCTTATAAATTAACTTTTATTTACTGTTTTTAAGCAGTTTGCTTTTGTTTTACATATTATTGAATTTATTTTAAAATTTTAATTCAAGTTATTGCAGTGCGTTCACATTCTTTACGTCTAAATATGAATGTGTTAAGAATGGTACTGATTATCCGTTTACATCTAACCAAATTTTAAGGTAGATCCTTGTCAATTTCTACATGGACGCATGCATGTTTCATCACTGTGGGGACAGATGTGGAATCCAAAATGTAGGACTGGAATAGCGTGGACTACATAAGACCCAGCATCAAAAAAACAACCCAAACAAATACATACAGGAGAACCTATGAAACAACACACACATACAAACTTCTAATAATCTATACAGTGCATCACTAAACATTCCAACAGTAGTCTATCATATGTATTCTACCTCAATAACTCATTTCTATTGATTCCATATAAACATGTACTGTTTATACAATCCTACCATAAACTTTATAAATAAATCCCATAGCAAGAGTCAAATAATTGAACATGTACAGCACGCAGGGTAAGTTCTTTAATCAAAAGTTATGCTTACCATTTTAAATAGTACTATGATTCTTACCAAGTATATTTTCATAATGCCCCATAATATTTCATTTTTATATATGTATTTTTGTTTAACATTTACTTTACTTTATGTGTATGTGTCTCTTGCCTGATGGCATGTCTGTTGCCCATAGAAGCAAGGACTTAGTATTTAACTCCCTGGAAATGGAGTTTCAGATGATTATGAGCTGCCATGTGGGTGCCATGTGGGAACTTTCCAGAAAAGAAGCCAGTGCCAGAAATTACTAAGCCCAATCCTTAGGTGCTGAACTATACACTCTTTATCTGATGATTTTCCTTTCTGTTTAGACTTTTTAAAGTTTTGACACTTAATATTTTATACTATAATATTATTCAATCCAAACTACAATTTTACTTTATAATGTATTTTCTTATTTAAAACAATAAATTATAAGACATCTTATTAGTGTATAGTTTTCCTTTTTTTCAAACAGAGAAAAATAATACAAAATTTTAAACCAAATAGCTCTAAGAGCTTCCTACTTTGCATCTCTGTACATACATATCAGTGTAAGTGTGTCACGCCTTCTGGTGGTTTTTCTCATTTATAACTACTCAAACATTTGATAGAGTGCTGCTAAGTGTTCAAAAATTCAAAAAGAAGAAATTATGTTCCTTAAAGTGTTTCTTGAAATGATATACTTTTTAAAAGCCGTTATTATATTACTATATTTTATTTTTATTTAGTAATAGGATTATTATTTTTGCTTTTTAAAAATGTCACCATATTATAATCTGTTTCAAGTTCTTAATGCCAGATTTTAAGAAACTATTTTAAGTGTTGTTTTAAACTACTAAATTTATTTAGGAAAGTATTAAATATATAGTATGTTACAGATAAGGAACCAGAGGCAAGACTGACCATTTTAAAATAAAAAGAAAACATGGAATTTGATATCAGGGTTCACACCTGACAACTATCTTAATCATCACTGATATTAAAAGGCAAACAGTAAGCCCATGTTTAGGATTACATATTTAAGAGAAAGCATTTCTTAAAATTCATAATTGCTGTGTTATTGACACTTTCCTGTCATTCATGCAATAACTGGTTATCACAACACTTAAGCATTGCTTTTAATGTCTTTTACATGCTATGTTGTAAATAATCAAAGCACATATGTTTTGCTGAGACCATTGCACAGGTATTGCTGGTTGTCCACATCTGTTTTCTGTCACTGATGTTGACAAGAATTTGCAGTGTCAAAAGTCAGTTAAGAAAAAAACTTGAAATATTGTAACGCTACAAAGAAGCAACTCCTCCTCCCTCCTGCCATCAGAATTTATTTTGGCACAATTTGTATTGCAGTACATATTGTAGAGCTTCCTCACTTAAACATTTTTAATATCCACATATATATTAAAGCACTTAGTGCTATTTGAATTCAGTTGCAATCTCTGAAATTGGTTGTGTTTCAGTTTTAACCTCCCATGGAACTATTGAAGAGTCACTTAAGATGAAAGGATGCTTATCAATGGACTCTAGTAGAATGGGGAGCCATTTACTTTCGGATCTGGAATGATGCCTCTGCTCCTGAAAAGGCTCATCAGTCACCAGCCTGTGACACTATTAGGAGGCAGTGGAACTTGTAGGAGTGCCTAGCAGGAAAAAGGTAAAGTTTTAGCATCATGACTCTGAGGGAACATTGAGACTAAGGTCCCTCCTTTCTTTTCTCACATGGGATTCATGAAATGAACATGCTGCTTCTACCGCAACTTACATCATGATGTTTCCCCTCACCACAGCATCAGCAGGCTCAAGTAGCCATGCACTAAATGACTTGGAAGAGATATTTGTCACAGAGAAGGAGAGACTCCAGGTTAGCTCAGCTGCAGAGAAAGAAAATGCAGTGTGAGGACACAGCAAGAAGATAACTTACACACCAAGGAGCAAGCAGATCCACTGACACTGGGAACGTGGAGCTTCACTGTTCAAGATGCACAGTCCATCTCATTTTGCAATGCTAGACTGAGCAAACCAACACAGTAAACTACCTGATGAAAACAGTTGAACCAACTCAACATCAGTGACTGAAAGTTTCAGTGAGGATCGATTTTAAGGTTTTTTTCTTTTAAACCACTGCTTTGTTAGAGGGGATTATAGGTGAATGTTACTATGAAAGACCGAAGCGTCAAATGTTGGCTGGATATCTGTCTTAACTTATTTTGAAGTATGTGTACATGTGATATTTTATTATTCTGTGTGTTGAATTTCACAAAACAAGCCTGCCAGAAATCTTTGTGATTTGTATTGCAAGTGACACTGAGAATTATTCTTGTTAAAAATAAAATTGAGTAAAAATAGAACCTTCCCTGACAAAGACTAGCTACATAATGATTTTTCCTTTCCTGACCTGATTAATTAGACACTTCAACAAGGGAGTGGTGGTTAACCATATAGCATATCAAACTGTTCATTGCTTACTGCTCTTTTTGTAAAGTACAGTACAAAGTAATCATGACGAGATTGGTGTATATTCTACTTGATATTCCTATATACTTTTCCTGTGTAAAATATGTGGTTATTTGAGTATCCTCATGTAAGTCTAGGGATATAATGCTGAGCAACAAGTATATAAGAAAATATCATTGATAGTAATTATGTGTGTATTGTGTATTTTGAAATGGTTTCTTAAATTATTTTGTCTTTGTTTTAGATTTCTGTAATTTATTTTTGGATATTCTCAATCTGTTCACCCTAATGTACACAGGGTCTAAGAATTTGCAGATTCATAACAAACTGCTACTACCTCTTCAAAAAATTCTGCAGGATAATTTATGAAATGTGATACAAGGTTATAAAATTTGTAGGGAGTTCTAAGACTTCCAGATAGTGTGAGTGTATTGAGAAAAGGGAAAAGACATAAAGAAATATGAGATTAGATTCATGTGAAATGATCTCAAAATCATTAGTTTTATGATATCTTGCTGGTAGGACAAATTACATTAGACTCAAATATAAAGGTGACATATTTTGTAATATAAAGCTGTCATCCTGCTGACAAGGTAGGCTTAAATTACTTTTGTTTACAGAAATATTGGTTATTTAACTTGATGATGATCTATGAAAACTCTTATTTTCTTATACTACCAGTTCTGATATCTGCAACAATGTGAAAAAAATTGCCTGTATGAAGGATTTGTACATAGGGCTGAAAATTCTTCCCTCCAACAAACTCATTGATTGGTGTTGTTCCTAACTCTAGGAAGTCTCTGGAGTAAAATGGCTTTTATACTTTGTTTTATGTTGAGCTATTATGTAAGAAAGCAATAAGAAAAGCAACTAGAACTCTTTCTCTGACAAGCCTCAACCAGTCACTGAAAGACTGCAATGATTTTATCTGTCTGTAAAACCTTCCTGTGATAATTGATAAATGAAGAATTATGCAAATTGAACCACAGAAAATCAAACAGATGATTTTTGATTAAGTAACACTTTTTTTTTTTATTTAAGGTTTTTGACTCCCCAGAAGTCCTGAAAATCATTTATCTGGTCCATTTCTACAAAGGTTGGCAGTAAACCTGGAAGACAGTGTGACATTTCTTATTCATCTAATAATTGTGTGATTGATATCTGATTGTAAGCCTAATCAGTAAGCAATGGCATGCATTCCTTTTTATCAGTTGTATTAAAATGTATGTGGAGATGTACCTGCAGGACATAGAAAATCAGTAATGCAAAGGCAGTGGATTGTTTAAGGAAAGTACTGAAACATTTCATGCTTTACAAACTCACTTTGAGCCAGTAGACATGGCCATAATTTCACCATTTCACTGAAATTTTACTGCTTAGCACATCCTATTTGTTTTAAACTCACTACAAAGCATAACTTACATCTTAATGAGCACTGTTCAAATTTAGTGTAAAATAATTTTTATCACAAACTAGTAACATTGAAATAACAGCTATAAACCCTGAGTATTGAGGATGTGGGTCACTCCTCTATAAGTCACAATGTGAATAGTTTTTCTATAAATGTGAACTGTGGGCATTTCTCGGGTGAGCTGGTAACTTCTCCTTGTGTTACATCTCTTCCTTTGATTTGGCTTATATTTTAAATATTCCCCAAATATCTAAATATTAGAAGTTTAATCTCTTAGTACGTATATATAAGAGCCTTTAAGAGGTGGCACAAAAGAAGAGTGTTTGAGCCACTGAAAGCTACCCTCCATGTAAATTATAGAGGGTTTATTTCTTCCCTTACTCTTTCTTCTCCTGGCTATAAAGTGATAATTTCACTTGGCTACCCACTTCTGCCATGACAGATTGCCTTGATTGAGGCTGAAAAGCAATTAGGTTAATCAACTGTTAACTTTCTATGCCTATGATCCAAAATAAATAATATCTCTCTTATAAGTTGATTGCATCATGTGTCTATAGTAGTATAGCCATGAAGATCTACCAAACATGTACGCCTGATAGGTGACTGCTAGATAACATGGTCATACCATGTGTGTGTGCAACAGTCTCTGGACTGATCCCAAAGTGACATGCTTCTTAAAGTCCCCACAATATAAGTAACTTCTCTTTCGTTCTTGATTCTTGCCACCAGTTCTTATTATCTTTTTATAATTTCCACTTTAACTAGGTAAGATGGTAACTCAGCTAACTGAGATTTTGATTCCAGTCTCCTTGTTTCCTATAGAAGATGTGGGAGTTAGAGGTGCATCGCAGGGATAGTGGGGTCTAATGTCTGGTGTTTGATCGCCAGTACCACAAGAATTTGTTTTCTGTACACTCTCACACAGGGACCAGAGTGATACTCAACCATCAAGATGCTGAAAACATAATAAAACAGTCTTTATCATATGTTGATAACAAGTAAAATCCTTTCTTGTATGTGTTTAATCTGGAGTGCATGAGAAAGACAGGAAACTACACAAGCCGTTGGGCCGGATGGCTTTAAAGAGTACTGTAGTATAATACTGATGTTCTGGTTGATTTTTATGTCACCTTGACACAGCCAAGAGTAACCTGTAAAGAGGGAATCTTAACTGAAGAGTTACCTAAATCAGAATAGCGTGTGGTCATGTCTATGGGAGAGAGTATCGTAACTGATGACTGACCTGAGAGGGTACTGCCCACTACCAGTCAGGCAGGCCTGGGCTGTATAAGAAAGCTAGGTGAGATAGAATGGGACCTGAAAGACTAAGAAGAAACGCACGTCCATTCTCAGATTTCACTATTCATGGTGCTTTGCACAGGTCCTGTGTGAAAATTAGGACAAGTATGAGAAAAGAAAGGAAAATACAGGAGGCAGAAACTTCAATGGTAAAGGACCACAAGGATAATAGAGCTGGTTTTGGAGAAAAGTGGAACCAAAAGCAGGATTCATGAAGAGCTGTATAAAAACCTATGAATGTCTAACCAAAGGGGAAAGAAATTTATAGAACACAGATAACATGACAAGTCAAAAGTCCATGCCTGGGTGGAAATATGTATGTCATATTTGTTACATACATGTCATATATAGTATATAATATTTGCATCATATAATATTATTATATAATCAAACTAGTACATAATGATATAAAATAGCATATAATTATATAATAATATATCATATATACTATCTATATAATATATAATAATAATATAATTACATACAAATTGTATTATTAATAACAAAATAATTTAATTTATATAGCATATATATGCTATATATAATTATATAATATGTAACATAATATAATTACATATAAATTGTATTGTTATTAACAAATTATTAATTGCATTAATAATTAAGTTTATTAATGATGTGGTTATTAACAATAATGTACTCAATGATAGAATAATTAATAATGTGATTAATAATGTCTTAATTATGATGCACTATCCATTCTTCGACTGAGGGACATTTAGTGTGTTTCTAGGTTCTGGCTTTTAGGAATAAGGCTACTATGAACATGGTTGAGCAACCTCACCCCAACATCTACCCCATGTATGACCTGCTGGAACACATGAAGGGGCTGGACCAGCAGATTCAAAGATTAAGAATCTCCTTGTCACATGACAACAATGGGATATCTGGCAGCAGTCCCAGTGAGGATCCAGTAATGATAGTGTAGATCTCAAACCAGACCCGTGACTCTTAGCAATGAACATCTGAAAGTAAACATATGTGGACAAAAGGCTGCACTGTATGATACACTACAGCTTCTGTGACAAGGTTTTTGTTTGTTTGTTTGTTTTATTTACTGGAGAGAGGTTGCAATGGCAGAGGGCAGATATGAGGGTTGGGGAGAGGAGAGGGATTTTGGTGCATGATGTGTAAATCATAGACAGTCAATAAACGTTAAAAATATGATACATTATTATATTGTATAATTATTATAATTTATTTATAATTATTTGTAACTTAATGATATTATTTATAATATTGATTTATATGAAGGATAAAAGCCCTATAGGAGAGCTTATTATTGATTTTCTAAATGGTCTACTTGTCAAACTGCATTCTAATATTTATGTTTAAACTTGATAGATTTGTGCTATTCTCCACTTTGGTCAGAGAAGCACTGGTTAATGCCTAGTCCTAAATGGTCACAGTGCTGGGTATAAACAGCACCAGATGCTCAGGTGTAGATGGGCCATCCATATTATTCTCTAAGGCTCATGGAGCTTAAAGGAAGAGGAAGAAGAAAGAAAAGAGAGACTACTGGGAAAAGCTCTGAAAAGAGGGCTTTAAGACATGACATCACTGCTACATATATCAACTTATATCAGGTATGGTAATGTGATCAAGTAGAGCATCATTTTTTTTTCTTTTATTAGAAATAGATTTTTATCACATAACATATCCTGATTATGGTTTTCCCTTTCCCTACTCTTCCAAGTTGCTTACCCTCTGTCTTCCCACCCAGACCAATGGTGTTTCTTTCTCTCATTGGAAAACAAACAGGCTTCTAAGGGATTATAATATAATATAATATAATATAATATAATATAATATAATATAATATAATATAATATAATATAATAT
>OU015744.1:100136674-100158703 GCA_907169655.1 Acomys percivali
ATAATATAATATAATATAATATAATATAATATAATATAATATAATATGAAAAAACAAACCCTAACACTTTGGAATTGGATAAAACAAGCAAAGAGAACACACAAGAATCAGAGAGTCACTCCTTCTTTGCACACTCAGGAATCCCATAAAAGCACTGTTCTGGAAGCAATGACATACAAGGAAAGTTCCTGGTAAAGACCCACGTAGGCCATGTGTATGTTGCCTCTGTCTCTATGCGTTCATGTGTGGAAAAGCACCATACCAGGCTAGTCTAAAATTTCAGTATGGGTGGGAAGAAGAACTTAAAATCCAACCCCTATCAAAGGAGCTATGGGTAATTGATAGTTGCAGAATCAGAGTGGGTCACTTTTCTTTGAAGATGTGGTGACTAAGGGGTTGCATACCAGCGGTCATGCTGCCCAAATAGTCCATGTATCCTAAATATTTGTGTTTATATTTGTAGATTTCTGTTGCTCACAACTTTGGTCAGTTAAGCTTCTAAGTGGATATTGTTTAGTGTAGATACTCACGAGTGTTCAAAGTCCTGAGTATAAATGACAGAGTGTTCAACAGTGGGTGGGTCATCTATATCAATCTCCCCTCAGCCAAGGCTCAGGGAATGCCAAGAAAGATGCCGTGGACAGAATATAAGAACTGGTGGATGGAGAAGAGAGCTGTGAAGTGCTAACTACTGAGCCCAACATGGTTGATGCATATATCAATTTATAACACCTGTGGTTATGTGGTTATCTGAGTAAAACCTACACAATCTCAAGCCCATAAAGCAGCGAGCATGGATAGGGGAGAGGCACTTGAGACCCTGGCATTACAGAAAAGCTATTGGAAGCTGATGGCTGCTAAGGAGGTAAAGTCTCTTTCCTTTGGGGACATGGCATGCTGTTTATCCCTAGGGGATACACATATGGGAGGCACTGTTAGAACTTGGGAGTTATTAATACCAATTAAAAAATATTAAATACTCTCATTGGGACTGCCAATAGGTTGGGCTCTGATGATAGGGGGAGAGGGATCCTCCTTTGAGAAGACTAGGGGAGGTGTGAAGGGGGTATGAGGGAGGGTGGGTGAGATCTAGAGGGGACTAGGGAAGGTGCTACCATCAGGATGTAAAATGAATAGATTAAAATAAAAAGAAATTCATAGCTGGGCATGGTGACTCACACCTTAAATTCCTGCACTCCATAGGCTGAGGGATCACTGTGAGTTCAAGGCCAGCCTGGTTTACAATGCAATTCCAGTATAGACAAAGGCTACACAGAGAAACTCTATCGCAAAAGAAAAAGAAAAAGAAATTCTTCAAGTACTGAATTTTGAATTAGTATTTGACATGGGACATCAGTAACATGGAAGCTGGACCTCCCACCTCTTCAGGGATACTTGGCACATATTCCATAATAACTGACTAAAAAATGTAGAGAAAGAAAATAATTAATTATCCTACTTGATCCATTGTGATCAAGGAAAGTGCAATGCAGAAAATAACAATAAACAAAATAACTAAATAACATAGCAGAGTTTGATTTGATTTCTAGACTTTCTGGATTTACACCTTGGATGTAAACTGGCAAGGTGGTTGATTATAATATAACCTATTCAATCAGGTGACTTTTTCCCATCCATTTTGATCTAAACATTTTTTTTCTTTTTACTTCTTTCTTATATTTCAATGTGTATAACTTGTAAAAAAAAAATAGGACTTCCATAAAATAAAACTGTGTTTTTCATATAAAGTATATGGAAACATAGAAATGTTTCAAATGATTATATAGTGTTTAGGTTAAAATAGTCAATAAATAACTTCTCAATTAAAAAAATAACAAACTAGAGCTTTTGTTAGTATGAAGATAATTTCTATGTATTTTCAATGTGTCTCTGGGAAGTAGTTCTGTTTACACAGGGCCTGAAAAGGAGGGAGAATTGTTGACAGAAGAAAGTATACTTTTCATCTAAAATATTGGAAAGCCACAGTCAATAATGTCACATACAGTTTTATTAATTAATTTACTTATTCATTTTGCATCCCAGTCATAGTCCCTTTCCTCCTCTCTTCCCAGTCCCCTCCTCTTCCTCTCCCCCCTCCCCTATTCCTCAAAAAAAGGGAGCCCACCTACCCACTCGAGCTCACCAAGTAAGATCAGGACTAAGTTCTTCCTCTTCCCCTGTGGCCTGGCAAAGCAGTTCCACCAGGTGGAAGTGATCAAAAATCAGGCAACAGAGTCCATGTCAGACAGTCCCTGCTCCCCTTATGGAGGACTCAAATGAAGACTGAGCTCATCTGCTACATCTGTGTAGGGGGCCTTGGTCCCTCCCATGCATGGTCCTTGGTTGATGCTTCAGACTCCACGGGCTACTTTGGGCCCTGGTTAGTTGGCTCTGTTGGTCTACTTATGGAGCTCTTGTAGCCTTTTCTCTTCCCCTACCCACTTTTGCACAAGGCTCCCTACACTTCTCCCCATGTTTGTTTGTGAGTTTCAGCATCTGTTTCCAGACAATGCTGGTTGGAGCCTCTCAGAGGACAACTCTGCTAGGCTCCTGTCTGCAAGCATAACAGAGTATGTTAATAGTGTCAGGAGGTGGTGCTCTTGCATGAGGTGAGTCTTGGGCTGGGCAAGGCAATGATTTTACATTCCCTCAATCTCTGCTCTATCTGTTTTATCTTTATCCCTGCACATTTTGTAGGCAGGGTGAATTTTAGGTTGAAGGTTTTGTGGGTAGGTTCATATTCCCCTCCCTGGGTGGGTGTCCCCTTCAGTCTCCATGGCCCCTGCTACTAGAAGTCTGAGCTAGAGCCTCCCTCACATCCTCCCAGAGGCCTACCCTGACTTAGGTCTCCGGCTTGTCACAGAGATGTACCTGCCCACTATTTCTCTTTTCTCTGCACGCCTTCTTTCCTCCTGCCCTGTTCTCTCCAGGTCTGATCTCCACCTTCTTTTTTCTCTGTGCTCTCTGTCCTACCTTGTTCCTTCTCACATACTTTTTTCCCTATATCGGTAATTAGTATTTGACTCTAAAATTATAAACTTCCAAAGTAAACAAAGGTATATTTGCTTGCATATGAGAGTCATAGGATTTTCTGCATATATCAGTTGTTAATTTTAATTCCACATGCCTCTAACATCTACAATCTATCAGAAAAAGTAACTATAGTGTATTTTTGCAATAATGCTTAGCAGGTCCCTGAAGAAGCTGGGGTTTTGAGTTTGCTAACAAGAGTACCTCAGCACTGTCTTGCCTTGTGGGTTTCAATCAATATTTCATGTATTTTCTGCACCCTTACAAAATACTGAGACATGTGTGGTTGTTCATAGTTGAGCAATATGCTATTATACAGATGTAGATAGCTTTCTGGAAAGAATTTTTACAGTAAAGTGACTAAAATCTGTGAGCTCTCTTCATTTTGAACAGCACTGCATTCTAACACCAAACACTTTGTTCCTCCAAGATTGACTTAAAACTCATTTGTTTATTTTCTCTACCTGTTTCTCTGTCTACAAAACTGTCAGACACTCTCAGGTTGCTCAAGAACTTTGAAAAATTTCTCAGCTAACTATTTTCCAAAAGAAGAGAAAAGAAAGTACACAAGAATCAATGTTTTAGAAAGGGCACTCACATCGATTGCCTGGACTCCATCATTAATTTGGCTTTTGCTATTATCAGTGGAGCTGTTGTTCATCACGCTAGGAAACAGGCTGGATGCTGGTGCAACAGAAAACACCCTGGTCATTTTTCATGATCTCAGTGTGTTCCCTGCCTATATATGATCACAAACATAGAATATTTGTTTTGTTCAGTTATTCTCAGAGGCTAGAATATTGTCAGTATTCTTCCAGATAGAAATAGTTTAAAAATAACAGTGTAATACTCAAAGCAACTATGTTTATTACAAGTTAAGAATTCTCTCCTAGTCAAAATGTCTGCTTTCTCGGTTCCTAGTGTAAGGCCCTCTCTCTCAGCCAGCCTGGGAACGTGAACCAGACAAGCTTGGGAAAATGACCCAAAAAGAATTGAAAGCCAGCTCAGCTTCAGTTTTTGAGATTAAGGTGGCCAACTGAGATAAACAATTTCAACTAAGGTAAACAATTACCATCTGGAAATTCTCTGGAAACTCCCCAACACCCCTCCCTGCAATAGCCAATAATAATTAGACAAGCACCCTTAGCGACCACCAGAGCCAATCCTAACATAGGACACGCAGCCCCTCCTAACCTTTGTGGTTTTAGCCTTTAAAAAGTCTTTAACAGTGACTCGGGGTACGCCTCCTCCCTCCCTCCCGAGTGAGTGTCGAGGCCCCCTGACGCGTGTCAGCAGTAAACCTTGTGCCTTTGCATCAACATTGTGGTTCTCGAGTGGTCTTTCGCGACGACCCCCCACCCAGGTGGACTCTAGGGTCCAACATTGTGGGGACTCATCCAGGATTTGGGGGTCTCCATGAGGCCACCGACCCCCACTTGTTACAAAGTTTCAATGGCCCGGCCGGACTGACTGCTGAGACTGTGAGTTACTCTTGCTTTGCCTTTTGTTTGTACTCACTGGGGAGCTCTGCGACAGCTCCCACAGGCTTTTGTTTGTGCTTAGTGGGCGGCCACAGGCTTCGAGCTGTGTCTGTAAGAGCTCCCCCCCACAGCTTTTTTTTTGTCTGTTCCCTTTTTTTGGTAGGGGAGCCACTTTCAGTGCCTCCATAGCGTGCAATCTGTATAATCTGTATCTGTATTGGAGGAGAGAGGGGGCAAACGTGCCCAGACCTTTCTCCCTTTTGCCCTGGAGGACGCTCCGGTGGTTGCTGGAGGAAGGGCCGATAATAGCATCGGTCTCCTCAATCTGAATCTGAATGGCAGAGACGTTCTGCCATCCGATCTGATTTCTGTTTTGTGGCGCCGATATTTTGCTGTACAGCTGATAGGTTTTGGTTTTATTTGTCTGTTTGTCTCTGTCTTGCCTCTCTCTGTTTTCCTCTCTCTCTACCGTGCTGACATGGGACAAACTGTGACGACCCCCTTGACTCTAACTCTCAACCATTTCAAGGATGTTCAAGCTCGTGCACATAACTTATCTGTGGATGTCTGCAGAGGACGTTGGCAGGTTTTCTGTGCCTCAGAGTGGCCAACCTTTAACGTGAGATGGCCTAGAGACGGGACATTTAACCTTACTATTATCTTACAGGTTAAAGATGTTGTTTGCAGACCTGGGTCTCACGGCCACCCAGATCAGGTCCCATATACAATCACGTAGAAATCCCTGGTCCGAGATCCACCACAGTGGCTCAAGTCTTTCCTGCCGGGCCCCCTGCCAACTTCTCTCTTCCCAGTTGCAGCTGAGACTGCTGAGACACCAGAAGAACACTCAGGGGTTCGCCCAAAGCCCGTGCTGCCTGACAACGAACAACAAGATCTCCTACTACTAGACCTGCCTCCTCCACCTTACCCTACGCCTTTGAGTTCTCCCTCTTACCCTAACCCCTCTCTCCCTACCCCATCTACCCACTCGCCCTCTCCAGCCCCTTCAGCTCTTTCTCTCACACCTTCCCCCCCAGCCCTCCTCAGATTCCTCCCTGCCCCTTCCTTCTCCTCCCAGCGTAGCCGGTGGGACAGAAACCCAGGCCAGGAAACCTCATTGTTTCCTCTTCGGACTTTCAGCGGTGACATCCATTACTGGCCATTCTCCGCATCAGATTCATACAATTAAAAGACCCAGCTCCCTAACGAGATAGATAAAGGAATGACATGCCCAGATTGGGATTTTGAGACGGCTGCAGGTATGGGGAGTCTCCGTATCTATCGCCAGACTCTATTGGCAGGTCTCAAGAGAGCTAGAAAGCGCCCCACCAATTTAGACAAGGTATAAACTATTACTCAGAAAAAGGAAGAAAGCCCTGCTGCCTTTATGGAAAGATTGCTGGAAGGGTTTCGCATGTATACTCCGTTTAACCCTGAGGCTCCAGAACATAAGGCAACAGTGGCCATGTCTTTTATAGATCAGTCAGCTTCAGATATAAAAGGGAAGCTACAGCAACTAGACACATAGATTATAGGATGTGGTCAGAGAGAGACAGAGAAGGTGTATAACAAGAGAGAAACCCCAGAGGAAAAGGAAGCTAGGCTAGCAAGGGAACAGGAGGAATGGGAAGATCGCAGGGACCACAAGCAAGATAGACATTTGAGTAGGATCTTGGCCGCTGTAGTGACAGAGCCTACTAAATATAAAGGACAAGAACGAGAGGGGGGAGGACGAAGGTGGCCCCGTGTAGATGAAGATCAATGTGCTTACTGTAAAGAACGTGGACACTGGTTAAAAGACTGCCCTAAATGTCCCAAAGATCGGAAAAAACCTGTCCCGGTCCTGGCCTTGGGTGAAGACAGTGACTAGGCAAGTCAGGGCTCTGAAGCCACCCCTCCCCCCGAGCCCAGGCTAACCCTTACCGTTGGGGGGCAACACACCACTTTCCTGGTAGATACAGGTACTCAACATTCCATGCTAACCCAGCCATCAGGACCAATGTCTTCAAGGACATCCTGGGTACAAGGAGCAACTGGTGACAAACTACACCAATGGACCAACAAACAGACTGTTAACCTTGGTACAGGTACTGTGACTCCTTTTTAGTATTTCCAGAGTGTCCTTATCCTCTATTAGGGAGAGATCTGTTAACCAAGTTGGGGGTTCAAATTCATTTCTCAGAGGAAGGGGCAACAGTTTTAGGCTCCAGGAGAGCACCTATACAGGTCCTCACCCTCAAATTGCAGGATAAATACCAGCTATTTCAGACTAGCCCCAATGACCCCCTTCCTGAAGACAGCCCCTAGATCCAGCAGTTTCCCCAAGCTTGGGCAGAGACTGGAGGGCTAGGACTGGCCCATACACAGCCTCCTATTATTGTGACTCTCAAATCCATGGCTGTACCGGTCTCTGTAAAACAATTTCCTATGAGCCAAGAGGCCCAGATGGGCATCGAGCAACATATTAATCGATTCCTACAATTAGGGGTCCTAAGACCTTGCCACTCTCCCTGGAATACTCTGCTCTTGCCTGTCAAGAAACCAGGAACACAGACTATAGACCAGTGCAGGACCTTCGAGAAGTAAACAAAAGGGTGGTAGACATCCATCCTACAGTGCCTAACCCTTATAATCTTCTAAGAACCTTGAGGCCAGATTTTACCTGGTATACTGTCTTAGATTTAAAGGATCCTTTCTTTTGCTTGCCTTTGGCCCCTCAGAGCCAACCATACTTTGCCTTTAAATGGAAAGACCCCGAGCTGGGGCTCTCAGGACAAGTTACCTGGACATGCCTTCCCCAAGGTTTCAAAAACTCACCTACTCTTTTTGATAAAGCGCTCCACCAGGATTTGACTGATTTCCACATCATGCATCCAGAAATAACTCTCTTACAATATGTAGATGACCTCTTATTGGCCGCCCCCACCCAGGAGGCTACTCAACATCTGCTCCAAAAACAGGGACAATGACCATCGGGCCTCAACTAAAAAGACACAACTCTACAGACAAGAGCGACTCTCAACCCAGCTACCTTGTTGCCAGCCCCGGACCAGGCACAAGAGACTCCACATGACTGTCACCAGGTGATGGCAGAGACGCATGGTACACGCGAAGACCTACAAGATCGTCCTATCCCAGAGGCTGATCATACTTGGTATACTGATGACAGCAGCTTCCTGGATTCAGGTACCAGAAGGACTGGGGCGGCTGTGGTAGATGGACAGAAAGTCATCTGGGCACAGCCTCAAGGGACCTCGGCCCAAAAGGCAGAACTTGTCACCCTAACCAAGGCATTAAAACTTTCCAAAGACAAGAAAGCTAATATTTACACTGATGGCCGATATGTATTTGCCACTGCTCATGTCCATGAGAGTATTTATATACAAAAAAGACTTCTGACCTCGGAGGACAAGGAGATTAAAAATAAGCCTGAAATTAAAGCTCTCCTCAAAGCCCTATTTCTGCCAAAACAAGTGGCCATCATACACTGTCCAAGACACCAGAAAGAACAAAATCTTGTCACCAGGGGCAACCAGCAGGCAGATCAGGTGGCAAAAGAAATAGCCAAGTTTGGACTCTTGGTGTTGTCCATCGGGGCTAACCATCAGCCTGAGGCTTATAACTACTCCTCCGAGGACCAGGCCAAAGCCCAAGCCCTAAGAGCTATATTTGACCCAGTTTCCAAAAATTGGACTAAAAACGGTAAAATTGTCCTGCCAGCCCTCGATGCGGCTGCCATGGTCCAACAAATACATACCTGGACCCACCTAAGATCAAAGAAGCTTCGACAGATCCTGGATAAAACAGAATTCATCATCCCTAGAGCTGCTGCCCTAGTTGATAAGATTGTAACTACTTGTCAGTAATCTAATTAAAGGGTTAAAGATCCCACTGAGAAAAATGAGGAACCCGTGACTTGAAAAAAAATCTCACTGTTTCACAGTACCTTTCCTTGAAATTCAGCTTCTCCTTCAATCAGCAATTCTCAAATCAAAGAACTAATACACGAATGAAAATCTTATAGTTCAAGGAAATATACTTGGGCATTGTTCTCCATTATTTGCTCATTCATTTTTAGTTTTGTTTTACATTGTAGAAATTAAACCGATAACTTTATTGGCCTTATGCTCATGCTATTTTATTTTCTTGAGACTGTGACTAAATACAATACTAGAAAAAATGTAATGGAAAGAATATTTCATTTTGGGTCAGAGTTTGAGCATATAGCCCACCATGGTAAGCAGCAAATGGCAGTGGACTGGCTCTTGGTGTTGGTAATACCTCATGTCTCCCTAGAGAGAGGGGGTTGATGTGGGTCTGAGATGTAACTCCTAAGACCTACCCACCTCCCACCCACCTACACCAATTCTTTTCTGTTGCTTATATCTTTCCTCCCCAAAATTCTGCAGCCTCCCAAACAGTGCCAACAACTCATCACCAATGACTCACACCCATTATTCCCTGGAGCCATTCGTTCTCACGTTTAATCAGGAACATCATCAAAAGTATAATTAAGGACATTGTGTTCTTAATATTCCCTTTAGATTTCAGCAGGAGAGGAAATGCTGTCTTTCCAACCATGTAACTCTTTAAGGCATTTGTCCATGCCCAGCATCGTAGCCATTTGCTTTCTACCATGTCATTTTCTTTTTCATTTCCACTGCAACTCCAGAGACCACTTTGAACACTTAACATCAGGTTTAAAGATATTATTATGTATTGCTAGCATGTAGAATTCCTTGAAATTTTATATCTATAGCTCCTGACACTGAAAATTAATCTATTCTAGTATCTTACATAGACTCCACCAGCTCATCTCTAAGATATGACTGATGATTCCCTTTTACTATTCAACATTTTACTAGGGATAAGAACCTACATTGATTGAACCAGCCTTCCATTCAGTTCACTTAGACTATTTCAGACAATTGTATATCTTTTAAGCCTGTCCACTGAAAATGTAACACCTACCCACTGTACTATACATTCCAAGGAAAGTCTGAAATCCTTTTTATTAGTTTTGCCATGGTTGGAAGGCTCTATCACTTCTGCCTCCGTGAAGATGTGGTGGTGAGTTACACTCTTGATATATCGTCAACAACTTGTGCAGAAATGTAATACGTGTTTGATCATTCCTGCATGGTTTAGATGTTTCAATGATCATTACAATAGCAAATTTCTTCAACAGTTTTTCTTTGTCTAGAAAATTGTTTGAATGATAAATGAAATTTGGCCATTGAGATCCACTGAGCCACAAAAGATGAGAAAGATTATATAGAAATCTTAATTAGAGTTTTATCCAAGATGAAATAAGATGTCAAAGATGTGCCACTGAAGATGCTGTTCTTTGCTGTGGTACTAGGCATTGAAACAAGGCCTCACAAATGTGAACCAATGGGTCTTCTACTGACCTACAATCTAACCCATCTAGTCATGTCTTTAATGAAGGTATAATTTGTTAAAATATTGCAATTAATATCACTTTAAAATTTTACTGTAGGGATTACAGGTATTGTCAGAAGTGTATATTTATAGTTTGGGGACCCTTTTTTAAAGAAAACATAAAATTATGAACATAAAACTAATTCTAAATAAGCATTTTCATAGAATGAAAAATTGAATGACCACCAATGTGGTCATAATAGTTTTATTAATTTCTGAAATAGTATTCATTTATAACTTATGCTTTTTATATTTTAGCTTTATGATTTGCCCAGCAATAATGATTTTAATGTAATTTTTATATCACATAGAAAGATGACTCAGTCCTTTCATAAGTAAAAAAACTTTAATTTATTTATTATTACTGGTGGTTTAGAAAAATATCACTCTCAGCCTGTCTACTTATCACTGAAAATGTTATACAAATTTTTAGGGCTTTTAAAAATTTATAATAGGTTTATTATACTTTTCATTCATAGGGTGTATGACTTTGGGTGTCAAATTTCTTCACATACCCATTCATCAGTGTCTCAGTTATGAGTTTGGAGGAATATTAATTATTCTCATGTTTCCTTATCATTGTCAATAGTTAGTAAGCATTCCATCTAGCAGTTTCATTATTTTTGGCAGCAGGCTTTGTCTGTCAAACTGCTATTCAACCCAATAATTGAAAAAATGAGGTTAAAGATGTTTGTTAATAATGTTAATGAATGCTAGAGAATGAAGAAGTTCTGATCAATTCACAAAAAGTTGAGATAAATGAATGTTATTTTTAATGGAAAATGCCTATGTCATACACTCAGGTTTGGAACCAATATATAAAGAAACATATTACTGTAATGATCTATCCATTTCTGAATACAAATGGTTTGAAAAGGAAAAGGAGTGGCTTAATCACTGTTATTTTTCAGTGAAGAGACACCATTATCATGGGAGGTAACTCTTATAAAAGAAAGCATTTATCTGTGGCTTACTTACAGTTTCTGACCATTGTATCATAGTCAGGAGCATAGGGACAATCAGACACCACATTGCAGATGTGAAGGTAAGAACTCAGCCTTAGGTCGACATATCTGTATAATTTTAGCCTTGAAGAATATTAGAAATATAAGATGGGATAGTTAGATAAGGTTTCAAAAATCCCAGAGACATATATAATATGGAATTTAAAAATGTTCTTATTATTTTAAAGATACACTGAAATGAGAAAGGTTAACTCCTGGCAACACCCAGCCTACCTCACAGAGAATAATGAGCATCAAAGGACCTCCGTATGGAGATGGCTTCAAATGTGGCACACAAGCCACTGGGAAAAAGGTCCTTGTTTCAACCATAGGCAAAATTCTGACTAAAAAAGGCAAGGGTTGATGCAGGCAGAGTCGAAGGCCAAATTCTGCCAAGACAGAGTAATCAAGTCCTCAAAAGTTTTTGCATCACAAATATGTCTGTCAGATATATTGACCCAGAAAGTTGAAGATGCTCCAACATTATAGAGAATTTTGAGTGACTATCGAGGTAGAAAACTATCTCTGTCATCTTCTCATTTGGAAAGCTACTAACTTGCACTCACAGCATACTCAGGTAATCAAGTTTATTCCTTCTCAAGTCTCTGAAGGAGTTGAAGACCAGGTAGCTTAGTCTTACAATGAAGCTTAGTTGTCTAGGGGTTAAGATGTTTTTAGGTCTAGATAGATGTTTTAAGTTATTAATGACAAGATGTGATGGAAATTAATTTACATTCAGAATTTTAGATGCACCAAGATAGGAAAGATGTTTTCTTCAAGGCTGCCAAATATATATACCCAAAACACTAAGAATCTAATATTTATATAATTACTGATTGTGTCATGGCTATTCTTGCTATCAGTAGTTTATTGTATATGTGTGGAATAATATAAATGTATATGTAAAATTTTTAAAAATTTAAAAAAGATATCATAAAGAATAATCCACTAATAAATTTTCATACTGTTAATATTTTCATCAGTTTGGAAAATCAGTCTAACTTTCTTACAATTTATACTTCTTTTTAGTATTTAAGAGATTATTTCAAAGGTATCTTAGAAGAAAATACCCAGGGGTCCAGCACAAACTATTCCACCAACCAAAGACAATGCATGCAGAAAACCTAGACCCCCCTGTTCAGATATAGACAATAGATAGCTCATGGTTGGGGGTGGGGTGCAAACTACCTCTGACATGAACTCTGGTGTTCTCAATTTGATCACCTCCTCTTGGTGGGGAACCCATGTGAGCACACAGAAGAGGATGCATGTTATCCTGATGATACTGGATAGGCTATGGTCATATGGTAGGGGAGGATGTCCTCTTCTGTCAAAGGTTTCGGGGGGTGGAAGTATGGCGGAAGAGGGAGGGAGAGTGGGAGTAGGAAGCTGCAAGTGAGGGGATAACAATTGGGATGTAATCTGAATAAGTTATAAAGAGGAAAAAGAAGTAAGCCATATTTATAATATTTACTCTAATGTGACGTTAAAGGAACATATTTAAATTTTTGATTATTAATTTTGATAAAATTTAAAAAAAGAAAAAAACTACTTTTAAGCACTTATTGAATACTTGGTAAGAAAACTACATACCTTACTTCCTGGATTTTTAAGCTGTTTTAAGAGGAAGGGAATACATTGAAGTTAGCAGGAAGGGCAGTGAGGACCAAAGGAAATTCAGTTCATCCTGGGAGGTTGAAGAGATGTGAATGCCAACAAAGCCAATTTGAATTGCACTTTTTACTTACATTTTTGGTTCGTCTGTTTGTTTGTTTTAGTTTGGTTGGTTTGTTTTTTCTTTTTCTTTCTTAATTTTTTTCTTTCATTCCCAAGCATTATGATACTCCTGGAATGCAACCAAAAGAGAGCAGACACAGATCTGAGTCAAGTCTAGGATGTGGCATAACTGTGCTGTCATTCACTTGGCCTTGGGAAACCATATTTTCTAGAGATGGAACTTGACCTGAATGATGTCTTTAAAATTTTAGCGTCATTCTGAGATTTTAAAAAATGTGCAGTGATTTCAAAATTATGATCAGAAATTATATTCATTTTTGTCTTTAAAAAGGAGGAATCTTTTATATATTATGATGATATCTTAGTCAAATTTTTATATAACAGTTAAGACAGCTTTAAAACATAAACCTGATTAATCTCCATACTTTTATAGCTTTGGAATATTTTATTTAAAGAAATTATATAAATATAAATTTGACACATAAAACTATTTGTTTTCTAGAAATGAGTACTTTTGTAAGTATTTCTGCTTCATTTTCAATTTAGCTGACAGTATGCCTCAGCTATACCTTTTATTGGGGGTGAATTTTGTGAATTTGGAATTTACATTTTTGTATTAAAAGTAATTATAAAGAAGATAACAAAGTGGATAAATGACCTTGTTCCTTGCATGCCTTCCATGCTTGATATAATTTACAGTTTTCTTGCTGTTTTCTTCCTATTTATTTACATACACAATTTTGTGTCAATATCCCGCACCAAGAATAGTTCAAACAACTTACTTATTTTTGCTGCATAATCCCTGCTTTTCAATTAATTACCTTGTGATTTCTGCTCATTAATACATACGTATCTCCTGTTTTAATCTACTAAGGCATACCTTGCATGCAAGTAAATTTGACCTTAACTGCTAATAACATGTTTTAGCTATTGTAAGTAATCAAATAAGGCCTTTTGAAAATGTTAAATAAAACAGTAGGGTTTTTTTTTTTTCAGAATTATTTTTCAATGCTTTCAACTAGCCTAGGTTCTTTCAATTTCTATGAAAAATTCATCACCAGTTTAATTTTATCACGTTTGTTGAATTTTGTTGGTTTCTTTGCTTGCTTACCTAAGACAAGAATGTCTCATTGACATCTTTGAATGGACAGGAGAAGTCTCCAAATCAAATATCTAAAGACCAAAGCTACACGAAGAGAAGAAAAAGAACAAGGTTAGCCTGGTGCATACGCTTATATTTCTAACAAGAGTAAGACTTAGGGGGAGGAGGTCCCCCTCAGTCACAGTCATAGGGGAGGGGACTAAGGGGAAAATGGGAAGGAAGGAGGAATGGGAGGATACAAGGGATGGGATAACCATTGAGATGTAATATGAATAAATCAGTAAGATATATTTTTTTTAAAAAGCCTTAGTAGTCATTAGTAAATATTTTAGCCTCTGGAGATAAAAGATCCCAATATGTGCTTCCTAGCTGATTGGCTTGTCACAACTGGGTAATTCTTCAAGTGCCTCAGGTCACTAGCAATATAACACTATATTGCCAAGGTATGACTGTGTATAAAAGCAAAGCAAGCAAACTAAACAAACGGTAAAGAAATGCTGCAGTGACATGGTTGGGAGCTGTCTCCCATATGGAGTTGTATGTCGTATTCAGAGGTTTCTCTACCCACCCACCCACCCCCCCGCGCCCCCGTGTGCAGCTTGTGGTCTCTGCCTTTCAGAGAGCCTCCTCCAGCTATTGACAGGCAGAGCCCAGCTTCAATCAAACCAGGAATCCACTCATTGCCATAGGGACCAGAACAGACAGAGTTTTGATAGCTCTTCCCTGATTGGTTCTAAGTCTCACATTCATCCTATCAGGGCCCAGCTGGCACCTCAGAAGTCTGGACACTCCAGTGCTGCAATAAAAAGAAGTGATGAGAGCTAGATAGAGAAGGAAAGCTCCCCAGGGACTCATCAAGATTCACAGAAGGGCTGCCTGCATCTGAGGCTTCTGACTTGGGCAGGAATGAACACTCCAGCAGCCTCTAGCATTCCTGCAACAATGCGGAACATATGGACTCATTCCTACCAAAGCCTCAAAGATCCACAGTGGGAGTTTGTTTCCACGGTTGCTTACACTTTTATGCCTGGTAGATATGGGAGACTTGCCCCTTTGACTATTCCAGTATGTAACCTGCTTTCTGAAGACTTTCTCAGTGAGGGTCAGCTCTCAAGTGACACCAGAAGCCCTCTGAGAACTTCTTTTAACTGTGACACTTCCCGGAGCTGTAAAGGCTCTCTCTCGGCTAGTATCCTACTGCTACTGAACTGCTAAAAATGCTGCTTGTTTTTGTCAAACCCCAGGTGGCGATCTGTTTAATGTTACCTAAGCCACTTCAATTTGTTTAGTCCTGTTAGGAAACAAAGTAACGCTGATTTGTATATTACAGTCATCTTAGTCCATTCTCTAAGGAAAGTGGGAGAGAGCCAGGTTACAGACTGTCTAAACAAACATTGCAATAGTAATGAAAAGACAGTGGTATTCCACACAACAAACTGAAGCTGCTGGAGGTGGGTACGTCATCTCAGTTGTGGTGTGTGAAAGCAAATGCGTATGTTTTATGGGTTCATTGTCTCAACCCGTACTCATTGAAGCATTCATTATTAATGGAAACATTAATGTGCTTCGTTTGGAGATGCCCTCTGTGATGATCTGAATGAGATCATAAGCGCAGGCTCATGATCTAACAGGATTTATCACCTTATAGTAAGAAGGGGCCTAGCCTTATTTCCTGTTGTGGTGGTAAAACAACCTGACAAAAGAGTGAGTAGAAGAGGGTTGTTTTTAGCTCACAGTTCCAGGTTACTGGCCACTGTGGCAGGGAAGGTATACACTATGTCAGTTGTGTCATCTAAGGTGGGTACAGAGTAATTCCATGGTAGAAACAGCAAACTCATGAGCGAGATAAGTAAATGTTTTTAATGTATGAATAATAGGCAATGGATTAGAGATTATATTTTCAAAAAATTATTAAAGGTGGAGAAGGAATCTAATAAGAAATTAGGCATTAAATGTGAGACATTAACCACTGATAATATCTAGTATTTACCCTTAGAATACATGCAAAAAGTATGGCCTCAAAAATATTTCTATAATAATAGAGGTTTGTTACTGTTAATTAAAACTGTGGCCAAAGAAATGCACAGTTACTATGGCAGTATTTTCTAACCTACTATCAATCAATAAAAGGCTCAGATATATGTTAAATTATGTAGAATAGCCTTGGTTCACCTGGGGTCAGGGCAGATATTAATCGCCTAAATTACCTTTCCAATCTCCCAGCCTCCATCCTATGCTTTCTGTTTCTAATAATTTCTCTTTGGTTACCTCCCATCCATAATCTCAAAATACTAGCTAAAATTGTTTATCTTGGTCATTTCTTTCATGTGGAACTTCAGAGTCCTCTTCTAGGCCCCATTGGCTCTTTTCTATCCTGTGGTGATCCTCTTCCGTCTTCCTCCTCCAGTACCTGACTGTTTCTCCTTCCCAAGATCCTCTCTGTCCCAAAAGCCTGTGAACCTTTCCCATGCCTGCCTCCCTCTGGTATGAAGAAAGGTTAAACAGCCACACTTGGGGAAGGGTCAAGCAATTAGCAAATACAAAGCTCTAGACCATACTATGAAACAGAAGTTACTTGACTTTTCCATTTTTTAAATTTAAAAATATCATACTTCCTACTTTCTCAAAAGAATTATACATTTTCAATAAGCAGATTTTGAAATTTTTAGAAAAAATAACTGATCCTGTACATCCCTACCATTATTCTACATGAACGAACACAAACATAAAATGAGGAAAGCTTATCAATTTTTAGATAAAATAAACTGATTGTGAATCGATTCCAGAGACAGAAATTTCACCATTTCTACAGGGTTTTCAACTAACTCATTCAACTTGAAGGATGGGCTTCATTAGAGAGAAAAAATATATATTCAGCATCAAAAAAAATAAGTTCATGTCAATTTATCTGAAGTAATCCCCAATTTTGAATTTAGAAGGCAAATTCTGAGATCTGAAAAATTAATAAGACTATGTATATGAAAGAGAAATAAGTTTTACATATGAGGAATTTGAGGAACATGATTAATATTATAAAAATAATTATTAAATCTAATATTTTGCAGGTAAAATGAATATATAAAACACTGGAAATATACTATAAAACATTTAGAAATTGGAGTGAAGAATTAACACATTTAATAAAAATATAAAGAAAATACAAACTCTAAGAAGTGACATAGGCAGTATTTAAAATGTTTGAGAGAAATAGTCAATAAATTACAAATAAAATTACCATCACAGTATTGAAGATCAGTGAATATATAGAAGAAGCAGTAATCAGAACCTTAGTTTACTAAATGAAGCAAAACAGAAAGAAAAGCACTGAGGCATACAGCTGAGGACTTTTGACTGCCTTTGAAAGGGATCTTGGTCTGTGAGTCACTTAGCAGAAGTTGTAAATGCAGCTCATCCCAGAAGTTCTGAAAATCATGGTGCAGGAGGCGGCAGTTAGAGAACCTTTTTGTTGACTAGACGTGACAAAGGAGACGACAGCATAAAGATAAAGAAGCCAGTCATGGGAGCAGATGAATGAGGTGGCAAACAAACGGCCATTGGTGGGCCAGGCACTTTTTTGTTGTGAAATACAGAGATGAAGTTATAAAATTGATTATGTTAGTCAAAACCATATGAAATAGGAAAAAAATGAAAGAGCAGAGAAGTTGGTCCTGTGTATAAAATTCTTTGGGACTATAATAACTTATCTTGCCCAAGTGTAATGTATCACAAGGGAAAACAGAGCATATTCAAAAACTGATTAAATAGAAACAGAGAAAACTGAAGATTCACATGGTGTAAGTTTACAAGAAAGCAAGCAGCAATATCCATGTGTAAACCATTTTGGCATTGAAGTAGGAAATGAACGATTAGGGCTTGCAAATTCTATAAATTGGTTTTGACCCTATGTAGTCCACAGAAATGTGACATGTGAAGGAGAGCTTTACGTGAGCAGCTTTGTGTGAACAGAGCTGTTGTTAATAGCAGTCAAGCTACATGCGACTCTGCTTCTTACTTCAGAAAGGGAGATAGAAGCCAAAGCTGCAAACAGCAACTTTTTCACAGACCACACCACCATACCACTGAAGCTACCCAAAAATAAACATAAACTTCTGGATGTTCAAACTGAAGGACAGTGATGAAGACAAGTAAATACACCCTCTTGAATCACTAGGATGTGGTTTAAAATTACATTTTAAATTTTGTGTTACCATGGCCTCAGGCTATGTTCCTATTCCTTTGTCCTGCTATAAAATAGAGGTAATGATGTTTTTCATTGACTTAGTTATGAAATATAGTTGATGTGAGGATGCCACATAACCTGTCACTATGTGCTTAATAAACAGAACACTTGTCATCATCATCATCATTGCAATAGTTATTAAAGATAAAATGTTTAAAAAAATGGATATATGCTGTCCCATAAAGCCTCTCTATGCTTCTACAAATCTTTCTGTTGAATAGACAATAACACACAAAGGACTTCATACCTGTCACTGGAGGCAAAAGGCCAGATTTGTTGGCCAGATTAGAGAAATCATTTCCAATCTGAAGTTGTACATATATTGATAATTAGCTTTACACTGCAACTTGCATACTTTCAAACCTTACTCTGATGTCTAAGTGTCTCTGGGTAGAAAGCAATAAGGTAAAGTGCACCTATTTCTTATGCATTGCTCTCCATTCTGCAGACATTGAAGTAACTAAATCAAAAGCCAGAAGAAACTGAAAAATTACTAGATGACACAAAGTTATTGGAAATTCAAGATATTAAGTTTTCCATTAGGTACAGAAATTGGAGATGCATGATCTAAGTTAATTTTGTATCTCTGAATTTAATGTATTATGAAAATGAAAACCATCATAGCTGGTATGTAAATTACCATATATTAAAACCAAGTAGGGAATGTGCTGCAATACGCATAGGAAGACAGAACAGAAAATTGTGTTGCCTTTGGGGGAGAAAGGAGCCTTCAAGGTGTGCAGCGGTAGAAAATTCTTGGAATATTAATGGGAAGAAGTGAAAGAGAACAAAGAAAGACGATTTTTAGAACAAACTTCAGAACACTCTCTGGCTCTGGACACAAAGACAGTAAAAGGAATTGAACATTCTAGAATATTATTTAGAGGAAATGTAGAATATTTTATCATGAAGAAACAGGATGTTAGTTGTAGGGCAGGTAATGGTAATGTGAGTATTTAGAAAGCAAAAGTATACAGTAATAAGTTCTACACAGAGATGATGAGATCATCTGATCCTAAAATTGAGAGAGAACCCGTGTCAACTTAAATTGGTTTTGAGCATAATCATTGGCCTCCAGTGTCTAATCCAGCCTCACTAAGGCTGTGGGTCTTGGTCAATTGAGTTGGTAGGCTTTACTTCTTAGTGCAGAAGCTGTATCTACCCCAAAAACTAGTGTTTTCATATGGCCCTCTGATGCAAGGGTTCATTCTAGCAGGCTAGGAATCAGTGAAAAGTTTTCTGCCTTCCTTCCTTCCTTCCTTCCTTCCTTCCTTCCTTCCTTCCTTCCTTCTTTTAACATAATAGGGTTTTTTTTTTGATTATTTGGAAATTTGTCATAATGTACCTCGATCACATTCATTTCCCAGTGCTCCCAGGTCCACCCACACCATTGTGACTCCCCCCAAAAGAAAAGAAGGAAAAATAAAGAAAGAAAATAATATCAAGTACAATTTGGTTGCTCATATATTCACTGGAGCATAGCCCAACTCCCAGTGGGAAGCCCCTTAAACACTGAGTTCTTCTCTGCCCTCACTGTTTCCATCAACTGTGAAGAGCTACACTTTAGCATCTCTGTTACAAATTTTAAGACTTCTTGTCAATGGCTTCTTGTCTAAACTATTTCTTTGAGGGGGGAATAAGGGTGTCACTGAAGCCTCCTGTGTCTCTAATTTTCAACTTAATCTGCAGCCATCAATATCACTGCAAAACAAGCTTTCTCACCCTTTGTAGTCCAGCAGCATGACATCATGGGCTTCCACAAGTGTTCCACACAGACATCAGATCCCAGTCTTGACATTTGGTGGTAGCATTGGCTATGGACTTCATCCATATTACCCCTTGCTGAAGCCAGACAACAGAAACCAACACGGCCCTCATTTCACTTGTGTTTCAGCATTCTTTACCATTCCATTCCTTTTTAAGGCTGAATAATATACCTTCAAATTAGCACACTTCATTATATTGAAATCCCTTGATTTAATAACAATTGCATATTTTGCACCTTTACAAATTAAGGCAGCTACTGCTATAAACATCTGTGTACAATTTCTTTGTGAATATGTTTCATCACTCATGGATCTACACCTAGCAGAGGAACTGTTAGTTTGTGTGGTAACTCAATGTTTAATTATGTGAAAAACTGGTCAGGAGTTTTGAACAGGATCCTGATGTCTTACTCTCTTTGTCAGTATATGAGAATTTTACTTCTACACACCTTCACCACTTCTGTTTTGAACTCCTGCTGACATTGGAGTTTCAATGAAGTGTCACCTCAGGATGGCTTTGAATTTTATTTTCCTGACTAATTAGGTGTAGCTCTTTCCCCCCATTGTCTACTTGCTGATAGTCTTCAGAGAAATGCCCTTTCAAACACTTTGCTCTTCTTCAAGTAGAGTTACTTATATTATTTCCTGGAGCCATAGATTTTCTTTATTGGAAACTCCCATATATGAGTTAAAAAATAATCCTGACTACTTTTTCACCCAGTTTCATCTGGGAAAAAAAAAGCTGCTCAAACAGGAAAAATTTTCCTGAGTTCTCAATTATTTCCTATTCTGTTTTTATTCTTGTTGTTGTTGTTGTTGTTGTTGTTGTTGTTGTTGTTGTTTTTATGTCACCAATGTTATAAGTCAGACTATGAGTTCGTTGGAATTTAACAGGAAAAACAGGCATAGAGACCCAGGGAAGTTCTCTAAGGAGGAATCAGGGTAGAAGGAGAACGTGTAGGAGCCAGGTCTCTGGAGATGCTGGAGGACATGACTGACAGACTCCGTCTATTAATGCAGCCCTGTTTTTCCCCTTGTCTTGCTGCTTTGAAGACATATAATCATGTTTATTCCTTGGGGTCCTTTTTGACACCCCTTTGTCAACGTGATTAGTTTATTACAATAGTGTTGAAGGAGGCCACAACAATCCCTTTGGTCATCTTCGTCTTCTTGTGAAGGATCATGCCATCACTTTACTCAGAGTCAAAGAAATGCCACAGGTTTTCCAATTAGTGTGCTTTTCCCTCCATTTTTCTCCTGTTCATGACCAAAATAAATTAAGCCCATGGGCCCATCTAAAGCTCACATCAAACTCCTTACACTGCAGTATTTAAAATAGTTTCAAATATGTCCCTGGAGTTCCTCCTTGGTTGAATTAACAACCCACTTCCCATAGTCTTTCAAGGGGGCAACAAAGTCTACCCTCTAACATTCTTACCTCAAGGACTGCTTTTAAAATATTGTCTATAAAAATATACTAAACAATCATTGGTAAAAACCCAATTCATCATCTACATTCCCAAAATCTATAATTCCACAGGCAATTCCCAGACCCCTACTTCGATGGACATTGAAGGAGATCCTGAAACAAGAAAGAGATCCACAGAGATCCACATTCTTTCATGTGGGAAATCTGCCTTGGGACATAAGCTTCTCCTTTGTAGAATAGAGAACTCTGCTTTTTCTTTGTTTCTCTATCAGGTTATTTCATTTTTCTATTGAAAAAATAAAAAGCTAACCATTAAAATGTTATCAAATACTTTTATATCCTCATCATCATCTCTACTTGCCTATAATTTGTATATTTTTCATTTGAAAGTACTTTAATGTAATATTTTATGATATTCCTCTCCTCCCTCAGTGTCCCTTAGATCTACCTAAACTTTTCTATTCATTGAACAACATGTTTTCTCCTAAATAGATAAATAAAATTATGAAAATTGAAAGAAACAAAATAAAACAAGAAGTACTAAAAAAATCAAAATAAAATAGAGGCTTTTTCTCATCCTATTATTTTTGATATATTATCTAATTGATTAATTATTTGGAAATGCATTTATTTTCCAATTTCTATTGACTTTATGATGTTATTCACAGTGTTTCTTCTTTTTCTTCCTCCCTTCCTCCTCCTCCACCTCCTCCTATCCACTCTCCTCCTCCTTCTCCTTCTCCTTCTCCTTCTCCTCCTCCTCCTCCTCCTCCTCCTCCTCCTCCTCCTCCTCCTCCT
>OU015744.1:100158713-100189893 GCA_907169655.1 Acomys percivali
TCTTCTTCTTCTTCTTCTTCTTCTTCTTCTTCTTCTTCTTCTTCTTCTTCTTCTTCCTTTTTCAGAACTAACCACATGGCATTAGTTTGATCTACACTCTAGGTTTTTGTGCTTTTTCAGATTATCTTTGGAACTTTCTGGCAAATAATTTATGTGATTTGGAGTTTTCTGGCTCTTGATACCAGGGCTATACTCTTCACCTTTTACCAGATCCTTGTTTCATAGCTAGTACCTGGTAAATAATGGAATCATAATAACCTACTGAACCGCATGTGTTGTTTCAGATGTCTTACAAATTTTGGCCACTTTTTTCTATCCACATATTTATTTAAAATGTAAATGTTATGTATTGCATGTTTAAAAGTCACAGAGCTAAAGCTTTATTTCCCTAAAAAGTATTGTTTTCTCTTCCTCCCTGACTTCCCTTTTTTTTTTTTATAGTCATAGACGTACATGATAAACAACAAATCCAAAGAATGATAAGAATAATCCCCCAAAAATCAAGCAGGACAGAAAGTATCTCTGTGTATACACAATGAAATCATGCAAATTTGCACACATTATGACACTAAGTATGTGACAAAAATTCAAATAAAGGTACAAAATACTTTTTAGGAAATCAAACAAAATTTGTAAAGAAAAAATTAAAATAAGTTACATTAAAATAGCAGTAAGAAATCTCACCAACAGAATGCTTCAAGTTGAAGGAAAAATGTCAAGACTTAAAGATGAGGAGTCAGAATAAAATATTTTAAATATTACAAAGATAAAACAATAAAGAAGAAGGAAAAAGATAGGAGAAAAGGAGGATATGATTAAAACACCAAATTTATGCACTGTGGGCACAAGAGGAGAAGGACTCAGTAAAGGCACCAATATTATATCAAGTAAAACGTAGCTGTAAATATCGAAAACACAGTGGGTCTTGTGGTCACCAAGATTCAGTAGTCATTTAAATACAAAACACTCCAAATCAGAAAAGAAAAAACCTTTAACAAGTTTTTTTATAGTTTTCTTCCCTCTTTACACAACAAGTTAAATAGCCCTTAGTAACTGATTACAAAGTATGACAGAGCAAAAGCAGTCTTATAACCGTGTGAAACTTGATTGTGCAAAGAACTCATTAAGCTAGATTCTTAACCAGAACACTTGATATCAGTCTGTGAGACACTAAGCAGACTCCACCTTATTTGGATACATATACATAACCTGTAGGCATCGAATATTTATTTTTAGTTAATACAAAATGAAAATACTCCCTTACTCTTCTATAGCCTCCCCTGGAAGTTACCCATATTGTAAAGTCTAAACCCTGGAGTCTGATCTGGAAATAAGTATCAGACTGTGAAGTCAGCTCCTTAGAAGAATGATCACAGGCCTTTAAATGGAGACAACTGTTTTGAAGAAATTGAGCACAGAATGCCCGAACTAGGCTTGTCGCCCTCTGTGAATGTCTTGGCCATCAGTCCTGCTTGCTTGTGCAGTTCTCAACTGCACTCAATCACGCTTTAGTAAATTGCCTTCCTCATTGCCTTGATGCCTTAGGGAATATTCATGGCCACAACACTCCATCCTGTCCCAAATTAGAAAATGTGATTACTCATTTTATAGTTCTTTGGTACTGATATAAGAATATTGAAATGTCTTTGAGGCCAATGAAAATTTCAGAGCACTAGGGTCAGTGCTGCCTCAGGTCAGTGCCTTTTGGACCATTCTCCCACAGTTTCTCTCTCATTTGTTTAAAAAGAATGAATATGAGAATAATTAATTCATTTAAATATACATATGCATTTTTATTATAATATTTAGATTTTCTAATAAAAAATGTAAAAGGAGCACTCATATAGTTTTGTGCCTTTGAGCCCACATCAGAGCTTTTACAAATATTTTTGTATTACATTTCTATAATGAGATCCACTGATTTTGTGTTGAAATCTACTCAAAATGAAAGCAAGTAAGAAAACCTTAACGAGTGAGAGCAGGTGTGCTGACACCAGTTTAACTGAGAACCAGCAAACACCCTTGTTCCCAGACTCCTCCTCATCACTGTCTTTAAGTTTTCTGTAATCGGTTATTTACCAGTAGGAAAGCAATGGATTCTCGAACACTCAGAGGCTGTTTTGTAGCCACTGGGCTCAATATAATGATTCAAACAGCTGATGTTTGGAAACACTCGGTTCTGGTTTGAGGTTTTCCTCCGTTCTCTTCTGCTCAATACTCCTGGGAATCAACTGGGTCTTCCCCCAAAAGCAGTATGTGTTCTTAAACATTGAGCCATATCTCCAGTCTCCCACTGAAGGGTTATGATCTAACAGCTTCAGTTGGGCTGAGAAACTCCAGATAACAGCTATTAGGATGTAGGAATTGTTGTGGGATAGGAAAGATCCACATGAGGCCAGAGGAGATGCTCTTAAGTTTCACATGAAAGACAAAGCTCAGATGAACAACCTTAGCAAATATTTTGGGATTATGATTGGGAGGTAGCCCAAAAAGAAATTTTCAGAAGCAGCTGAAATGGTCTGGAGATTGCAAAATATTGGAAGGTAGTTAGGGGATTAATATCTGACCAGCCTCGGTATAACAGGTGTCTGTATCTTTTTTTGTTATGATACTGGGTTAGATATTACCACTGTAATAATTATAAGCCTAATGATAAACATCTATTAGGCCAACTCTTGAAACTAACAGCAACATTCTTACTATTAATATGGCTTTTGAAGTTGTCTTAATGCAATTGACTGAAACTGGATTATTTGGACATAGGATGTGAAGCCAAGTCCTGTAACATACTGACTACTAGTGAAGTTCAGACTCTCTGAATGCCATACTTTATCCAAGAAATCAGGCATTGCTCCCTGAAAGCTGTCCCTGTCCAGACTCACAGTGGATAACACATGTGAGAATTTTCTGATTTCCCAGAGCTGAGAAGTCTTAACATAGCTTGCAGCTACATGTCAAGTGGATAGTTCCACTTAAGACCTACCTTCCCCATGTCCTTCAGCATGTAGACTAGACAGACCAAGTTGTGTGGTATGGCACTCATTCCAGAGAACTAAATGCAACTGAGGCTCTGATATCTTAATTACCAGGCAAAACTGTGAGCACCTGAGTGCAAAGCTAGGGCCCAATTGTAATTTCTGCAAGGGAATTCTGATACTAGTCACTATGTGACTCTGGCTTCAGTGGCAGTTGAGTTATTGCACCATTGCTGAGTTCACACATGCTGATCTCTCAGCAGTAGTCTCTGGCTGATGTTCTCAAAGTCCTTCTGGAACTCCCACAATGCCATCCTCCCAGCATGCTACACCTGAAGGACTTCATGGAAAATGCTGGTCAAGCTTGCTCTTGAAGCATTCTCACCAGACAGGGTTTCCCATTGAACATCTGGAACATTTTCTGCCCAGTGGACCATTCACTATTCCCTGAGATGTCTGATTGTTTGGGATTACTGTAACTTTTATGACAGTATGGTATTGTAAGGAATGTTTGTGTGGTCAAATTGAATTTATTTGAAAGGGAAACCTGTTCAAATCCTAATTGCCCAATGTCTCACAGTCTGTGGACTACCTCTCCACAATGTTGATGAAAGCAAGACTAGAAAAATGATTTTAAAAAACCAGGAGTTATGTTTTCTGAATAAAATAAAAAGGGGGGAAGACTTATGAAGCTGCATGGCTGGCTCTGTAAGCTACTGCACTATAAAGTAAAGTTTATCTCATCAAAGGACTAATTTTTCTGCCTTTACCTTTAACATGATTTAAGAGGAGCCTGCCTTTCTAGGGCATCTCAGCTTCCTTTCTGCAGACACACTATCATCATTAATCTAAGACAACTTAGAAGTCAGCATTAAAAGAAATGTATTAGTTTTCTTTCTTCTCTTGTGATAAAACACTCTGAACAAAAACACCTTAGGGGAGGTAAGGGTTTATTCCTCTTACAGGATGAGGGAATTCACAGCAGGAACTTGAAGCAGAAAGCATGGAGAAAAGCTGTTTTGAAGACACATGCAGACTTGTGTTTCGCTAACTTACCTATACAGGGAATGATATCCATGAGTTATGGGCAAATTTTGAAGTATTTAAAAGGTAACAAAGAGAGTAAGAATATGTTTAAAGGAAAACAATATAAAAATTATAACTAACGTGTCAAAGGCGAGCATCACGTGGGATAAAGCTCTATCTCTTCCCTTGTTTCATGCAAAGTAGATTTAAATTAAGGCCATTTAAAGTTTCATGCAAAAGTACAGATTCTGTTGCCCTAAATATTACTGAGTAACCTAAATAAAAGAGCCAGAGTTCTAGCACAGATCTAAGGGTTATAAAAGTAATTTAATTCAATCAAAAAGGCAACTCTACCTAGTATCTCTGTGGATATCATAATACCAATGGTATCTAAATAAGTTAAAAATATGACAATTAAACCCCACTGCTGATTTTTAAAGACTCATTTAAAAGACCTGGATTTCTGGATGTTAAACAATCAGGACCTGGCAAATTCATGAAGGAGAGAAAGGTTCAGAGAACAGCCAACCAGAGCCAGCAGTAGTCAGACATGTCCTCTTGATTAGAGTAGCCACAGATACCCGAGTGATAGGGCTACAGTCAGTGTGGATACTGCAAACAGAAAGTCTATAGAAATGGCTAAGGAATGGCATGTTTTCTGGGGACAAACCCATCTGATCTAATAGCATGGTCTGAAGAGAGAAAACATGAAGGAGTCTCTGCTTTCCGTAACAGTAGGAACATTTTGTAGAGAGCAAGACACTTTAGAACACTCAGCCCTAAATCAGGTCTCTCCATGAAATTCACCCCCTGGGGCTCATGGAACCCCATGGAAGAGGAGGCAGAAAGAGTAGGGGAAATGCAGAACACCAAGAAAACAAGGGTCTCTAGATCAACATGAGCAAAGTTCATATGAACTCACCCAGACTGCAGCAGCACGAACACCAGGGCCAGAACAGGTCTACACCAAGTCCTCAGTGTATATGTTAGGGCTTCGAGTTTAGTGTTTTTATCGGATTTCTGAGGACCCAAAGAGTGGGTCTCTATTTCTTGTGCAGTTTTTTTAGCTCTTTTCCTTTGGTTTCTTTGTGTTATACAACTCAGACGTGTTTGGTTGTTATGCTATGATTTTTTGTTTTTTTTTTTAAGACAAGATTTCTCTGTGTAGTTATGCCTGTCTAGACTCACTTAATAGACCAGGCTGGCATTGAACTCACAGCAATCTACCTCCCGAGTGACTGGGATTAAAGTCATGCTCCACCGTGCCCGCCACATTGGTACATTATGATGTGTTAATACCTTAGAAGCCTGTTTGCTTTCTAATGACGAGCTGAAAGAGGTGCATCTGGATGGATGGGAAGGTGGACAGAACCCAAGAGGAGTAGAGGAAATGAAACCATAATCAGCATATAGCACATGAGAAAAGTCCCTATTTTAACCTTTTTTTAAAAAGTACCTGAACATGCTAGAGTAAGCATCATAAGCTGTGTTACTCCATGATTTCCGCTTCAGTCCCTGCCTTCAGGTTTCTACCCTGTCTTCTTGTGATAATGAACCATATCTTGTAATTTAAGCACAAAACAAATTCAGTTATTATGAGACTGGAAAGAAGTCGTATATAGACAATTAAAGGGGGGAAGGGTTGTTCATCTATTTATGACTCCAGATGTGATGTAAAGTCCTTCTGTAAATCACTTGTTTAATAATTGTCTACTCAGCCTCACATTGGAACATGCTTTAGCGAGACTAAAGGGACAATAAGAACATAAAACAGAGTCTAAAGAGATTCTCTATGCACTGTGCCATCTGTTGTATGATTTACCTCAAGACAAGTACAATTGGCCACAGTGCTGCTAAAAAAAAAAAAAATCCAATTCCATCAGTCCCCAGCCATGACTGTGATCCTAAACCCTAAATTGTAAGAACAGAGCATGCCAACCAGAAGTTGACTCAGACACTCAGACATTACCAGACTGTGAATCATCTGCACATTCAGTATCTCTAACCAATCTGTATTTACTGTGACTCCCCAACATGAGAGAAGGCATTGAATGAAGGCATACTCTTAAGATGTCTTCGGAGTGCCTAACTAGTCAGTGAGTTCCATTTTCCATCCTCCTACATTTTATGTAGAAATTAAAGAAACATGATGCTTTTTGTCTCATTTTGCCTACTAATTTAATATCAGACCAAAGCAGCCTTTTGTAAGATAGGCTTTGAGGTAGGGCAAACAGCGGTCAGCCATAAAAACTAAGAAACCCTTTCAATATGAATGGTCCGGATTCCTGGGGGGGTCATTGGCTCTTTTGGGGGCATATTTTTATATTGTATTACATTGTGTTACTTTTATATACAGTCAAGAATTAATGTGATAAATATTTGACTTCCTGTATAAATCAGCTTCAGGTAAGAACGCCAGTGAAAATATGAGTTACACAATATCATTTTGTTGTTTTTATTTTTTATTGTCTAGTTCATGCTTTATATATGTAGATTGTTTAGCCAATCATTGCTGAGTAGAGGACAGATCTTAGAGCCTGGTCATCATAACAGAAGTTACATAAAAATGTCTGTGTGGAGTGCCCAGAAGTCACATAAAAGGTTAGACATCTTCATTGCGTCCTCTCCCACTGGGTCAGGTCTATAATGCACTTTGTGGTTTAAAATGCTTGCTTCTTGTCCCAAAATTAACATCAGAATTCTTTAAAAGGGAACATTTGTGGATACCTACCTAACAAATGTGGTCATAAGTGACTATGGGCTTCTAGAAAAGACAACCTATTCTATGACCAAATTCCAGATACTTTTGCCCAAAATGTTTGAAACATTTTTGAGGAAACCCTGCCATATTTTCCATGACTTGTTCCATTTATGCTTCCAATCATCTCTCCTGCTCCTTCTGCCCGAATGTCCTTCAGTTCTGATAGTCTACTGGTATCTGAGAGCAATGAATTGTCCACTGTCTGCTCGCTGTCTTTGAGAGTTTCCTCATCAGCACTATAGGTGAAACTATCTGGCCTCATTCCTAAGTAAAAGCTGGAGACTAGAAAGCTACACATGATACTCATTGGGGTAAACAGGTAAGCTGATCACTACAAAATAACCAAATCTGTTTAAGTTTAGCTGTGGAAAAATTATCATTCTCAAGTGGCTCCGCAACAACACTCAATTAGAAATGAAAGAGGTTCACAAAAGGCAGACCTCCACTCTTTATTACCCATCAAGGATGAGGACTAAACATTAAAAAAAAGGCATGTTTGATATGTTGAGCAGGGGTTGTGTGACCTAATTTAGTTTCTAGTTTACCTCAATCATAAGGATATTAGAGGACAGAATGCCCTACGCTGAAATTCCCTCTTCACGTGAGCTAGATGGAACGAGCTTTATGAACATGGCTCCAAAGAGAACACCAAAGGCTCTAACCTCATTATAGTCCCATCTTCATGTTCCACATCATACTTTCCATTGAAGAACAGCTGATAGTTACCATGGTAATGACTCAATAGACCATAAGAGGAAAGAATATTTTAACACTAATTTCTGGAAATCTCTTTCCACTCACAGAGAATATATCAATATGGGTCCATATGGTCTCATGGTCCAGTCACTCACTTGTTTTATTCTCTATATTTAACTTCCTGATCCCTGGAGGTTGAGAAAATGATTCCTGAGTTTATCTCTCAATTCTATTCTTGGTTGTAAATAAGAGTCTTCTTCACTATTCACATGTATCCTGTTCCTGGTTTTAGACCTTGAAAAAGGAAAGGCTACTAGGTTGTAGGCAAATATTGGAGCAAAAAATAATTAATCCATTAGTTACATCATTGTAAACATGTAAAAGTAACTGAAAAATTAAGAAAATGTTTAGAATATATAAGTGAATACTCTTAAATAGCTCACAAGTATCAACTTCATTAATCTACACATATTTTAGAGTTCATAATACTAAAATCACACCTTAGAGCTGCTCTTGATATTGCTGGACACAAATAGTAAGGGAGAAAACTACATGAAAATGAAACAGAGAATTTTAGGCTAAATGTTTCAGAAAGAGATGGAGATTAAATATAGAGATTACCTAAATATATCAAATATATGTAGGCATATTAAGAATGGAATCAGAAGTTACATATAAAATGCATAGATAGCTCTATAAAAAGACATTTTTTCAATAATTTTTAACATGTATTTTTGTTTGAAAAAGTAATTGATATTGCAAAGGATAATGTACCAAGGAAAAACTTACTGAAAAGAATTGAGTCTAGTTATATTTAAACTATAGTAATTGAATGCTGTGCTTGTAAAATGGCAGGATTTATCTCAAAATTTTAGTTTGGAAAGAAATCTAATTATCAGGCTGTTAACAGTCCTAAGTGAAAGGTTAGCTGAAGATTGGAAGGAAGATAACTGAAGTGTCTTCACAGCTTTGGCACTAATTGCTCGTTTGGAGCCCAGGGAGTTTGGGGGATTGACACTAAGAAATTGAAAGCCTTTTGCTTAGCCACTGATGTTCAAGTGACAAAAGGCAAAAACAAAGTCACTCTTACTCTGTGGAAAGAATTGAGTACTTCTGTAAAATTTACAAACTACTGTTCCTACAAATTTTGGGATGTTTTATTTTCTATACTTTTAAAAACATTTTTATGTATTATAGTCACACAGCATGATATTTCTATCTAAAAAGCAAACGTTTAGTACAGCCAGTTAATACTTGCATAATATCGCGTAATTAATCTGTTCATGCATGTGTGTGAGAACTACTCTTAGTGGTATATCAAACATCTACTGGTAGAATTTACTTATTCTTACCAAACACATGCTTTTGTGTCCTTTGATCTGAACCCCAAAAAGCATGTTGTACTTTTCATTTTCTGCCATTGTTGATTCACTTAACACAACATCTTTTAAATTTAACCATGTTGAAACGAATGGTGTATCTATAAATGGTTAATTGGTGTTGCCACCTTGACAGGATTTAGAATTAAGAGACACAACTCTGAACACGTCAGTGATGGCAATTCCAGAGATGGTTCTATGAGGACAATAAAGTACAAATGTTTCTTCTCACAGTAGAACCCTCTCCATTTTATCAAGCCTAAGCCTGAATATAAATATTTCATGTACCAATTTCTGCTTCCCAATGTTTTCATGGGTAGTAGGACCTCCAGGCTGTGGTAATGTTATGGGATGGGGCTGGGGAAGAAGAAAATGGGACAAAAAGAAAGAAAAATCCAGGTGAACATTGGCACTCATTGCTTCCTGTTTCTCAGCTGAGATGCAATTTGACCTCAGACTTCCACCATCATGTCTTTGTTGTCATGATGGTCTCACTGCCCTCCAGCCATGAGCCAAAATACACCCTGCCTCCTTGAAGTTACTTTCTGTCACTGCTGATCACAGCAAATCAAAGTAAACTAATACATGGACAGACACTACTCTTTTATAAGGGATAATACCCCACTTTGTGTATGTATTTCAAATATGAATATATATCCTGAACTTTCTTGATTCTAGTGCTGACAGTCTGTTCTCAAACCTTTGGCTCAAAACTATGAGAGTGTTGGTCATGTTAATAAGGATAAAGGGATAATAAGTGCTGAGCAGAGCAGACATGGCATATTTGAATATTCTTGGTAGTAATTTTAAAAGGCATATGGAGAGACCACAAAATGCCAAAAAATGTAACCATCATGTGCTTCAGCAAGATTTCTCCTATGTCTACTAAAGGACATAAAATCAACTTTGTGCAGAAGTTAAACTTGTGCCCATTGTAGCATTCTTTGCCTTGGTTTTATGCCACAAAATTATAAGTAGCTAAAGGTGAAAGATAAATGGTATTAATAATTTTCAATTTAAATTTGATAATAAGAATATTATATACTATCATTTTTTTATTCAAGCAAGACAAAAATACAAGGCCTCACAACAGGTGGCATTTTAGCATAGTATAGTATTAAATAGTATTAATACTTGTAGTATATAATACTTAGATAATACTTAAAACTAAGCATTGCACAATGTTGAAATCTGTGTAACAGAAGCTCCAAGCATGCCCATCAGTTTCCTCTTGATCATCCAATATATCTTGTGAATTTGTGTAAATACCATGACAAGTAGATTCTTAATACATGCTATGCAAGTTGGTGTTGCTGATTGTTATTTCTTTCCAGGAGCAGTTTTGTCAAACTGTTGGATAAGACATATTAAATGCCTAGATTTTTCTGAGGGCTGTACTCACACAATTTTCCCTTGACATTCTAAAAGTAATGGAGATAAGATTACAATAAATGACTCTGTCTTACACAGAGTCATCAAACTGGGTCAAATAGTCATGTACCTGATGTCATTTTACTCTCAAAATGCCACACTAATTCTAAGCTTTAACTGCAAAGATTGCTAATGAGAACATGTGGCTGTTTCAAACTCTTACTTTTCATTGTAACTACCATAAGAGATCAGTTACAATAGAGGTTTTATGAAGAAAAAGTTGCTAGAATGTTTACAATATTTTATTTATTCTTTTATTAATTCATTTAGAGAAAGAAGGAAATATGGACAGGGGAAGGAGGGAGGGAGGGAGGAAGAGACGTAGAGAGGAGCAGGGATGGAAGGATGAGGGAGGAAATGTACATGTGTGTACCCCAGCTCTTTCGAGAAATTCATATGACAACTTTTGAAAGTTGGTTCTGTTTCAGTCATGTGTATTAAACCCAGACGTTTAGGTTTAGTGGGAGGTAACTTTACCTATTGAGCCATCTCTATAATAAAGAACTTTTAAAAAGAAAGTATATCATGGACATCTCAGAATCCCAAAAAGTATTTTGAGGGGCAGTGCTGTTTCCTGTCTCTTGGATGCTCTGAGTGTTCCCCATTCCTTAGGGCTATTATCCATGTGATGATTCTTGGTGCTGATGCAGCCTGGTCTAGTGACTTCTGCTCAGCTTCTGCTCCTGCCTCTCAGTCCTCCTACTATAGTCTCAGTGATAATAAACTGCTCACCAGCTATGAGAGATTCTGAGTTTGTATATCAAATCCACCTTTCTAATAGGCTGCCACCCCTTCCTGAAGCAATCCCATAATTATTTCATGGTCAGCATCTGTATCTCTGCATATAACCCTTCTGGTTCCACGTTTCTCAGCTGTGAAATGACACCATAATCTACCTACATGCATACAAGAATCCACCTGGGTAGATTATATACTAGGAATAATTTCAAATATGAGGAAGGAGAAAACCCAGCATTTCAGGAAAAGTTTTATTGCCCATTAACAAAGATACTGGTGATTTTACAGTATTTTAAAATAGTTCTTTTTATCATTCCAATATGGATGTGTGTATGTACATGTATGGATGTGATAGGTGTTCACATGTGTGCATAAATACATGTATCTGTTATTGTGTTGTGTGTGCATTAGTGTGTTTCTGTTACCATGTATTTGAGGGTACTTGTCTGTAGGCAAATCTCTTTTTTTGCCTTTTATATCCTATGATAAGTAAAATAACTTCATTTCATATTATTCACATGTGTATAATCTCAACATACAAGGTCTCATTTGTGATATATCAGAGCTATAATATCCCCTGACACCTTGCACAGTTTTTAAAATTAATTTTTTAACATATACATTTATATTCTTACACATGAATAAAATAAACTACATATAGCAAGAAGAACAATGAGGCAATCAGGAATTATGTAAAGGTTGCATTCATAGTGATTTGTCTATTTGTATTTGTCAAACTTGAAGAAAGTATCTTTCCTATCTTGGTGAGTCTAAATTTCTGAATGAAAATAAATATCTATCATATCTTATTTCTATTAATTAAAACATCTATCTTGATATAAAAACATCTTAACCACTAACCTACTAAGCTTAATTGTAAGACTAAACTATCTGGTCTTCAACCACAACAGAGACTTGAGAAGGGATAAAACTTAAATGCCTGAGTGCACCGGAAGTGCAGGTTAGCAGCTTCCAAAATGAGGAAATGACTGAGACAATTTACTGCCTGAACAGTCACCCGACACTCTAATTGACATTGGAGCATCATCTTTGGCCTCCTAGCCCTGAATCTCTGACAGACATATTTGCAAGGCAAGAACAATTGAGGATTTACTTACCTTTTCTTGGCAGAGCTTGACTGTTGACTCTGGCTGCATCTAAGCGTGCCCATTTTTAGACAGATTTCTGTCTGTGGCAGAAACGAGGACATTTTGCCCGGTGACTGGTTTCCCACATTTGAAGCCATCTCCATAAGGAGGTTTTTAAATGTTGAACATCTTCTTTGAGGTAGGCTGGGTGTTGCCAGGAGGTAACTTTTCTTCTCAAAGAACCTTTAGGATAATAAAAACATCTTTAAGTGCCACATTCTGTAGGTCTCTGAGGCTTTTGAAGACCTTACTTAACTATTTTACTTTATGTATCTATAGAATCGTATAAATCTGTTAGACTTAGGATATATATTCTCATGATAAAATTAGCCTAGCTTACGACATGACCCTGACTTGCATCAATATCCAAAATTCTATCCAATTAATCAGAAATAACCTTCTTTGTGAATAACAATTAAGGTCTTGAATTGAGGAATAGATTCAATAATCTACATTTTGTTCTATCCTCCCTCAATATTTCTATCTCCCCTTTTCTTTCTTTTCAGCTCCTATCTCCTTACGTATGAAAGAACGATAAAGGAAAAGAGAGATGTCCCAGAGTCCAACGTAGTTTTCTCTCTGTCTGAGACCAATAATTATTTACAACCACCTCTTGTTGAAGATAAGCTTCTGTAGATCTAGAGAGCTAACAGAACCTACCCGACCCCTCTTAGAGGAACTGGGATGTTTTTCTCTTAAGGTTTCTTCAGGCTGATTTAGGACAAGTAATACTTTTAAAGTCCCCTCCCTCAAATCAGAAAAATGATTTAAGTAGGCTAGGAATAACATTTGTATTCCAGTTTCTAAATGTTGAGAAGTTCCAGGCTTAATAAGAGTGCTGTGTGGGACAGACTGAAATGTTGGACCAATTGGGATCAGATGCTTTCTACAATGCTGTCCCGGAAACTGTCCAGTTCTGATGGGTGACAGCAATGAGGGAGCCTGGGGCTGGAACTTGGAGGGTGTAGCATGTCAGCGTGCAGCATGCCCAGAGGAACTCTTGTTTGTAAAGTTTTCATAAGAAAAATTAATTTAAAATTTTTCCCATCTAATACGTGAAATTCTTTTACTTTCAGCAGGTTGGAAATACTAAACACTCTCTAACAACTAAACTTACCTAATGCTCATCTGCTGGAATGCCCCTGTCTCATGAGGTGCCTTTGCTGCGTTTATACCTAGTCTTTCATTGCTTGACTATTTTGCTGTGCATTTTCCTGTGATATATCATATACACATCAACAACACATCACCAGTTGTCCAATGTGTTGTTTAAATAAGCAAACACTGGAACCTTCCTCTATAGCATCTTGCCAACACTAGCTATTAATATTGTCTGGTTGTATATCTGACTTCTAACAATGGATTCATTTTTTATGAATGTAAATTCCTAGTAGTTAGCCATGCTCCAGAAGAGCAGAAGAAAGATACAGATATGGGGAGGTACAGGGGGGACACAAATTATAAACCAAAACTTTTATCTAAATCCAGCAGATTCTTCACCCTCAATATTAAAGTTCTGAGCTTTTATTCACTTTTTTATTTTTTCCTGAAAATTTGTGCCATTTTAATCGAGCATGTTTGATGTTGTCCATTTTTATTTCTTTCAACAGTCTTGCTCTCCCCAGTCTTCAGGCTCCTTTTCCATGAGCATACCCTGAGGGCCCTTAAGTTGGTCTCTCCATGTCTTTTGAAACTTCAAGATACTTTCTCCATCCACCCCCATTTTTGCACCTAAATTTCTCTGAAATGGGACTTTTATATTCACTTTTTCTTTTCTGAAATTGTATTTCAAATATATATAAAAGGGGCTTTAATCATTTTTCATTTCTTATCTTCTTTTCCTTCCAAAATTCCATATACAAAGTAGGTCATCAGATCATTTAGAAAAGAAAAAAGTAAAGTGTTTGTAACCAGGCAGTAGATTTATCACCCTTTCCACATTGAAACAACTTATATCTTTGCTCAAAATTAATTAAAATGAAATTTAATTCCAAATGTAATACAAAACTGCTAGATTATTAGCTTTTTTCACATTTAAATAACTGATGTCTGCCTCTAAGCATGACTGGAATCTTAGGAAAGATGTGAAGAAACACAGTTGGGAACAGCTGAGCTTCTCTTTGAAATGTCGACTTCTCATTAATACAGCATATGAAAAATGAAGGGGGTAAGGAAAAGAGAACATAACTCTGTCTTTGAAGTTAGTTTCAGAGAATGCATTATGACCAGTGTAAGCACAATTGTGTTTTCATGAAAGAAATAGAATAAAGAAGTCAATTAGATCGGCTCATTGTGGAAGCAGGCAAAACTGAGGGGCTACTGTCTGTCTCATCGGTAACACTCTGATTTTGGAGAATAACTATACAATTTTATCACAAAATATAAAAATGTTTTCAATACCCAAGCACCTTCTCAATTTCATACAAATTTCCACCAGATCTACAAATACACTGTGGGTAAATATTTTTAAAAAGCTTTAATCAAATGAAAGAGCAGAATATTGGGTACCTGTTATGTTTCCTATAGACAAAGTTGCAGAGGCATTTCCCAGCTGCAATCCATAAACAGGCACACACACATAACATTGATGGTTTAAAATTGACTGGAATGCACACATGTTGTAGTGTAGGATAATGTACAAAATCACATTTTGCAAGTTTGATATTACTATTGCATTTGTGAACTTGTTTGGTATTGTTTAAGGAAACCATAATAAAAACACAATCAAGAAGTATTTTCTCTTTCCTTCGAAATACACACTATTTATCCAGCATGACATACACAAAGGAGTGCAAAAAAAAAGTCTAAAATAATTCTGATCCTGAGCTTATTTTTGGAGTTTATTGCATCCCAGGGAAACAAAAACAGCTTCTTATTTAAAGAACTCAATAAAAGAGTAGATTAAGTAAGTCAGCCTATTATGGAAATGAAGATGAGGCCCAGAGGCTTCTTCGGTTTCAGCTAAAAGCTTAATTTCAGGGAAACATAATAAGTTCCCATCACAATACATAAAAGCGCTTGTGAAGGCTCCTTTTGAAGCTGTTTCGTAATCCCTCTGCACACATTTTCCTCTCCACGGCAGGCCTAATGTCAATGACAGATCCACTCAAGCGTCTTCTCTGTGAGCCTGCTGTGGTGATCTCCACACTGATGAGAGCTTCCTTGAGCATACTTGACTGAGAGTTTGTCGGTGAGACACGTCTTGTTTAAGGAGCACCAAAGGAAGTGAACATTTGACGGGGGTGGGGGAGAGGGGTGGGGCTGAGGGTTAGTCGCATATGCCGAACCCTTGCAGGACTCTCTGTCCCGTGTTCTCTGGAGAAAGCCTGTAGGCAGACACAAAGGTGCAGAAGGAGAAAGCACCCATCATCTCCTCAAAACACCAAAAGACGAACGCTACAAATGTGAAACCGTTAGATTAATAAGACCATTTGTATCACTGGCAATAGAACACAGGGCAGCTTAGGCACAAGGAATCTTGGGGGACAAGGGATCTAATTTAAAAGGAATGCCAGGTCAAAGGCGCTGGTCATGGGCTGCTAACACGCGAGTGCGAGTGCAAGAGACATTGGTGAGGAAGAGGTTCAGAAGCTCCCTGGAAATACTTATAAGACAGCAGAGACTTGCAGGATTATGACAATGGGACAGCTACAAAGACACTTAAGAAAATTAACTATCCTGTCCATGGGCTAGATCAGGGTAGGGGTTTAAATTTTACCGCCTGTATTGTTCTTGGCTAGGGCCTTAGTTTGAGCGGGACCCCTTGACCCAAATTTGCGTATCATAATGTTCTACTTGTAGGTTTCTAGGACCCACTGGATCCTTCTACATTGCTATTCTCACATGGTTCTCTCATCTAGAGTCCCAATAGGATGTCCTCCCCTCTGTCCCAGTTTCCTGGTAAGGGAAGGCTTTCGTGGGACATGCCCATTGGGCTAGTATGCAGATATAAGTGAGTATATACCGTTTGAGTCTTTCTGCTTCTGGGTTAACTCACTCATTATGATCATCTCTACCCTGATCTAGCCCATGGACAGGACAGTCTCCACACTTGAGCGGAGAGAGGGATTTGACTTTCTCATGTACTCTGATGCCTCACATTTGACTATGTCCCCTGGCGGGGGAGACCTAGTGGCACTCAGAGGAAGGACAGCAGGTCACCTAGAAGAGACTTGATACCCTATGAGCATATACAGGGAGAGGTAATCCCTCTCAGGAACAGTCATAGGGGAGGGGAATAAGGGGAAAATGGGAGGGAGGGGAGAATGGGAGGATACAAGGGATGGGATAACCATAGAGATGTAACAAGAATAAATTAATTTTTAAAAAAAGAAAAAGAAAATAAAATTTCAGAGGGATTAATTTAAAAAAAAAGAAAATTAACCATGTCTTTTGATGTAGTTTAAATATTCACGTATGTAGTGATACACGGATCACACCTATAATTAAAAACATATTCCAGGAAAAAAGTTTACTAGAACATCCTATTCATAAGTCAACCATGATTTATGTAAAAGTTCAAAACAAACACATAGTGGGAACTCTCAAAGTGAGCTGTCTGAGTTTTTTACCTACAGCCCTATGACTCAGTTGAACATTGTGTGCCTACTCTCTTCTCATGATTAACAAGAAACATAAGGAAACTTCCTTCAGTTTATTTCAGTTTATGATTTGGAAAAAGCTTATAATCATATTGCAATCATTTGAAACTATTTAGGACAGCTTTACAATATTTAAAAACTGTCATTCCTTATAATTATATCAATTCATATATTATATATAACAATTCAAAACAATGCAAAAGTTCACCATGTTCTGTATTTTTCATTGTTAATAATTCATTTCTTCATTTATCATTTTGTAATTAAGACTGCCTAAGTGTGAAACATTGTAAATTTCAGGATCAAAACTACCAACCTGCAGTGGTGGCAGAAACATGTAATTTCAACAGTTGGGAGCTGAAGAGAGGTGAGCCTAGAGTTTAAGGCCACCTGGAGATTCACAAGGACACTCAGTCCTTAAAAGCCAAGCACTGAGAGATGTATCTCCTTGCTTATATTCATAAGGGCTGTGGTCAATTTCTAACACTACAAAAAAGTCAGATATATGTATATAGAAATTATCTCCACTTGAGGGGTTGTGGATAGTAGAATATATAGTGAGCCTTTTAAGTACATTTCAGTGCCCTTAAATAATTCCGAAAAACTTATATCTGCATACTGGCCCAAGGGGCATGTCCCACGAAAGCCTTCCCTTACCAGGAAATTGGGACAGAGGGGAGGACATCCTATTGGGACTCTAGATGAGAGAAGCATGGGAGAATAGCAAAGTAGAAGGATCCAGAGGGTCCTAGAAACCTACAAGTAGAACATTATGATAGGCAGATTTGGGCCCAAGGGTCCCACTCAAACTAAGGCACCAGCCAAGGACAATACATGTGGTAAACTTTAAACCCCTACCCAGATCTAGTCAATGGACAGAACATTCTCCACAGTTGAGTGGAGAGTGGGGTATGACTTTCACATGTACTCTGGTGCCTCACATTTGACCATGTCCCCTGGAGGGGGAGACCTAGTGGCACTCAGAGGAAGGATAGCAGGTTACCAAGAAGAGACTTGATACCCTATGAGCATATACAGGGGGAGGTAATCCCCCTCAGGAACAGTCATAGGGGAGGGAAATAAGGGGAAAATGGGAGGGAGGGAAGAATGGCCTAATCAGGCCATCTTGCCAGAGGGCAGTGATCAAAGAACAGGCAACAGAGTTAGTGGCAGAGAAGGTCCTGTTCCCTTTACTAGGTGACCCATTTGAGGACTGAGCTGTCTATCAGCTACATCTGAGAAGGGGCCTAGGACCTGCCTATTCATGGTCCTCATTTACTGCACTATTCTCAGCAGTCCTACCTGGGCCAAGATTGTTTGGCTCTGTTGGTCTTCTTGTGGAGCTCCTGTCCCTCTGGGTCCTTCAATCCCCTCCCAATTCTTCCATAAGATGCCCTGCATTCTGCTCAAGGTTTGTTTTTGAGACTTAGCATTCCCTACAGAGTGGAGTCTTTCAGAGGACAACTATGGTAGGCTCCTGTCCTGTTGCATTTCTTCAACAGATTCCAATGTCTATTCTATTTGCCCTTCTGAATGAGAATTAAGCATCCTCTCTAGGGGTCCTCCTTGTTAGCTAGCTTCTTTAGGTCTGTGGATTGTAGTATGGTTATCCCGTATTATATGACTAATTTCCTCTTATAAATGAGTATGTACCATGTGTGTCCCTCTGGGCCAGGGTTACCTCACTCAGGATGCCAGATTAATCAATTTGCTTCCAAATTTCATGATGTCCTTGTTTTTATTTTATTTTATTTTTTGTGGCTTTTTTTAAAATTTTATTTATTAATTAATTTATTTATTAATTTATTCATATTACATCTCAATTGTTAGCCACTCAGATGCCCTTGTTTTTAATAGCTCAATAGTATTCCACTGTGTAGATATACCTGTTCTCTGTATTTTGACAGGTGAATTTTTGTGATAGTCTACCTTTGCTACAAAAAAAAAAAAAAAAGATTTTTAAGATGTATGAAAACTACATTTATCTGTGGGTTTAAAGATAAGTATTTAGGAGGCAATTAGGAATTATGCTGCTCTAATTAATTGGAGAAAGTAGGTCTTTCTATAAGATTCATGACTTCATGGGTCCTGAGTAGTTGGCCCACTTCTAGAAGCAGGCCGACCTCCTATCTTGGTGAGAAGACCTTAGTACAATTAGACATCTGTTGGTTATCACCAGGTTATGGTTGTTACTATCACACCTCTAGTGAAACCTTGCATGTTCATTGTTGTTGTTATTCATAGGCATTACAACTGATTAGGAATATTGTTTCCCCCCCTTTGTCAGACTACATACTGTCTTCTGGTACTTTGAAAGATAATCCTGAGATAGGAAGCTTTCAGATCAAATCTAACTCAAAATCTGAGTCCTATGTTCAAATTAGATAGTGTCTTTAGCAATAGGGAAGTACTTCCAACTTCTGGGAGGCAACTAAGGGCAACAGCAACAGCCTATCTCTCTATATATTTTAGAGTTTCTCAAATGTTCTTTATTGACAAACTAATAAGTAATTTTAAGTACTTTTAATACTAGGAGTAGCATTTTCATGGACTCCTTTTCTTTTCTATTGGACATACAGAAAAACTTGCACACCAGTTTATTCCCTTACATCAGCACATACAATCAAAAGGGCATTTCACTTAGCAATATTTTTGGCTCCTGTGAAGAGGAAGAGGGACAGATCCATCATGGAAGAATACAGCAGAAGTGGTCCACCTATGAGTCAGGAAGAGACCCTCCCCATCAGTCACTTATCACCCTTTACTTCAAACTTACAGGTCCAAACCCAGAAAAATAACTTTTTTTTGTAGTTTATGACACTGCACCTGCATTTGGTTGTGACAACCTCATCTGACTACTTCAGTTCCACAAGCTGGACACTGTCTGGTATGTGTTAGGCCACTGTCTCATTCCCACACTGTGTGTAAAACTCAAACCTTTGTCCTCTCTCAGTAACAACACAGGACTTGATGAGTGAAAAACATATATCTTGATGTATTTATGGATTTGTTTGTATTGCAGTGGTTCTTCTGCATCATATAAATAATCCTTCATCAGAGGAAAGATTCAGGCTCCAAGCAAGCAGCTGATGCAGGAAGGAAATAAACTAAACCTCCTGGGCAGAGATTTGTGGGCTTAGTGTAGATTTCTGGTTGACCAAGTATTTCTCCATATTATTTACACTCTAACCAGACAAGTTCCCTACTCCTACCCAACTCCTTCTGTGATATAAGCTGTACCAAAATAAAAGCTTTTATATGGTTTATCAATTATTAAGAGAAGAGGACTGCTATTTTCAAATGAACAAATATGGTGTTTTATGTTCATTTGCAGCCTGGCTGATCTTCATTCCAGCTCTGTGCGTGTGGATGGCTGTGAAATTTGCTCTCACTTTTCCTTTTGGTGGTTTACGCTCCCCGGTGTCTCATGCCCCTGGAGTGCCTTCTGTTCTCTATTATTATGTCTGCTAAAGGGTTCCTGTGCTGCCTTAAAAATGCTTTTGTTGAGTCATTTCAATTTGCGCTGTAGCTTTAACCTTCTAGAGTAGCACCTGTTATATGGACCTCAGAAAGGCTCTTACTCTTAAAGTCCACATTGTGAAACTTCTCAAATACTAACTATGAATGTTAATTAAACAGTTGACACGATTTTAAAAAGATTTGTAGAAATGAGTTATCATGGCTTTTAGTAAAAAACTTATCACTCATTTGCCTTCATTTTAGTTTGTCTTCTTTTCAACATGTTGGACTCAAATCCCAGTGTCTATAGTAGGGTACAAAAATATTATGCTAGTTATTTCTATAAATGCATAATAAAAACCTACACATGCTTTAATTTGATATTTTGTATTTTTCACTTCACCCAAATCTTAAAGTGGTTTGTTACACTTTAAACATCAGCAAGAGAGCCTTTTCTCCAAAAATTTCAGGTTATGCTTAAGTTTTGCAAAACACATCCTTAACAATACAGATACAATTGATTTCTTAATGAGACATTAAAGGAACTCATTTAAATAGAAAAATATTGAGTTAGCCATTCTGTTTAACTATTGAGCAATGTTCAGGACCATGAACAGGCACCTGATTAATACTTATTCCTCAATGCGCACATGAGCATATCACTCTCTCAGCACCATGCACTGTTCCCTAGCAGATTAAAAATAAAGTTGTAGTCCTATATATACACTATATATAATGTATATATGTATATGTTATACATAATATATATAGATAGAATAATGTGCCAGGTCAAGACATCTAAATAAAAAATTCTAATGGTTGAAAAATCAGTATACTTTCAGAACTTAAAGCATATGATCTTTTATAAAACAAAAATTTAAAACCCACTAAGGTAGAGTTTCTTAAATACAGAAACTTAAACCCTTAATAGCATCTGATGGTCTGCAGATGTTTCTATATCTGTATATATTTCTAAACATTTTTTCCATTGCCCAATAGAAAAAGTGCTTTGTAAATGCTACCAAAAATCAATTACAATTTGTCCACTTTGGGGTGCCAATGAGGCAGAGAATTAACCTCTGACTAATTTTCAAAGCCATTTACCAGCTGATGGTTTTGTACATTTGCTGCCACAAGCACCAAACACTTTGGAATGCTTACAAAGGTCTGATTTAGGGTGCACAAAATGTATCTTCTAGGTCATGATAAAACCATAAGACTTACTTGTTCATCTTATGCTCACAAAATCCCCTGAGGGCCAGGAGAGGCACGATTTAATCTTATTACCAAATAAATCTCTAAAGTCAATAAGAACTCCCATGCTCTCTGGTGTAAAATGAAGATCTTCTAACCACTTAGGGAAATTATTGTATGGGACAGAATACTACTATAGGATTCATACATCTAGTATGATTGTTTGTGGTTGGTTTTCTAGGAAAATGCCTCCACGTATTATGACCTTTACAGATGATGAAAATATTAAAATAGTTACTGCTCATAATCAAAAAAGAATCACAGTGACCGAATAGATTTTATAGTCTAGTTACCTTACAGGTTGAAGTTATTGGGGCAGATAATAAAGACATAATGTTTCTCATAAAGCACTGGGTTCAATGTATTTAATTTTTATTCAGAATTTATTTTGATAATTTTATTATGAGCTCTTAGAGAAATCCATACAATGTACTCTATTCATATTTGCCTCCCGCCCATCACTCCTCCAAGATCCCCATCCACCCCACCACCACCCAGCTCCACACTTCTCTGTCCCTGTTTATCTCCATTTCTCTCTTTCTTTTAAACCCATCTAGTGGAGTTTTTATACTGGCTGACTAACTATTTTATATTTTTACAGATATGATCATTTATTTGAATTCTGAACCTGAATATAAATCTGATAAACTTTATGTTTTTTTTTATTTAGGTATGTATTATTTATATATGTACTACTCATGCTTGCTTATAAATTTTTCTTTAGGTGAAAATATTAACTAATATAGACTAGGAAAATGCTTTTTCAAAGACGGCAAAATTAAAAAGAAAAACTACAAGTTTGCTAAGTATTCCCATATCAAAGAAAATCCTCCTTTTACATTCTGTCTGAGGGAAAATTTGATGGGCATCAATCTGTCAGTTAAATATACTAGGAAAGATGTAATTTTAAAAAATATTGAGTTGGGAAAAGGGAAATTCAATTAAAGCATTTTTTGGCTGAGTTTCACACTATTCTTTCTAGTACTGATGATCCAATGAGATTTAAAATGTCAGTACTTTCATAAGACTGAAAGACAGAGTAACATTTTTCTTCAGCTACAGTCGAACCAGATGTTTCCTAATTCGATCTTGACGATACTTATGTCATTAATTCAAACGCTGTTGACTTCTAATCATGTGCCATGTAAGGAAGGCGCTCTCAAGACAGTCACAACATTAGATAAATATATTCAGTGTGCTCTTAATTCAAATTGGCAATACTGATAGAGGAAATGAGCAATCTGAAGATTTTTCAAAAAGCATGTGTCCTCAAATACTTCCACTTCAAGACAGTAAATGCTCCCATTTGGAATGCAAAAGGGTTGGTGAATAACATACCGTACTTAATGTTGAAAGCTAATACTACATCTTTGAATGATTACAATTTTGTGGGCTCTATGCCATGGGGCAGGTGCCTGCTTGAGCAGTGGAGCAAATGGGATATTCAGAAGGCAGGAATATTGGAAAATAAGAAGATAACAAAACTCATCTTATTTCAGCATGTGCCTTTACTATGCATATGATTTCATTTAGTTTTTCTCCAAAGAAAAATGCTTTAATTGTCATAATATCTACAAACAATATAATAACTATGAATGATGCTGTAATTCTTCAATATGCAAATTTTTCAATTTTCTCGATATTGTATTAAGTATTAGTTTTAGGGTATATTTAATACACAAGGTTTTTAAAGATTGTGATATAGTGATTTCAAATACTGATAGCTATCCTCCTCTAGGAGAATCATACTTGGTAGAATAGATGTGTTATTTCATGTCACAACCGAGATTTTAAAATACATTTTAACACTGAATGTGAGTTTACTTAATGCTATTATTTTTAGTCCATTAATGCATGTTTTTGGCCTGAAACTAAATGACACTTTAAAATATTAATGTAAAAGATCTAAATTATAAGTAGAATTAGTTAACAAGTTACAAGGGGATGTATTTACAATGTAGTATTTTTCAGATGTATATGCCCTCATACATACAAAAATTATCTCCTCATACAGTATTCTTTCCTTATGGGTATTTCTACATAGCCATACATAAATAATTAATCATTATAAAGTTGTGATGGTTTACTTCTGCAATCACTTTGAAGGCTGAGACAGGAAAAACAAGAGTATGAGGCCAACTTGAGATAGATAATAATTCCCCATATCAACAACAACGTACAAAAGGAGAGAAAGAAAGAGAGGTGGGGCGGGGAGGCATGGCATTCTTTTTGCAAAGACAACCAAGACTTCAAGGACTTCATCATAAACAACCTTCCCAGAAAAGCAAGAGATACATTCATATAAAGCAGAAGAACTAGTGAAAATTGAATTTGGCTGTAGTACTCAAGTATAAAAAATTTTTGTAAGTACAAACAGGTCACAGATTCCATCTCAGCCATCCTAGGTAGACAATTGCTTAAGTGTTCTCTCTTTTTTTCTACATTAAAATTTGTCTCTCTAAGCTCAGAGGTGAAGAGTACTTTGTGCTCTTGTAGAGGACCCCTGTAGCATTTCTAGCACCCACATTGAAGGCTCCCTACCACCTGCAACTCCAACTCCAGGAATTCAACACCGTTTTCTGGACTCAGCAGGTGCATGAACATACATCTTCATGAGCCACACACATGCACATAAATAAAACTTAAAACACCTCTTCAACTGAGTATTTTTCTAAGGGAAAATTCTTAAAAAGTAAAAAATCATTTTTCTCTTTTCTTGTTCTTTGAGTATGTTATTGCAAATCATTAATGGCAAATTTTTAAAGTAGTGAGTTTTAAAACTATTATATTTTGGTGTAATGTTAGAATAGCCAAAAAGCTCAATGTCTACATGTGCATGTGAATGTACAAACAGGTTAGTAATTCTTTAAGCAACAAAGAAATAAAATTGGATATAAGGGCAATTTGTTGTAACACCTGTCATCCCAGGGTTGATTTGGCTAAGTTTGATGCCTATGTAAATGTCTTGTTTATTGTCTATGATTTCAGTGTCAAACCTTAAAAAAAAAACTTTAAAATAATGCATTTTTCTTTATATCTACTGCTTTAAAAAACTGGCTTGGAGCACAAGTGCCCACACTTTATAAAATAAATAAAAACCAGTTTTTACTGGAATACCTGAAATGGTTCATAGGCTGTCTTCTAGATTAATGCTTAAGAGTTTGTTATGTGTATTCCCTGATTTAAATAGGAAAAGGTGCTAGTGTTGTGCTCTTGATAGCGAGAATGTATCCAGAATCCAAATGTCTCAATTCTGATTTCCTGTTGGTGATGGATGTTGCTGCCACATTGGGCCCTCAGCACTGAGACACTTCACTTTCAGAACCCCATTTTATGGAGTATTTCTTGACAAACCCAATTTCATATTCTGTTATTGGTGAGGAAAAGGATGACCTGAAGTAAGATTCTTACTCTGCCAGGTGGAGACCATAACCTTAGACACAGTATTGAGTTTCTGTGAACAATTTCCTCTCTTATTTTTCAAAACAATTCAATGAAAAAATAGAACAAAATTGCACTCCAAAAGAATCTTATACTCAGTTTTTTTTTAATTTCCCAAATCTGCTACTGTTTTTTTTTTTTTTTTTTTTTTTTTTTTCTGAAAACCTGGCCATCACTACAACTCAAATCAAATGAACATATTTTTAAAATTTTTTGAAACTTATTTTAGGTCTCATTAGTCATCCATAATTTTTCTAGAATACTCATCACAATCAGAGGAATTCACTTACAATCATGTCAGGTGTATGCATTAAACATCTGTTCCTACGTCAAAGAGGGAGTTTCAGACTTGCTGATGGTTATTACGTTGTTTTCAGTGAGCTCAAACTCTCAAAGTCAAATCACATTATCTTCTTTTGTGAATTCACTGCCATCTTGTGAATCTTTGAGAGTAAATGATTGAGTCGTCTTTGACCTGATATGTCACCTTGACAATGCTAAAGAGTCATTGCAGAGCAGAGCTTTTTTATCAGCATATTGTTTCACATGTGAACTCTCACGGCTCATTTTGCCTGCAGAAGAACTCTGAGAGCCCTCTTTCTTGTTTTCCTAGATTTGGCTAACTCATACACACCCATGCACTGTCACAGTGGATGCTATTTCATTTAGTGGGCCATAACAGATTCCAAGTTGTTACTTTGCTCACTGGAGAATTCTCTCCTGTTCACTCTCTGTGTTCTTCCATCTTAGGTTTGCACCAATCCTTCCATTCTGTCTAGTCTATTAGCTCTCTCATTCACCTTTCTATCCAGCTATCAAATATTCTTATTAGGATATACTGGGACTCATATGTATAAAGTTCTATAAAGCTGAAAATATCATGCTCTTTCATTTTGGAAGCTAATAATTTGCTGCAAACTATCTAGTAGGATAAATTTATATTACCCTTTGCAAATATTTTAATGAAACCCGGAAGATGTTTTAACTACTACCAGGACTTCTTAACCCCAGGAGTCTTCTTGGTTTTTACATAGAAGCCTTCCAAAAATAGTAATCATTTTCATGCTGTTTTCTCTGGTCAGAAAACAAATGCAGTACTTTTGTATGTCATCATTCTGAAAAGTCCACCTGTGGGAAGAAAACAAGGTAGGTCAGACATGAGGCATTTGTAGCTGAAAGTGAGCCCCTTTAACTCTACTCTATTACTCCACCATACACAGATATGCTTGTATAACAATTTTGTGATATTCAGCCTGATTCAAAAGTAACCAAATCAGCACAAACATGCTTTGAACTTTCATTTCGATTTTTCCTGAGCTCGAGCTGTGTAGTCTGACCTGATCTTGTGATGCGAAGCACCGACAGTGAGCCACTGCTCCCTGTCAGCCATGTGAACACGCGAGGACATCCCCAGCACTCTGCAATATCCCTGTTGCTCAGCCAGTGTGTTATTCCACTCACGGCTTTCAAACTCACTGAATTTCCCCTTACAATGGGCTTCACTGACTGTTTCTCCATCAAAGCTAAAGGGGGCCCATCCTATATATCCGACAGGAAGATTTGATGAAAACACAAACATGTAGCTTTCAAAAAGAAGCCTACAGTGACATTTTCTGTTGGAATTAATTCACTCGGTGTCCTCACCTCAGACAACTCCCTGCTTCATCGATTGTTGTCATCTTTCTCTGTCTTGACTCAGACCTCTCTGAGGAATCACTTTGCTGGTATCATGTCACTGAACTTGGTCGTGGCACAGTTGCCAACACTTCCTTGTTCTCAGCTCATTTGAAAAGCTGTCGTACTGAGAGCTACTTCCTGATCTTGAGGTGTTGTCATGTCTTATATTTAATGCCATGACCTTTTCTAACCTTACTTTATCACTGTCCCCTTTGCCAGTTGCTTATTTTCTTCCCTCTCTTTTAATACCTTGCATTGTATGAGATTCTAGTTTGGCCTTTCTCTTTTCTTTTGTACATCTCTCTGGATCATTTAATTCCATTTCCATGGACATATTAAATCATATTATGTGTGTAAACCTAATGATTCAGAAACCAGCAGTTTTCCTGATGTTTATATTTACATATGTAGCTGCTGTAGAATGTCTCCGCTTGAATAGACGAACATGGAAATTTATTCCAGAAATATGTGAGCAAAGAGTGACTCATATTATGCTGTGTCTCTCAAAAGTGGTCTCCAAAGCAAGAATGTGCCCAGCACATGCCAGCACTCTCACACCAATGGCTGAAAGCATCCCTAACTCTTTCAAGCCCTCTAGTCTCCAGCCACTTGTTCTTTCTTCTCTGCTCCCCTCTTCTTTCTCTTATTTCAACATTTAAATGTCACCATCAATTTTTCTTCAATTAATAGATGTGATCCTTATTATCTTTCCATTCACATTATTAACTACTTTAATAAATTCTTTACACTTCATTATAGTAGAAAAGGGGAAGTTTCCTTTAATAAAAAATACATCTTAGCTCTATCCATCCCCATAAAGTCATTCAAACCCTTCTTAAAACAGCATCTCAGGGTGTAGGAGAAGAGCCAGATTCTTTAACCCTGCCTCCAAGGCCTGCAGTGATTGGTCTCATCCTAATTGTATAGTGTCCCATTCCCTCTCTTCTCATTATGTTCTCCTCACACCATTGTTCTTTCAATTAATTAAAACGCTATGTTCTTTTCCAATTCTAACTGTTGCTGTGCGCCGTTCCTCCTACCCAAAGCTATTTTCTTCTTTATGTCAGAGGCTTAATTTTTCTTAATTTGGTTCTCAGATATTTTTCCCCTGGTTGTTCTACTTAGCATAGGTTGACTTCTGCCTTCCTTTTCACATCTAACTCTTTTATTACTACTAATAGAACTTTAATTTGTGTTTTACCATGTTTCTTTTAACACATGTTTCAATTAACACAAAGCTAAATATGGGCAAATAGCATCCTCTCTGGTCTTGTGCATGATAGTTAATGACATTTTTTTAAATACATTAGCTACCCTACCTTGTGAGGGAACATATCAGTCAATATTAGAGCTCAATAAATATCTTTAAATTGTATTTGAATTAAAATTAAGTTACAGAAATGTCACTACCACAAATAGAAGCAAAGATATTGCCATCAAAAAAGACAGACTGTGTACCAATTTTCTTTTGCTCGGTCTGATACTTCCAAAATATTACTAATGGATGTAACTATCCACTACAGACACTGTTGAGTGCCTTGATTCTGACACATCACAGTTTGTGTCATGAGAAAGGAATAGATATTTTTAATAGTTTCTTTAGTTCTAGTTAAACATAATCATGAAATACCTTGCTAAAAAGGGGAACATAGGGTTCAGCATATTTGAAGACATGTAACTGACAAGTAATTGATGCTATGCATGTATAATTGCTTTAATAGATCTACATACTCATAAGTATAAATATATACATAAATACAGTTATATGCAGTACAATGAAAACTCAGTTGGTAATTGACTGCATTGATAGTAAGACTGGTGTCACTGAGATTATACTGCCTGGTGGACTGATGTGTTTCATTTATCATAATTTTCCCTGTGATTGAAATGTGTGTGTGTGTGTGTGTGTGTGTGTGTGTGTGCGCGCACACACATGCACACACACACAGCCATACCAATTCATTTTGTTATATCCACAAAGCTATGATGAGAAATATAGCATATTCTATCCCACATCTCTCTCTGCAATGACACAAAACTGGAATTTTAGATCATGCTCAAGTATCTCAGAAAATAAGAAAAAGTTTAATATAATTTTCGCTCAACCTGTCCTTGGTCAAAGAAATGGCTACTTACATTGTTGAGTATAATTAAGAGTTATTACTGTGACCTCACTCTTAAAGCTGAAGCAGGCCCTAAAACTAAATTTGGCCTAATGATGTAAACTGGTAAATAATGATCTGTTTCCTTAGAATAGTGCATATATTTCTCTTCACTGGATCATTTCAATATTTAGGACATTACTTCCACAATTACTGATAGAAAACTAAAGAAATGTCCTTTTTCTTGTGCAGATATCAGATATCAGAGGGCTGCTAAACCTCAGAGAAGGGAAACAGAAGAGATCAGCCTATATTCACTTTAGCTTTCTCCTGGAAGAACTTCTCAGCCACAGCACAAAGAAGAGTAAATAAGCATACTGAGGCAGTTTAACAGATATAAAAAGTGTAGATGGTCTCTTATTTATATTATATTCAAAAAATCAACCACAATTGGATAAAAGTTAAATTATGGCTAAATTGATATGTTTTAAAACATAAAGATAAATTATGACTTTGAATATGCCAAAATAGTCTCATCTATGACATCAAAATTATGAGAACCATGACTAAAGTGATAATTTGGGTTTCCAAATAAAATAGATTCAGAGGTCCAGGGAGATTGCTCGGTGAGTAAAGTGATTGCTGCATAAAGTCTGGATTTGATCTCCAGTGCCTACATTAGTTAAAATTTCAAAAATAAGAAATATTTTAAAAATATAGTAAGTCATGTACCTTTTTAATCCATATAATTTCTAACTGCATTCTAAATACACGTACTCCCACAAGTAAGTGCTCTCCTCATCAAAGAATCTTCTTTATACAGCAGATGGAAATCATTATGGTAAACCACAACTATAAAATGCAAAAACTAACTGATCACTGAGGGCCCAGGCTCAGTTAACACAATTTTCACACCTAAGATTTAGGGGATATCATACCAGACTATAATTGCCAAAGGGAAATGAAATGAAAGCCAGACATGAGATTGTGCCTTCTACATATGACTGAGATACTAAACTCCTGAAATATCGAAGATAAAGCTACTTTAATAAGACCTAAATATTTACAACACTAGTTAACATCTCAAAATACATGGAAAACTCTCTCATCTGGCTTTACCCCTAGATAATAAGCTACAAGAAGTTCACAACTGCCTTAAGGAGAATTAGTCTTCCCAAGGGAAGAACCAACAGCAATTGGTCAACTGCAGAAACATACATACAGGCAACACTGAATTGACTTAGCAGGTTGCAGTTTGGTCAGTTCATTTATATGAATATGAAACAACAGTGGTTAAATAAGATGGTGTCATGAATTTCAGGTTAGAGGGAGGTAGAGGAGGCAGGCATGAGAGGGATAGGGGGAAGGAGAGGGATAACGGAAATGATGTAATTTTATTTTAATTAAGTTTTAAAACCAATTTCCCCCCAAAGCTAGGCATGGTGTCACACACTTCAAATGCCTATTTGAAGAGACAGATAAAATCAGATCCTTCATGCCAATCCTTTGACAATCAATCTAGACTAAGTGTCGTCCTTATTTGACAACAACAACAAAAAGAATGAATGAATGAGCAGTGCTGAAGGTTCTTGTATAACCTCTATCCACATATGTACATACGTGTACCCACTTCCCCAAGCATCTGTCCCCAACATACAAATATCATCCCTCAAAAAATAATATGAAGTAAATGAATACACACTATACAGAACAGAGAAAATATTTTCAACTATTTTAAGGGGTTACTTTTATCTTACATATATAAAGAACTCCCATAATCCAAAAATAAAAATGTAAGTTTCTCAAAATAGACACATGAGTCAAAGATCTGAATAGATATAACTCTGAACAATATATAAAATTAGTAACAAGTGCACAAAGAATAATTTAGATTATACCACTTGAGTGTGGATGCCTTTCTCTGAAATTAGACCTTTTCCTGACCTTGCAATAAAATTAATAATATGATTTGAGATCTTTTAAAACTATGTACTCCTCTGATATGAACTCTGGTACAATATTTAATCACTTCCCCTTTTCAGGGAGGCTCAGTGAGCACACAGAGGAAGAGGATGCAGGCTATCTGGATGAAATCTAATAGGCTGTAGTCAGATGGTAGGAGGGGCACCTGTCAGAGGTCTAAGGGGAAGGGAATAGAGTGGAAGAAGGAAGGAGGGTGGGAATGAGAAGATACAAGCAAGGATATAACAATGGGATGTACTTTGAATAAATTATAATAAAAAAGGAAAAAATAAAATAAAATAATAACAAAAAAATCCCCTAGTACTCAATCTGCTTAAATTAAACCTTTCTAGAAGAAACCAACGTAATCAACCATATTATGCCTGGCCTGGGCCTCTCTCATGTAATCGGAATTCATAGTTTTAATACTAAATTATAAAACTTCCACATCACTGACCAAGGGGGGAGGAGAGAGAGAGAGAGAGAGAGAGAGAGAGAGAGAGAGAGAGAGAGAGAGAGAGAGAGAAAGA